>RSEF01000010.1:19561316-19578899 GCA_003993805.1 Himantopus leucocephalus | reverse complement strand
CCCCCCCCCCCCCCCTTTGCTGCCCCTACCTTTGAAATGCAGCACGTTGTCGGTGATGGCGATGTCCGGGTGCTGCGGAAGGAGGAGACGCGTCAGGCGGCCGCTCACGCACCCGCCGAACGCGGGGCCTTCACCGGCCCCACGCGAACCCCGCGCCCCCCCCCAACACGGGGCAGGGCAGGCCCCGCCGCTGCCGGTAAGCCCCTCGCGCCCCTCCCCGCCGGCGCGGAGCGGGGCCCCCTCGGGCGCCCATCCCCGTGGGTCCGCCAGTGGGTCACACACCCNNNCCCCCCCCCCCCGGTACCTGCACGTCACTCAGCTCCACGCGCAGGTAGAGCTCGCGGTGCCGCTGCGCCCAGTGCACGTGCGGCCGCAGGCTGGGGCCCGCCATGGCGCGCGCCCGCCGCCCCGCTCCCCAGCCGGCAGGGAGGGGAGGGGAGGGGGCTCCCGCGCGCATGCGCACAGCGCCCACCGCCCCGGCGGGGGCGGGCGGGTCCTACCGCGCCTGCGCACAGCGCGCGGGGTGGGGGGGCGGCGGTGATGGCGGCAGGTGAGGGGGAGGCGGTGGTGCGTTGTCCCCTCATGGGGCCCCAGTGGGCTCCACCGCCGCCCGGAGCTCCTCGTGTGGCCCCGGGTGTCGTCCGGTGCGCCCCTACTCTCCCTCTTCGGCCCCTCGAGGCCTTGTGTGTGTATGTGTGGGTCGTCCCCCCCCCCCAGCTCTATGTGCGGCCTACCCCGTGCCCTCACGTCGCTGTGCCAGGTGGCCGCGATGGCAGTGACCTCGGTGAGAGAACACAGGTATTTTAACGGGCCTCAGCCCCCTTTGGCAGCTTTCTATGGCATGGGATGTCCGGTCCCTCCAGTCCCACCACCGCTTGAACCCGCAGGCGGTTTCCCTCGGTGGTAGCCCCCATCCTCCTCCGTCTGTGTCACCGAGGGGGCGGCCTCCTGCAAGGGCACAGAGAGCTTCCCGGGCCGCCTTAGCCATCGCCCAGGGCGGCTGATAAAAATGTAGAAAGTGCCATATTTCCATAGCCTGCCCCGTGACCGCGTGCCCCAACACTTACGTTGCAATTATGTACCTCAAGACCTTGCTGCAAGGCTAAGAAAGGATGGCACTGATTTTGGTGAAAACGCCACCCCTCGCTCCGTTAGCAGCTCGGGCAAGGGCACCTCACCCGTGGCCTTCTGTTGTGCCGGCAGAGTTCATCCTCCCCTCCAGCCCGGCTCAGCACAACCTCTTCTGCCCAGTTCAGGCGCTTTCTCCTGCTCCCACGGAGGGTTCTCTCTGCAAATCCCTGCATCGTGTCAGTAAGAGACCCCAGCTCCGTGTCCTCAGCCTGCCTCTGGGCAGAGGATCTCCAACCTCTGCCAGCCCCTGGGGCTGCAAAGCTGCAGCGGAGGGATGGGCGAGCTGTAGCAATAGTTGCTGGGCTGCTTTATTTTGGAATGAAAACCCCATGTACCATTCAGGGGCCAACAAGCCCTGGGGCAGCTGGTGTGGGAAAAGCAGCCGTCAGGTCCATGCGTGACCCGGGGCTTCTGCTTGGGCACACGTTTAGGAGGGAGCACCTACAGCAAAATGATTTTTTCTGTTTTATAGTAGATCAGAAAAGACTTTGCTTTACAAAAAGTGGCCCTGCTTTGCAAAGGGAAATTCAAATGTGTAGAAACATTTGGCTGGGGGCTCACTGCACTGGAGCGCGTGGGTCCCCTGGGCTGAACACACATTATTAGTAGCTGGGAATATCTTTTTTTTTTTCCTATGGGAAGCGTGTCAGTCTGGAAGAGGTAGCTTTTTTTGAGGAAAAAAAAGGCCAGTGTTTGAAACCGAAGGATCCCCGTGCGTGGGGGTTCGCATGGCCCGACCCCCGTGCAAGCGACAGCGTGTGTGTCCCGGGTCCCCGTGCACGGGGCAGCGTGCGTGTCCCTGTCCCCGGGGGGGGGAGCGTTGCACTCCCCATCCCCGGGCTCCGCTCAGCCCGGTCCTCCCGGCCGCCAGGCGGCGCCCTCGCCCGTGCCCCGCGGTGCTCGGGGCGGCTGGCGCCACTTCCTCCCCGCCTGCGGGGGGCGCTGCCCCGCCTGGCGCGGCCCGGCGGCCCCTCCTGGCGGAAGCGGAAGCGGCCCGGCGGGGCGGCTGGGCAGCATCGCCGCCGCGGAGCGCCGTGAGTACCGGGGTGGGTGAGGACCCTCGTGGGGGCCGGGGTTCCCGGGGAAAGTGGCCTCCCTGGAGCGGGGCCGCTACCTCCGTCCTGGGGGGACCTGCTGCTAACCCCTGGAGCCGGAGGAGGAGGAGGAGAGGGCTTGCCCCGGGGCGGCCTGGCTTTCCGCCCCCGGACAGGCCTGCCCCCGGCGGTGGAGGGCCCCTTCTGGGGTCTGCCCGCTTCCTCCGACCTCGGCGGCAAGGGCAGGCCCTCGGCCGTTCACCCCACTCAGGCCCGACCTCCCCCTCCTGCGCTCCCTGCGGTTACGAGACGTCCTACGGTGGTGTAGTGCTGGAGGGTCCCCTGAGCTGGTGTGAAGGATGGGGCGGTCTCTCTTCGTTGACTGCAGGAAGGTGGAAATAAAATGCCTCGCGTGGCAGAAGGTGGCTGCGGTAGAGATCCGGCAGTGATCTCCGAGGAGGCAGATCCTTGCGTTACCCTGGGCTAACATCACCTCGACGGGTGGCAGCTCTCCCTCTGTTTGCTCGTTAAAGTCTGCTGCTTTTCGATTTTTATCTCTTTTTTTGGGAGGGGAGTGTGAGAAGTAGGTCGGGTTAAGACATACCAGCATCTGGGTGTAGGTGGGGAAAGGAGGTTTTTTTCTTCGTTGGAATTCTGTAAATTAGATGAGAGTTTTCTCATTCAGGTTTGAAGTCTCATTCTCAGTTTCTAATGCTGAACAGAGCACTGTTCTGTGGATGGGTTTGGACTTTCCTTCCAGTTTTACAGGGCTGTTTAACTTGTGCCATGTTTTTGTGTTGTAAATAGCTCAGATGAAAGACCTGTGTTTGTTGTGTTTCTGTTTTCAAAGGTGGAACCAAAGTTTTAATCCAGACTTGCCCTGCTTTGCTTTTAGCAGATTGTGTTAAAATGGGTATGGTCCAAGGTGTAGGTCGTTTCGTTTTCACTCATCTGTGACGAGATATCTCAGCTGCTGTGTAGAGCAGCAGGAGACCCAGTCTGTCAGGGAGCTTTGTCTCGGGCAGCTGTGCTGCGCAAGCCTGTGCCTTGAGGCTCCATGGTCCTTTCATGGGCAATGGGAATGCTTTATTTAGTCCATATTTATGTTTTTGTTAGGCTCAGGCCACCAAGCTCTGCCCTAGTGGTGTTCAGAACAGTTGTGCAGCCTTTCTATTCATATATAGAACAAAACTATCATTTTGAGCGTTGACAATCCTTACACCTTGGTCTTTCCGGTAATAAACTACGTGGCAGTAGTTTATAGCTTGGATCCTTTTGGAGCTGCTATCAGATCTGGGATTTACAGTGGAAAGACTCTGTTTCCTCTTGCCAGACATCTGGGCTGGTAATTCCAGTTCAGATACACTTTGTAAAACACAGCTGGCTGCAGGAAGAGATATCTGCTAAATTCAGGAGGATAAGACTTATGCTGCAGATAAATCAATTTTGAAAATGCTTTTCTCACTATGTTCCCTTTCTTCTGGTATCGCCTAACTCTTCTGGAGAGTGTCATCCATACAGTATTTGTAATTATATCCCTGCGATGATAAAATAATGATGATCATTGCTAGACGCTTCCAAGCTTTGTTTGAAAGGAGGCACGAACAAACCCAAGAAATTCTAGGAGCTTAATGGGATAGGGGAATGCAGTTGCCTAGGCCCATCGTGTATGGCCTGGTGGTTCCAAATCGACTACTAATATTGTTGACAGTTGGTTGTCCCAGATTTTGCTACTGTCCTAATCATCCCCCATTCTCATGTCAGTTATAGTGAGGTGATATTCATGCAGTTCACAGGGCAGAAGATGCAGGTAGGAGCTTAACAGGGAAGAATTTATCTACTTCATGAACTGGAATGAGTAGTTGGTACGTGGGGGGGGTGGGAAAGGCAAACAACAATAAATCTGTGTGGCTCTATGAAGTTCTTAGTCCCATTTTGAAAGCCTGAGTGTTGGCAGACTGTTTTCCACAGCAGAAATCTCTTTCCTAGGCCTTTCATTCTGCTGGGTTTTTTTCCACCATGAACTGGTGGTTTTCTTCCAGTGCTTTTACTGTGGTATGTTTTGGGAGTCTGCAGTGAATGTTTGCTGGGCTACTGGAAGGCAATGCTGAACCTCTGCTATTCTGTTCTTCCAGAAACATGCAACATGGCAGCAGCCATGGAAACTGAACAGCCGGGCCTTGAAATCTTTGAAACTGCAGGCCATGAGGAGCAGGTCCAGAGAGAGGAGCATCCAAAACTGGAACCTTTCTATGTAGAGAGACATTCCTGGAGCCAGCTTCGAAAACTGCTCACAGATACACGGAAGTATCATGGGTACATGATGGCAAAAGCCCCTCATGACTTCACGTTTGTAAAGAAAAATGATCCTGAAGGACCTCATTCCGATAGGATCTACTATCTGGGTAAGCTTGCTGCGACAGCTTGTGCCTTGACTAAACAGTCACTGCAGAGGCTGTTCGGTTTCGACTGTTCTTGAGAGCTCGATGTTTCTGGCAGTTACATCAGAATGCGTTTCAGGCTAGACTGGCTGGTCAAATGTCATGATCACGATTGCAATGTCTCTTTAAAACTTGCGATGTAATCTCCCACAGAAATGGTGTGGTTGGAGGTGACCCATTAGGCTTGTTGGAGCTGGAAAAGAACTGTGAAGTGTCCTTTGGGGCATGTTCCCTACCTGGGAGGACAGGTTAAGTCTGTTTGGTTGTTTTTCTCTCACTCCAAATACGATATCCCCTCTCCAAAAGCTATGTCAGTTTGATCTCCTTTCTCTTACTTACAACTAGTGGGTAGAACCTTTTTCTCCTTCGAAGTTTCCTTCCAAAACAGAGACCATAAATGGAATTTTGAAAGTCCTTTGTGCCTCAGCTACTGATGGAGTAGGTTTTCCGGGGATCCTAGAGAGAATAAATAGCAGCGTAGGGCGGGGGCAGCTTAAAGAGTAAATGTTTTTCTCAACGTTTTGGTCTTGATAATGAAGAACTTAATGTAATTTATTGTTCTTGGCCTCAGTGTCTCACTTCTGCGTTGTTTCACTAATTAGTGTTTATTTGATATATCTGTATTTCTGAATTGCAGCTGTGCTTGAAGTGATTTCCCACTGTGAGTGATACTGTGAGCAACCTTCTGTGTGGCTTTTGGTAGAGGAATGCTTTTGTCAAAAGCTGCACTAGCTGAACATAAGTCCATGAAAAACTGGGTTAGGGGTCCATGAAAGACTGGGTTAGGGGGAGAAGCAAAGGCCTAGGAGCCGGAACCATGTTCTAGCCCCATTACTTGCTGCTTAGGCTAGTTGCTTAAGCTCCGATTTGTGATTCACAAAGTCTTTGCCTGTGCTGTGCAGTGATGTAGTTGAAAAGCTGTTGATCTGTCTCTTTTTCCCCCTTTCGGAGGATGGGGGTCATAATCTTTGAATGATGCTGAGTTCAAGCACATTGATGGTGGGTTAAGGCTGCCCCCAGCTGAGACGAGCTCTTGTTTCCTATGTGCCACTTCCTGAGCTATAGGTCAGACTTGAACTTCTCCGCGGCACATCTGGCACCTTCTGGGCTGACCCCTGTGTGCCTTGGCAGTAGCTGTCAGAAATCTGAATAACACTGAGGGAGAGGAGCAGAACAGGGATGTTCAAAGCTGTTTCAAAGATGTTTCAAAGATGCATTATCTTTGAAACACAAACTGCATCATGGTGTATTCCAGCCGCGGGAATTAGCAGAAAGGCCTTCCTTGATTTTAAAAGCTTACAAAATAAAAGGGCCCCCAGCCTTCAGGAAGACCCAGATATGCTTCAGGCAGCGTGAGGTAAGCCTGGGTGTATTGCCTTGTTCTCTGCCTTCTCTGTGACTTGAATTTCTGTGAAGCAGGGAATTCCCAGAGCGAGGCGGCAGTGCAGAGGCTGTCAGTATTTTCTGTGGTAGGAAGGACCTGTGAAACTGTTCCTTGGTATCCTTTGAGAGTATTTGGATTGTTAACAGAAAGCTAATATACTTTTTTTTTTCTTCTCACTTTTTACAATAGCAATGTCTGGGGAGAACAGGGAGAACACGCTCTTCTACTCCGAAATCCCCAAAACCATAAACAAAGCTGCTGTCCTGTTGCTTTCCTGGAAGCCTCTTTTGGATCTTTTTCCGGTGGGTCCTGATCTCTTTCTTGCTTCTTGGCAGCATAGCAAGTACTCAGGCTTTGGGGTTGCACCTATGAGCCGTCATTAAGGTTTGGAGTTTATGGTCTTATAAGATTCTTCTTGTACTTGGCTAACTCTGCAGCCATCTCAAAACCGAGCATGGCTTTCTCAGCAGTGTTTTGAGTTACAGCCCTTGTGCATCATAAAAACTGTGTGTGCTGGATGATTCCTCCTTTGTCAGCACAGATTGCAAGTGCTAATTTGCATCAAATTCTCTGCTGTGAGATCCTGGGGATTGCTGAAGGAGCCTGTAGTCTCCAATAATCACTGTCTTGCAGGGGAAAGTGATGAGCCCCCCTGAGGATCAGTCAGTGGCTCTGTGACTCATGCTGGAGCAGAGGATCCCTTTCCCACTCACTGGGACGTGTGTCCCCTTTTCGCCTCTGCACATGGCCCACACCAGTCTCACCCCATGCACCATGGGAGGTTGGAGGAGGTGGGACAAACCCCATGTGGAATTAGGTGTGTTTTTTCCCATGTTATTTCCTGAGGCTGTCAGCCAGACCTAAAATTCATGCTGTGCTCTCCTCCCACCAGACCAGTCACTGTGTATCTTTGCAAAAGTTTGCAAAAACTCTCCTGCTCATTCTTGAAATAACAAACCTTCAGTCTGATCTTTCTTATACCAGTGAATACTGGAAATAATGCCAGCCTTGCTATGGAAGAAGTGGCTATCAGGTTTATAATTGTGTAGGATCTGTTCGTGGCCTGCACCTACAAGTGCTGATGGCAGAGGCACAAGCAGGAGCGGGCTTCTAGCCGCCAGCAGGATTCTGGAGGAGGAGGGTGTCTGCACAGCCATCTGCTCTGGGAAGCTTGGCATGCAGAGACGCTCTGACAGTATAGTAAGACATGCAGAGCAGAGGGGTTGATTCTGCTTCTCTGCCCATATTCAGGCCATCCTGGACTATGGGATGTACTCTCGCGAAGAGGAGTTGCTGCGGGAGAGGAAGCGAATTGGCACCATTGGGATTGCCTCTTATGATTACCACCGAGAAAGTGGAACGTTCCTGTTTCAGGCTGGGAGTGGAATTTATCATGTAAAAGACGGAGGCCCTCATGGATTCACTGTGAGTTTACTCATCTCTCCTCCTGTCTCACTGCAGTACTTAGCTCTGGCTAGAGGCTCCTTCGGCTTGGAGTGAAAGCAAAAGAGCATGATCATCAGTTATTGCTGCACTAACACGGCAAGTAGCCTTCATAACCCTTGAAACATGGAGAAGTCTTCCATAGGGATGCATTTTCATGGTTGTAGAAACTCAGATGAAGAATTACAAGAGTGGTAGAAGCTGTAGCAGCAAGGCAGGACACCAGATTTTGTTGATTTTTCATAAGCAGCAATGCCAATAAAAAGCCACACAAAGGCTCCATGCTCTTTCATGTAGTCAGAAGTCACATCAGAAGCAGCTTTTGTTCCCAAGCTGTGGTTTAGAGGTCACTGTTCAGCAGTCAGTGCTGTATGTGTTACAAGATTTGGCTGTACAATTTTCAGAACAAGCAGCGTTTACTCTGCTGGTGCTGAAGCTGGACTTCAAAGCTGAAATACTTTCTTATTATTATAACAAATGTCTGATGTCTGTCTAACCCTCTTGTCGGGGGAATTTACTGTACCCTGAGTTGCTTTTGGAGGACAAGATTGTATGTTCTGCTAGCGCCTTTTTAGGGTGCTGTTTTTAAGAGTGTGCCAGGCTTCTCTAGACAAGCTGCTTTCTGACCTGTGGCTAGTCCTCAGCACGGCTGAATGAGGCCCTGATGGGATCTGTGCAATCATGGTAGAAGCACAACTGTCCCTATAAAATATCTGCATGGTATTTTTCTGTGTCTAAAATTGGTAAGATTCCTCTGTTGTAAACCCGTGTATTTGAAGTAAGTGTCCACGCTACTGTGGTCTTAGAGAGACCTTCTGATAATCCAGTTTAGTTTCTGTAAGTGTCCGTGTGTTATCATTGTTTACTGTGCTTTTTTTTTTCCTTTCAAACAGCAACAGCCTTTGAGACCCATTCTCGTAGAGACCAGTTGTCCAAATATCCGTATGGATCCCAAGCTTTGTCCTGCTGATCCAAATTGGATTGCATTTATCCATAGCAATGACATCTGGATATCTAATATAGAAACTAGAGAAGAAAGGAGGCTAACGTTTGTGCACAATGGTAATGCATCCTGAATTAAAATCTCTGCACCTCCTCTGCATTTGTTCTTGCTAGACTGAATTAAGCAATGGCAGTAAGGGTTCTTCTGAAATCTGGGGGAATGGACACCGTTTCCACCTTGTTTGTCACATTCTATGTGTTTCTTCTAGTGCAAATATTGTGGGATGATTCTTTTCCCTGCACTGTGGAATCTGGCAAAGTGAGTCATTTGTTGAATTCGTATGGAAGGGCTCTTCTCCTGAAACACAGCACATTCCTTTTTACTGGAACAGCCTTTTTTGCGTGGAGGAGCTGTGGGTGGAATAGAGCTGGAGGAAAGTTTCTGTCAGTGAAATCAGGCTGCAGGCCTTTTAGAAACAATATGTGACAGTTTCTGAATAACATTGTGGCTTCTGCTGGCCCCTTATACTCAGTAACTTAGGTCCTCGCTTTTTAGACTCTCCAAATCTGTTTTAGACGTGTGTCCTGGAGGAATGAAAATAGGAAATTGTGAATAAAACACTTCAAAAATCGATTTTGTTTTGTAATTAAATCATACTTTGTATTTCAACTATATCGTTTAAATTTTAGTTAAATTAAGATTTCTGACACTTTATAATAATGCTTTATCTTATTTAAATGTTAAATATTAAAATATTATGTAAGTACATTAAAAATAAACTGTAGCAATGACTCCTTCTCAGATGATAATTATTTATGGAGTGCTGCTAAGTTACCTCCAGGGTAACATGAAAAATATTGAAGCCCTATGGATATGTCATCATGTTGAGATGTTATGTAAGTCTGTTACTTTTGGTTTGTACAGTGAATGAAATACTGATGCTTTCATTTTTCTGAACATTGATATTTTCCATTTCAGTTGTTCAGAAAGGTTTGGGGTTTTTTTTCTCTGATTTTCTTAAAAATTGTGGTTCCATTTCACTGAGCTCAGGTAGAGAGAACATTTTATATCTTTGACTAGTACATAGAAAATTGAGAGGCTGATTGGGTCGGAGTAAGAAGGGTGGATGGCTTTCCTTTCCTAAAAGAAGTTGCCATGTCAGAGAGGAATAGATCCTCCCTAAGTAAATCAACAGAGCAGGGCAGAAGCAGAAAACAATTCTGCTGAGAAGTCAGATTTATTATTGTGTAATTGTTCCCAGGGGGTGAACTTGGGCCATGTTTAGGATAATGCAGAACTGGTTTCATTCTGCAGTACAGCATGAACTAATTCTTTTGTGTCTTTTTTTAGAGCTGGACAGTGTTGAGGAGGATCCAAAATCTGCTGGCGTGGCTACTTTTGTGCTGCAGGAGGAATTTGACAGATACACTGGCTACTGGTGGAGCCCGAAGGCACAGCCAAGTAAGTGTGGTGGATCCAGTGTATCTGACAGGCACAAGTAGTGCCTCCATGTGCTGTGCTGTCCAGTGCAGAGGTTTTTTTTTTCTGTTACTTGTCTTTATGCAAGATAGGAACCTTATACTCTTAGCTCCTTTTGAACTGTCTGCGGCGGTGGGCATGTTACAGTAGCCTTGTGAGCACATGCTACTGGGGGAAGAAACCTTCTCACAACAGTGGTAGGAGTTGTAAGAGTCTCAGAGCGTTTTCCTTAATGAAATATGAATCCCAGACTTTGTTGGATTTTTCTTCATCCTTCCAACCTGTTTGTGGTCCTGCGAGAATACTGACGTCTGCAATAACTGATAATGAGAGCTGTTCTGACCAGGAAATGTTGATTCATTTGCAGCACTGAATGGGGGTAAAGTTCTTCGAATTCTTTATGAAGAAAATGATGAGTCAGAGGTGGAAATTATTCATGTCACATCGCCCATGCTGGAGACAAGAAGAACAGATTCCTTCCGGTACCCCAAAACTGGTGAGACCCTGATACCTTACATCTCTGTTTCTGGGAGACACATATTTTATTCCCTGTGCCTGACAGCAGTGACGCTTCTAGCCTAGAGCAGGGGGTTGTTTAGAGAGGTGTTGTGTACTCTTTGAAATAGTGTCCAGGTAGTGGAAATGCGTTTGGGGAAACTGCTGCTGAGGAGGTTAGATTAGTCACTGGTGACTGCTGGTATTCCAGCCATGTGGTTACTAATAGCTTTGAGTCTGGGTGTCTCAGGAGTTGGCGGAAACCCTATCTGATTGTCACTATTTTGGAGTTGCTGTCTCAGATCCTGGCAGATCTGAGTTGTTGAGGAGCTGATTCTCATTACAGCCCTGTGTCTGAGGGAATAGCTGCAGAATTATGGCCTTTTGATTTTTCAGGAGGGTTTCTGTTTAGCTGCTGGCAGTGCCCTGGTAGTTCAAGTTCTGAAGGACTCTGGTCTCCGTGATTGCTCTTGGACTTTGAACAATGAACTCGGCATGCTTACAGCCTACCAGGAAAAACCCATGTTGTCATATTTTCAAACAGTAAATGTTCTGGAGGCTTCACCAATAGAGGGGTGAAGCATATTAAGTGAAGTGCCATTGGAATCAGGGGAGCGGGACTTACGCAGACCTGCTGGGGGCTGATTCATTGGCATGTGTCAGGTGTATGGGGCAAATATGAACAGTCTGACTCTTGTTGTTCTGAGATTTCCCTGCTGTTATTAGCAAGGCATGTTGCTCACAGATAACAGTGCGTCACTCTCTTTTCTCACTCCTGACAAACTAATTTTTTGGAAAAATATCTCCTGTTTAGCTGGCCTTCCCAAGCTGCAGAATTCACTCAGATCTTGCGGATTCCCTGATCCACCGGGAAAAGTTTTCTGCTTATGATCCTGATTTACTACTTGTTTCAAGGAGGAAGAAAGGCTCAGTGTTAGCCTGGGAAAAGAGAGATGACTTCTTATGTTTTTTTGGTGCTTGTACACCCAGATTTCTGAGGGTATTTTGTCGTAGCTTTGTTCAATGCTAAGTTTCAGCAGTTTAGGAAAATGAGTCAATGAAAGTCCAAATCCCATTTTAAAAAAAAACAAACTAGGTTTTAATCTCTGAACCTTAGTTCCAGTCTGAGCTGCAGGGACAATAGCCCTTTTCTGTGGGTTGTTATGAGGGCAAAGCTTGAGGTAGTGAAGAAAATTCTTCCCAGGGAGAAGGTAAGTACTTAAATAGGCCAGCACTGTGGCCCGAGGCCAGTCACATCACCTCAGAGCATCATTTTTTGTACATAAACCGGGTTGATGAAGTGGGAGTACTTTGTAGTAGCGTTGAGAATATTCAGCGTACATGGAATTTGCCACATGTGTCTTGTTGTGGACCAGCTGGCAGTGGCTTTATTCTTTATAGTCTGCCTTTGCTGTGGAGCAGGCCCTGACATTTAGCCTGCAGGTACTGTGCAGCAGGATGAGTTGCTGCTTTGTGCAGGCTTTGTCTAAAGAGTTTAGATTTTCAGTGTGCAACACAAATATGTAGCTTTGTTATCTTAACTGGAGTCATCATGGCAATAGGTTTTTAAGAGTGAGTTGCTCTAATTTTCAAAGATGCTTTTTAGCACTGGATCACTTTTTATGCGTGACCTCAAGAATAACAGCCAAACAGTAAACCAAAGCTTGCTTTGCCATCCTGATCACTCCTGAGCATTTACTTCCAACTAGTACGTGCATCCTTTGACTGTGGGAGAGAAGACTGACTGTAGACAGTAGCTCTTGATCAGATCTGTTTGCAGGATTATATCCACTGAGTTTCCCTCACGTTTGCAGTCTTTTTCCTGCCTTGTTCTGTGCTGTCTCTCACATGTGCAAGTAGGCTATTTGATCAAAGAGCATTCTGCTGTTTGCCTTTTCCAGTTCTGTATGAATAACACCACAATAATCCACAGGTCAAGTCTGCCCTCTTGGAAGCAAACAACTGGTGCCTGACTGCTAACATCTGTTTTTATAGGTACAGCAAATCCAAAGGTCACTTTCAAGATATCTGAAGTGACAATCAATGCGGAAGGCAGAGTAAGTTCTATGTTCTGCTTGTTTTCCGAACAAATGTAATTTCTGTGATTCTTTTTTGGTACAATTCATTTTCCAGTTCAGTACAAATAAACTTTCTTGGTTGTCATACCTTAATGGCTTCTCTGGAGGCAGTGCACTTGGCTCATTCCTGTGCAGATATTTGGTGTCTGTGTGTGCAGCAGTATTTCTCAAGGCTGTGCTTTCCTTCCCTACCACTGGTTTATGAACTCAGCTGCAGAGCAGAATATTTTAGGTGTGGATGGTTAGACCTTCTTAAGTGACAGATCTCTTGATTGGCTGCAGATATTGGGAAAATTTGATTGCAAAGAGAATATATCACCTTCCAAAAGCATGAACATATGGAAAGAGATGAACTTTGCTTTCACCCTGGATTTTTTTAACAGATGCAGAAATTTCCATAGCTCAGTCCAAGGTCTTTGGACAGTTGGGAAATTAATCTTACCAAACAGCCATACGTTATTGGGATTCTATCTACTCTTGAGCTATTTCAGCCATCAACAGTCACCTGCTGGGATAGCGATGCTGACGTCAGCCAACAAAGGCAGGGAAAGCTGTCACGACCCTTGGGGTAGCACTGTGACTTGTTCCCAGTCCCAGCAGGGGCAGACTGCAGAACTGCATATCATGAATTAGAACCACGTTGATAACTGAATGTCATGCAGGATGTTCCACATTTACCAATGAAAACACCTTACAAAATAGCTCGGTACAAATCACCTCCCCTTTACAGGGGGAAACTGAGTGAGTCACTTGTCCGAGATGAGTGATGGATTTGTGAGCATCATCGAGATTTCTCAAGTCCCAGCCCTGACTGTGCTGGTAGTGCGCAGCTCTCCTACTATGCTGGTGTCTGGCTACAGACGGGGTTGAATCACCTGAGTTGCAAAGGCTGAACAATCGAAATTGCATGAGCTGCACAGAAGAACTCTTCTGTGTCCAGACTCTCATCGTGCATGAAAACTGGTTGTGGGGGTTCATCTCAGTGTCACTGAATTGCTGCTTTGTCAACAGATTGCAGATGTTGTGGATAAAGAGCTAGTTCAGCCGTTCGAGATCCTCTTTGAAGGAGTAGAGTACATTGCTAGAGCTGGGTGGACGCCAGAAGGAAAATAGTGCGTATGTTAATCCTGTCTCTGCTTAGAGGGTTTGGGGCAATACAGTTAGAAGCAGAATGTAGTGGTCTCTTGTCTTCTTCAAGCTTAAGCCTGCTTTCATTTCTACATTGCTACAAACTTGTTCGTGCAAAGGGGACAATTTTTCCAAAAAACAAAACAGAGTCCTCCGTGTCTCTTTCTCTGGTACCTGGCCCTACTGCTTTGGTATTGGGCACTCATGGCCTTTGATATATGTGTCCTCTCAGCATCCCTGTGAGAGAGAGTGCAGTGCTATTGTCCCCATTTTACAGATGGGGAACTGAAGCCCAGAGAGGCTAAGTGACTTGCCATGGTCACGCAGGAAGTCTGTGGCTGAGGAGAGAAATGAGCCCAGGTCCCCCAGGCCCTAGGCTAGCGCCCTAACCACTGGACCATCCTTGCTGACCAGACTTACTGATCAGAAAACCTGCTGTAAGTGCTACTTACATTTGCATGTCATTTTTAACCCTGTAGATGATGTAGTACAGTGTTTCTAACTCACCAAAAGCTTCTCCAGAATTGCACTTCTCCAGTTCTTGAATCTAAAGATGGCTTTCACCTTTTTAATTTATTTCCCCTCCCGCCCCCCTGAAATCTGGAAGAAATGCAGGGAGACATTTGCTCCATTATCTTGCTTTTTGTAGGATTATTGTTAGAGCTACATGTAAAGTCATCAGAAGTATGGCAGGGTCTGCTGCCAGTCCATTTAGGTGCCAGGTATTATTCTCTGCCAGGTATAGATTTAAAATGGTATTTTCACAAGTATCCTGAAATTTCAATTGAAATTTTTCTGCTTCATTATTCCCTCTGATTTTTCTCTTTTCTTTCTCCCCTAAAGCACAATTCAAATCTGGGAGAATAGAATTAATTAAACTTTTGAACCAGCAGTTCTTATGCAAAATTGAAATGAAGTGAAATAAGTTCTTGGGTTGTGGAAGAGATTTGTTTATGCGGGTGAAATTTTACATGTGGCTTTGTGCTTAATCTGAAGTTGAACATTTGTGACTCCCTCAAAATGCCTAGTGCTAATGAGCGTCTGTTGAGATTTTCAGACCTGTCTAATTCTCATGGTTGCATGTTATTTTCTCTAATATGTGTCTCCTCAACAGCATCTGGTCCATCTTACTGGATCGCTCCCAAACTCGTCTTCAGATAGTCTTGATCCCTCCTGCATTATTCATCCCCACAGAAGATGATGCAATGGAAAGACAGAAACTTATCGATGCTGTACCAGATTCTGTTACACCTTTCATTATTTATGAAGAAACAACAGATATCTGGATAAACGTAAGAATTTGAATTTCAGCCTTCTCTGACAGTTTGTTCGAGATGCTATTTGTAGCGCTTGAGCAACGTTGGTGTTACTGTGCTGCCTAGGAGAATATTCCCATTGTGCAAGTTCTGTGCATGTTCTATGCTTCCTGCTGTAAAGAGATCACAGTATGTAGAGAACAGAGAGATTTGGGATGTGAAAGCAGAGCTGCTTTGCTTGAGGCTGCACAGTGGTCAGGCAGAGCAAGGAGCAGAGCCCAGGGCTCTGGCATTCCAGGGCAGCCCCTTGCCCACAGTGTTAGCCACTGACACCCTCTGGTGGCTTGGTGACAGTTGTTCACCAACAGCAGTGCCAACAGGTAAAGTATTCTTCAGCTAACAAAGACGTATCTAGGTGATACTGGGTGAAAAAGTCCCAAGAGTCTGCTGACGGTCACTAAAACCCCTCCTTAACTACGTATGGTCTGATGAAATAGATTTGTGTGTATTGTTCTTGGAGGTGTGTCCTAGGGCCTGTGCTGTGAGACCGGACACTGGTGTGCTAGGTTAATGCTGTAAAAACGAGTGCTGTTCACACTTCTGCAGATAAAGATCGATGACTCTAAAATGACATCCCGTTGGAGGTGTGCCAGGGTGCAGGAAGCCCCGGGCACATCAATCACTGTCAGGTAGTTGGACCTTTCAGCAGAGAGCATTTGCACAAAGCCTTCCAGTGAATGATCTCTATACAGTGAGTGCTCTCTGTCATACCGTGTTTTCTCCTTAGTAATAGCGTGTGTGGTTTCAGGATGGTACAGTGAGTTGTCCCTTCTCCATTATTTTTACTGGCTGAAGTGGTTTTTGACTGGCAACTCATACTGTACAGATAAATGCTCCTGAGTCCCTCAAAAGATTGTCTCTTGAAGCAAGAGGTGGCATCTTCATGAGTGGGAAGATGATGTCAGCTCATCTTTCTTTAAGTAACCCTTCACCTATGGGCTTCTAGACAGCACTGGACAGAGGAGGCCACTGAACTCTGGCTTCTCTGGGTGGCTCTCATATGCTCCCTGCAGACATGGACCCACCTCTGTATTGAAGCTAGAAAGGCAGGTGCAGAAAAACTTAATTAGTTTAGTGGCCAGAAGTTAAACTAGCAAAAAGCCTGGTGCTCTGCAGCATGTGTGGCCGCTGTCTGCAGACGCCCCCTGGCTCGTAAGCATAACTGGGTCTCCCAGTAAGGGACAGTGCTGCATCCTGCTGGTGTGAACTGTGTTTTCTGTGTTGAGCAGTATGAGGAACTTACTATGTGTGACTTCAGTGCCAAAGCCCTGCTGATAACAATAGCCCATTGCTCTGGCTCCACAGATCCATGATATCTTCTATGTTTTCCCTCAAACCCATGAAGATGAGATAGAGTTCATTTTTGCCTCTGAGTGTAAAACAGGATTCCGGCACCTATACAAAGTCATCTCAGTTTTGAAGGAGAGCAAGTATAAACGGTCGTGTGGAGGCCTCCCTGCTCCAAGTAAGTGAAATTATTCTTTTGTTTTAATTGGACATTTGCTGCCAACTTGTGAGGAAATAAATGTCCTTCCAGGTGGCAGGAATTGCTGTCTTATTGGAAACTCCTGTTATTGTCCAGGACAGCACTTCGCTGCGCAGTCATTCCTCTTGAAATTGTACAAGAGTTATTCTGTCTTCAGCATGCCTTAGTTTTAACCCTGATTCTTCCTCATGGACTAGAGGGAAGAGTTTCAAAAAATCAGATGGGTAACAAGCTCCCTGTGATACTGTGAAATGCACTTATTTGGCTTTTCTTTGCCAATGTTGGGACTGTGTGCTGGCTTTGCTGGAGGTTAATCATTATAGCAATAACATGGCTACCTCCGGCATGCAGGGTCCAATGTATCTAATAGATGCACATTGGTTCGGGACTTGATTTTGCAAGTAAAACTAACATAGTCCTTGTCAGCCTTTACAAGGAGATTGGTAGCAGAGAGGCTGACAAAGAGCACAGTTTGAACACCCAAAAAGGTCCATAGAGGGCCTCCCTGTCTGAGTGGGCCCACATGTTAGTCCCTTTAAAATGAACATGTGTGCTTGGCAGCAAAACCTATGCTATGACAACTATTCAGAGAATTCCTCTCTGCTCCTAAGAACAATCATGGTATTGCTGTATAGACAGGAGATGTCAGGAGGAGAAAATTACTGGCAGCTGTTGCAAATGGAAATGCAGGAAGAGTCATTTCAAACAAAAATATTCAAGGACCATGTGCTTCTGAGCTGAAGTCAAAGTTTGGTCTTGCTCAGATGCATGATATAGCTGTATGCAAAGCTCCTGGAGTGGTTTTTCCACAGCATGCGTTCTTTAATATATGTTTTCATGCTGTAACACTTAATTTACTTGGTGTGTGTTGAAGGTACTTACTGATCTCTGCATGCACAAAAAATGCAACTAATTTTACTAGAGGTCCTAATTTCATGCAACTGGGGTTTTTTTAGGTTATTTTTTTCCAGATAGCATTATATCCTGCGTTGATTAGATTTCTCTGAATGCATCTGACTTCTTTCTCTTGCTAAATCTTCCTCATTCTAAGGGAAATGAAACCATCTTATAAAAGCAGAGTTGTTCCCCACTCTGTTGCAAAATTCCCCATTGTTTGAACCTGAGATTTCCATTGCACACCCATTTTTCAGTATAAAACCTCTATGTCTGTGAAAGTGACAAAATCCTAGAATCATAGAATGGTTTAGGTTGGAAGGGACCTTAA
>RSEF01000010.1:19549577-19561216 GCA_003993805.1 Himantopus leucocephalus | reverse complement strand
GTAAGAGAGCTTTAAACTGTTGGACTGTTGAGCTTGCAATAACTTAACTGTGCTGGTATAGCTATACCAATCTCAGGTCACCTATGCTGAAGGTACCTTTTATAGTCTCAACTGTTGCCGGCTTTGTGTCAGCTGAGCTCTTTGTGCTCTGAACCCAGTAGGGGAAATGATCCTGCTGAAAACCAACACCACCTTCTCTTCCTCCTCCCCTCTTTCCTGCCCTGAAAGAACAGTTTCTTTGCAGACTGATCTATTCCTAGATCAAATTGCCCATGCTGCTTCGTAGCAGTGTGTTCTGAAGCAACCAGGAGGGCAGCCTGGGGATGGGGAGAGGTACTGAAAAGAGGTTCTTGTGACTTTGTGACTTTAGACCACTACAGTAAGTGGCCAGACTGCCGTTGGACAAGTCTCAGAGGCAGGGATGTGGCAAGAGCTGGATATTGCTATTGGGATGTGTTTTGTTCTTTGTGGCTGCTCTTGCTTTGTCTAAGTCCAACCTGAATATTCCTGGGAGTTTTAATAATTACTTGTCTCAAGTCCTTATTTTTACTTTTAAAAATACCTGCCTGGCAAAGGGGTTTTTGGTGGGTTGGTTTATTTTTTTCTCCTTGGTCTTTTTTTCACAAGCCCCTCTGCAAACTGGTTGGTAGCTATGCAGGGTAGTTTGCTGAGTCCTAGGGAGCTATCAATCCCAGATTCTGTTAGACATTCCAGTGAACAAAGGTTTTGCAACCCGAAAGCAGAGCACTCTGCATTTTGGATAAAATCCACCTCCCTCAGCAGGTCTTGCAGGTGATGTGTTTAGTGTTGCTTCTGATTTGTCTGTAGGATCTGCGTAGTTTTCAGCAGCCGCCTTGTTTTCAGCATAGGTAGGTTGTAGCTGAACTTTGCTGATACAGATGAACTGCGAGAGGGAGAGTGAGGTTTGCTTTTCTTTTTCCATTGCAGGCTGTGGATTGTAAACTTACCAGTGTGTTTTGGGCACTTATAGTTGCACTCGGATAGAGCTGTGAGAGGGAGGGACATCTCTAGGTCAGAGGGTCAGGTGTTGTCATTCCTTTCCCCATACTGAGAGCCCTGTTGAACTTGCAGGTTGCCATTGCTGGAGCACCCGTCACGCTGTGGATTTTCTATGACACTGGTTACACAGAGCGCTACATGGGCCACCCGGATCACAACGAGCAGGGGTATTACCTAGGTTCGGTGGCCATGCAAGCTGAGAAGTTTCCTTCTGAGTAAGTTTGGTTCTGGCTCTTGCCTTCTGCTTTTTCTGCCAAGAAAGTTTGAGCACCACAGACATGTTTTTATCTCCCTGTTCTTGGCAATTGAGTCCTGGAATCACAAATGCTAGTATTAAATAATAATTAAAAAAAAAAAAAAGACCAAAACCCAATATTAATAAACTTAATACTTGAATGAACGTTTGCATAATTACAGGCCATTCCATGTAATCCCTTTTATACTAGCTGTAACTAAAGACTATCTTTTATGTCTGAAGAAATGACAAACATCTCTTCAATTATGATTGGCACTTTAGAGCCACATGAAGCTAGACAAAACTTAGTTGATCGGGATGTTTTCTGCATGTTCCAAGGCTGCATCAGCACTGCAGAGCAGTCTGCAGAGCAGGCTGAGACCACGGGCTTTCTTGCCAAAGAGCTGAAAATCAGCAGTGATTCTGAGCAAGTGTTAAGCCGTTGTATTGTTCAAGCTAGGAAATACTTCTGAGAATAAAGAAGATATACAGATGAAAGCTCTGACCATGGTGTGCATATGCAGGAAGAACTTTTAGAGGAGCAAAGAATAGGTTTGGGAGACACATCCATCCAGAGCAATTTACAATAGCAAAGGCTGTCTTCAATGCAAATATTTTTTTTCACTTGAGTGTTTTTGAAGGGATGTGTGTTGACTGTGAAATGACTGGCGGGTTCTGGGATGCTGTCTAGAAATGTTTGTCTCTTGCTTTTCTCAGACCAAACCGTTTGCTGCTGCTACACGGATTCTTGGATGAGAATGTTCACTTTGCACACACTAGTATTTTGCTCAGCTTTTTAGTGAGAGCTGGGAAACCGTACGACTTACAGGTAAGGCCAGAACCAGGATGTAAAGGTAACGTGTCTATCTGACTGAGGAGTCCAAAATTGGAACTTGTAACACAGCTCTGCTGGGCAGCTTGGAATTCTAGGATAAAAATGGTATTTGAGCCTAACATTTTTTTAAAGGAAGATGTTATGCTTACACAAAAAAACTCTTAGGCAAATGAGCAGTTAAGGCTGCTCCGGAGGAGATCTGCAGTTTGGAGGCAGCACAGCACTGTTTGTGCAGTGCAGAACAGGGTTGTGCATTTAATTAAACCCTGCCGGTTCTGTGCACATGTAGCCCAGGTATCCCACACCACGCTGCAGAACTGGGAGCACAATGATTTACGTGATGGCTCTGGACAGGATCTGCCTCTGTTCAACTGGGCTGATCACCTCCAGCACAGCACTAGCTGGATTAGAGGGTGCAGCGGGTTGTGTCCGAGCTCAGGCAGTGGAGGATTCGGGGTGGATTAGCTCAAGTGCAGAGTTAATGCAGGGAGATTACATCAACATTTTGAATGTGGCTCTGGGGACCGGTTTAAATGTTGGTGCCCACAACTCTTGTGGATACTTATGACTTTATTTTGTATTTTAGATTTATCCTCAGGAGAGACACAGCATAAGGGTACCTGAGTCGGGAGAGCACTATGAACTCCATCTACTGTATTACCTGCAAGAGAATCTGGGCTCTCATATTGCTGCCCTGAAGGCAATGTAACTGACCTCTGCAGAACTCTGCTCCACTGGCTGCTTTACCGAACGAGGAGATGTAGAAAACTAGAGAAAATGGGATGGAACATTGCATTCTGGTGCCTGCCACATGTGCACACACGTACACACACACGGAGACACTTTTTTTAAAGTAAATTTGGTGCCATGCAGGAAATTAAAGTATGGTGACTTAATAACTTTAAAGCTTAAGATGTAAATAAAATCAAATGTCTGTGGTATAATGCAGTACCATGGGTGTTCTCTTGGGGGAGGAGCTGAAACTGAAAATAACTTACTTCTACAGCACCAGGTCTTCACTTTTTAAAAGCATTATGACATAATTGATGTATTTTTACAGTGTGTTCCTTGGTATCTTATTACATAATACTGGATGATATACTCACTTTACAGCAAGAGTTTACCTGAATGGTTACAACTTGTATTACATTTTAAATGCTATCATATAGCTTTTATGCTTCATGAAAGGATGCGTCTCACTCCTTAGAAGCTGGACACAAGTTAGACACATCACCTATCTAGATGTTAATTGTTTTTTAAGAAGAAAGACTTTTAAACTGCCTCCTGAAGAATTTAAATTTTGGATTCAGTTCAGTTGATGCCAGGTTCTTTTCAATGATTTCTTCTCTCCCCAGGATAAATCATACTCTTTTTATTTTTTTTTTTTTAAATTTCAGCAGCTTGAGATCCTATCCTGATTGTACTTGATTTCAGTGGGGAAGAGAAATGATATTTTACTGTGATATGGGTATAATAATCTTTTTATTCTGAGATGCAAACTAACTTAAGTCAAAGAGCTGAAATTGTAGATTTTAAAACAAGCTTAAAAGTGCAGCCCATTTCTCATTGATATTTTTCCCTGATGTTCGTTCTGGAGCTGTTTTTGCAATACTGTTTTCTTACCGTCACATCAGCATGATATAGGTATATGCATCCTGTTACGGTTTTAAAATTCAATACTCTAATTCAATGGTCTGCAGAGGATTTAGCAGGGAGAGACCTTACGAACACTGTATGTGAGGCAATATGAATTGTTTCATTGAATTTCCTGCTTAATTTGAGGGACTGTTTTCCAGGTTCGTACTCTGTTCAGTCCTCCGTTCCTGGATCCTTTCTAGCACTGCTGTGTAGCATGATTGTGGTGATCTCTTTGAGAAACCCCTTTCTGTATAGCTTAAGGTAACCCCGCTAAGCCTAAAGGATATGCAGTCCCAGTTGTGTTTTTGCTAGTGAGGTTTTTTACTAAGCAGCAGGCTTGGCTAAAAAGCATCATGAGTGTGTGAAGTCACTTTTAACTTGCAACAGGTCCTTTAAGATAGAAATCCATAGCAAAATGATTCTCGTTAATCCAGGAAATTCTCCCCTTGGGGCTTGCCTCTGAGACTCCTGTAAGTTTTAATGGTTTTCTTAGAAACCTAAGAACTTCCTTTTCTTTCTGTTTTGGTGCTAGAGAGCAGCAGAGCATGATTTTCTTTTCATCTTCTAAAAATCTGGAATCACTCTCAGTGTTTACGCTCTTAGTACTCCACATGTTGTAACCTTTTATTTTCCTTGCTTTTGTACTATTGGGCTTGATCCTGAAACTCCGGCATTTAACACAATCTGGCTGTATTGTATCAAACCGCATTGTTTTTCAGTTAGGCTGCGGGGCACATGCACTAAAGCTATCGGAGCTGGTGCAGTTACACGGTTGTAAAATGTGTGTGTGAGAATGGGATCTGGTCTTTGGGTTACACAAAAGACAGCCAAAGCAAACAGGCGTGCAGTAAATGCAAATTGCCTCCAAGGTGGGGATGTTTGGTTTGGGCTGTTTTCTGCTTTTCAGATCACAGTGATTATAAGGGGATCAGTTAAAATACCAGTAGCGGGTCAATACTAGGCTTACAGTTTTATTTTGGGAAGGGCATGGCAGGGAAGCAGCCCAGCTCCTGTAATGTCTTCTCTTAGTAGTTAATTGCTGCGACTGAAGCGAACGCAGCATCCCTGTGGAGGGATATAGTCAGTATTGAGAGACGGGTAAGCGTGCTGATGCATTTGAACTAGAACCAACACGGCAGTGAGTAGAGACAAGTATAAGCTATTACTATGGGATTCCATTGTGTTCCTTACGTGTTTATGCTGTATTATATATACATATATCTATATCTGTTCATATATACATATATGTATAAAATTACACGTGGATAGTATCACCTTTACCAAGGTTGTTTATATTTTGTTCAATATTAAATTAACTTGCTTTTTGGGGTGTTTTTGTTCTTTTTCTAGAGGTGATTACCCGTGAATGTAAATGTATATGATTTTTAAGATGAAATCGATCCTTTTGTTTAAAAAACAGAACAAAAATGGCCTTCATCAAACGGAGCTTTTTTGGGAACTGAAGAACTAAATGTGCAAGTAAACCAGGCTAGGTTTGATTTAGCACAGGATGTGATTATAAGTGCTGACATAAAACTTTTTAATAACGCATCCTTCCATTGTTTTAAATATATATCTCGAAAAGCTATTAAAGTACAACGTACTGTAAGTACTCTATTTTGCAACATAAATTCTGTATTTCTTTCCTACTTTTTTTTTTTCTTTTTACAGTAGTTAAGCACTTTACGACCCCATGCTCTCTTACCTGTGGAAATGCTGGGAGGATTTATTGTCAGAGTTTTGTAGTTCTTGCAGAAGATGTCGGCTTGTAGGTGAAGGTGTGAGAGATGCCTTATGTGAGGTCTGATCCAGCCCTATGTAGTCAACGACTAAATTCCCAGTGATGAGGGAAGAAGGGCAAAGCCCGTTGCAGCTGAGACTGCAGAGGTAGGGAGGTGTTAGTGCTGAGGACCGCTGCATCAGTACTTTTGGGGGGAGTAGTAGTCCTCCACCTCGTGCGGCGAAGTGTCAGTCTGGCAGTGAAACAGAGCTGTGGCATGCAGAGCGGTAGCTTTGTCCTGCTCTGTGCCACTGGAGTTGCCTGCTAGAGGACAAGGTCATACTTTGTGGTCCAGGAGATGATATTGTCACTCAAGAAGAGGTTTCCAGCCTGTCATATTTGGGATTATTCTTTGTCACTTCCTGCATGTTAAAAAAAAGTCTTGGTTAATGTGAGTTTTAAGCAGAACTAGTGAGATCTGGGGAGAGCACGTGCAAGGGAGGTTGTCTGTGGAGCAAAAACACGTGAGGAGGAACCGCCCCTGTGGCTCCCAAAACAGACAGTTGGTATGTGCCCTTGGGGGATCGGCCTCCAGCTCTGTGCCCAGCAGGACACCTGCTCTGAGCGGGAGCAGGATTGAGCCTTCATCCCATGGTGGAAATTAGTTGCACAGGTGTCTTTGAGGTGAATGTTTTAATTTCATGTATTTTTAAAAACATACATGAAATACGGGGATCTGAGCGGTGAGATACGGGAGTTGTTGAGCGTTGATGCCAGCAGTTTCTTCTTGTTTGCAGTGGTTGGGATTGGTTGTGCTTATTTCTGGTGGAAACACGTTCTTTCGCCCTGTTTTGAGGCAGCTTCCAGTAATTCCTCTTGAGTGTGCAATGCGCAAAGCTATTGGATTTCACCCCTCACATTGGAGCTGCACCCCCTACCCCACCCCTTTGTTACCGATTATCTCTTTTTATTCAGAACAAAGTAGAATTAGTAACTATTTAGAACTGCTTAATTTTTATAAACTCAGTTAACTTGTTAATGAAATTGTGAGCTCAAAGCACCAAGTAAAGCTTTGAAAATTGACTTAACTTCATTATATTAGAATGGAAAATGCATTCCCTACTTACTAGTGACATTCGGGCACAGGCTGTGGAAATACTTTCTGAGCGGGATGGTGCAGTAACGCTTTAACCCTGGAGCATCGTCCATCGGAGCCTGTGTGGCGAATTACAGAGAATTCACAAACTCTGAGCCCAGGGGTCCCCACCCTTATTGCCTACCAGGAAAGGTGGGTTGTGTTTCTGCTGCGTGTGTCCGTGTTGGGAGGCTGTTTTGCTGCTGGCGTGATGCTCAACCTTTGACGAGGCAATAATAGAGTATAAAGAAATGAAATAATCAGCCAGATTTGGATGCTGCCTTGAATTGCCTGTTTACTTGAGTACCAGAACCCTGTAAAGACTTTTTGTGTGCCCCTCACGGCTCTCCGGGCCGCTCCTTTGGAAGGGGAAGGGAGATCTTCATGCAGTTTTTACTTGGATGTTCTGCACAGTAAAAGTTCAGGTGTTTAATTTTAGAACATGAAGTGCCTGCTGTTTGCGTTAACAAAATTGCATGTCTCACTCCAGTGGGTTTATTGGTCTGTCTCCCTCCCCCACCTTTCTAGCTACATGGCTTTTAATCATGTAAAGTGGAGACATTAGTTTTGCTGCGTTTTATTACAAAACCTTTGTTGCAATAAAGATGCTGCTAAATAGAATTAAATTAAATGTTTCCCTCCCCCCTATTTTCAGCTGTCTCTCTTCTTGATTTAGTAGAATCTGTGTGTAATTAAATCTCTTCCCTCATTGTGCTGTGGGAAGCAGCAATGATGGAAAATGTGCGCGTGCGTTTTATATACTTGTTGGGTATTTAGCAAAAGCATCTGCGATTTTTCCCGTCCCTTGTGGTTAGGTAGATTGATATAAACAGGAAGATCGGGCATTTGCTTGGCATAACTACGTTCTCCCTCCTCAGTGTTTCCGTGTGAACGCTGTTAGTGGCCCTTGGCAGCCACCAGCCGGAGCTGTCGCACCGGGGACGGCATGTCCGCAGCTTCGCTGGCCAAGATGGGCCAAGTGCCACGGGGGAGGAGGTGGCCCTGGGGCCAAGGCAGAAGGACAGGGGCACCCGTGTGTAGCGGACGGGCTCTGCCAAGAGAAGAGATGTCTCTTCATACATTCACTTCATGCTTGGCCTCGTGTATGTCTTTGTGAGCAGTACGGGCTTTGCAGGCTCCCCGGTTCTGCTTAGTGCTGCCCCAGACGGGCTGTGGGAGGCTCAGGGCAGTCACGATTCCCGTTTTTACTCATTCGTTCCTGATTTTTCACCCACAGGGAAGCACCCCCTGTTTTGGTGGCTTTCAGAAATATGCTGGTAACCAACTGTGTGTTGATACATTGCATTGTGTCTCCCTCTGGGGTTTGTGTACGCCCTACTGTAACACGGCAAAGCTTCCCCAGAGCTTTCAGGAGCCCGTGTGCAAGGTGAGCTGGGACACGAGTGTCACCCCAGCAACTGGCCCTGGGCTTTTGGGTTGTGGCTGGTGGAGGGACCTGCTGGTGCTTTTGAGCTGGATGTGCAGGTGTGTCTTCACCACCAGAGAGCAGGGAGGGAGGTTTCTCCACGTGCTGCTGTGCCTGGAGGACTTTATTATGGCAAAGTGTTTCTGTCCTCTTCCAGGTGCCCTAAGGCCTGGCGATGTCCTGTGGTTTGGGGTGGGATAAAGCAGGGTGAGCTGCAGCCGCCCCTTCCACGGTCATCGGCAACAGAGGAATGGAGGTGAGCTTTCAGCCAGTATCATTTAATACAAACTCTGGCAGTTCTTTGTGCCACTTAGAAACACCCATGGGTCTTAATCCTGGAAGTGTTAATATTGTAAACTCATTTTCCGTCTGTGCTGTCCTGCTGGTTTATAAAATGTTCCTGCTCTGCCGGAGTGGGGAGCCTGGCTCGTGCTGGCACAGTCCTCTTGGGCACTGGGCTGGAGACGGGACAAGCCTGAAGCTGCGTGGTCTCACCCGCGGGCTGTGCCGACTGGGAGCAGCTTCGGGAGCGAGCAGCTTTCCCACGGAGGGGATGGCTCCTGCTCCTGCGTGGGCACTGCGGGCAGGGGCGCGTTCCTCAGGTCGGGCCTGATGAATTAGCAGCTCACCACGTTTCCGCGTCATGCTGACAAACGAGCATTTGTGCCATCCCTCTAATTGTAAATGACTTTGGAAAACAAGTTTGTGGTCTTTTAAGTAGCCATTTATCAACCTGAGTTCACAGAAGAGGAGGAAACCAATTCCATGAGCCATTAGGCAGTCCCGCTTTCCGCCTTAACGCAGCAGCCCATTTCTTAAGCTCTGGAGACCGGTGTGGGCTTTGTGTCAGGTGAGACACCCAAAGCCTTCTGCTACGGCTGAGTATCCTCATTTGGATGGCAATTATTTTCCAATTATGATTCTGCCCAGCATGGGAGGCTGAGCCCCGTGTTGGATGCTCTCTGTGGGCAGCGCTGGATCCGTACGGAGGGATCCAGCGGAGCAAAGAGCTGTGGCACACAGACAGGCACTGAGTGAGCTGGGGGAGAGGTGACCCAGCTGGGAGGGACGAGCTGGTCCTGGCCACCGCAGCTTTGCCTGCCTCGACACTGTCGTCATCTCCTGTTCCCAGGGCAGTAATAAATCCCATTAATCCCCCCAGAAAATGCATTTCCCCACTTGACCCACCCCACGTACTTGGTTGGAGCTGCCTGTGACCTGCCGTCACCCCCTGCAGCGGGCTCTGGGTTTGGGTGCCTTCCTGGCGGGTGATGGAGGGGACTGGAGCAGCTCAGCCCGGCACAGGGCAGAGCTGCTGCGGGGACCCGGCCCTTCTCCTTGCCCTCCCCATCGCTTCTCTCCAGGCACAGGAGGGATGTGAAACGGAGCCTCCCCGGAGGCCAAAACATCCCAATCAAGAGAAACACGAGCTGCCGCCCCCGGCCCCCTTTGCAACACGCGCTGCTGGGACCAAAACACACAGTGACTGTTTTCTTCTGATGAGCTATGAGATAGCGCTCAGACTCCAGCATTATGTAAAAGACTAAATTCCTGCGAGAAACACGATACCAGAGTTTAACCGCTCCATGCCAGGGCCTGGGCGAGTTTAACCGCTCTCGGGGTGTTTCAGCGAGTGGGTTGAACGACTCCTGCTGAGCTCTGCATCATTCTGTCGCCGACCTTGGTACAGGAACAAACACCCAGGAAAAACCTCACACTTTGATTTTTAAAACACAGGAAAGATCCCGGTTAGACCAAAAAGCAGCTGTGGTCTTCTGGGAAGGTGCGTGGCTTAGTGCACCTCTAATTAATTTTGCAGGGGGGACATGAAAGCCACCTTCATGCCCCGTCCCACACCAAGGGAGCCACCTGAGTGCCCTCCCCACAGTGTTTTCAAACCTACAGGAAGATGTTCGGCATCGCTCGGAGCTCTTTGGTGTTTGCAAAAGGAGTTCAGTGGGGAAAAAAGCAAAAATCCCTTTGGATGTACCAGCCCAGGAGGTTTTGGAAAAAAAACTTTTGGAAAAAACCTTTGGAAAAAAAGTCTGGAAGTTAAATTCCAGACTTTTCTGGCAGTGAGCTCTCGGCCCTGGCCCCAGCCCCACCTCGGCTGCTGGGCGAGGAACCGTGGGAGCAAACGGCCACAGCATCACAAGTCACCCTTCAGCCATGAGCCCCTGCCACCCCGTTGGGCTTTTTGGTGCTGGTTTCTCCCCATCCCTGGTGAGATGTCAGCTGTGGCACCTTTTGAGGCCGCTCGCTCGCCTGTTCGAGGTGAAGCACACAGTTCCCATGGAGACTTGTCCCTCCCAACGCATCGGTGCTGCTGGAGCCCGAGCACTTCACAGCCTTTTCGCACTGCAACAAAACATGTTTTCCACCACGTTTTAAAAGGAGGTTTTATTTGCGGTTCCGCGAGCTGGTGGGCATGTGTGCTTTCTGTTGCTCGCTGCTGGAGGGAGCTAGAAAATTCCCTGGGCGTCGGGGAAAGCGCTTGCTTCTGCTCTGCACCACGCCGGCTTTTGGAGGGATGGGGCTTTCCCTGCGCTCTTGTTGAGCTTCACATGGCCACAGCGCAGCAGCAATGCCGAAATCCCGTACCGGGCAGCTGCAGCTGTGCTGCTGTCATTTCAGGCCCGTGAAACGATGCTTAAAATTGGTCCTTGGTGCAAGAGGGCACCTTCACTCGCTCTGGCTGGCACAAGTTGAATCCTCCTGCATAAGAGCATGAAGGATCCTGGTTTGGGGTTTGTGATGCTGAGATATTTGCCCTGGAAAAGCTGCTCCCTCCCTGGGGTGACTGCTTTGGGCATCACCCCCGGCATGGTCCTGCCCAAGCCCTGTCGCTACACGAGGTTCAGTTTGCAATCCTTGGTGCTTGCACACACAGAGGTTTCTGAGACCCAAGAGAAAGAGTGACAATTTAGCAAAGTCCTTTTGGGGCTGAAGTTGTGGTTTATTTTTAATGTTCGGGTTTCATAGTGCTGGTGTGGGACAGGGTAAGGGGAAGATCTTTCCTGGAAGAACTTACGGCCTGGGTGAAATAAACCCTCTCTTCACCTTATGGGCTTAATAACAAAACTGCAAAAGGTAGCTGAGATTAAACGGCTGCGTTTTTCTTCCCCGGCATCAAGTCTTTTCTCAAGATGAGCATCCTCCAGGCTGCCCCTGCCAACACGCGTGCAAAGAACCGGCGCCGTTTATCTCAGGCTCCCTGGGAGAGGCGCGAACCAGCGTACATTCACCCCACGAGCTCCCCACACGGTGCTGCAGGGCTGGCCGCCAGCCGGGCTGTGCGTTCCCCAGGGAATTCCCAATTTCAGGATTTCCTCTCTTAAAAGCAAGCAGCAAAGGCCTGCTCCAGCCGGCGAGATCCGGGCAAGAGGAAAACTGGGATGTTGCCCTTTGAGTTAAGCCTTTTACTGTTGTGTTTGACAGTGGTTTAGTTGAAAATTGAAAACTTGCTTGCAACGGAAAGGCAAACCAGCAGGAATGGAGGAGAAACGGAGCGGTTTGAGCCTCTGGAAACTTCCTCCGGGTTGTCTTCCAGGCAAAATGTTGTCATACAACGCAGACCGGTTGGAGTGAGTCCAGAGCAGGGCCACAAAGATGATCAGAGGGCTGGAGCAC
>RSEF01000010.1:19486707-19549477 GCA_003993805.1 Himantopus leucocephalus | reverse complement strand
GGGAGGTGCCGGGCTCGTGTCCCCACTTGTCGCAGTAGCGCTGGGTCAGCCTGCCCGGGAAGGAGGGCACAGAGCTGCCGGATGAGCTCCCAACCACAGCACCATCTTCCCGGTGCTTCCTCCCACCTCTACACCACTCCTGGCAATTGCAGTTTTTGGTATTTCTCATCTTCCCAGGGTTTCTCGTATATGGAGGTGGCTTTCTCTAAGGGTCACATTTCTTCAAGCAAAGGTATTTTTTTCAGGGATGCTTTCAGAAAGGCAGGACAGCAACGCTGTGCATCCGCTCGGTGCTGTGTGTCTGCAGCAGGACGGGCAGCGGGCAGCATCCCCCCCAGTGCCACGCCGGAGCTCTCGTCCTGCAGGAGCCTTGTGCACCTGGTTCCTCCCTGCTCAAGCAAACCCCACAACCCTCCAGGGACAAATCCTGCCCCGTGCAAGGCACCGCTGGGGCTGGTCTGCACATTTTGGGGTCTAGTAGGAGATGGAGGGGCTGCAAGCTGCCCGGTGCATCCTCGGTGAGGGAAGGAGGCCAAACCCCCCACCCCTGAACCCACATTTTGTGTTGGTCTCGGCTCTCATCGCTCTGCTCAGCAGTGTCCGTGTTTTCATCAAGGGCTGTTTTATTGGCATATCCATGAGAAGCCCTTCCAGAAGCTGCAAGGAGCCGTTTATTAACTTTTTGCTGAAAAATGTAACTTAAAAAAAACCTAACAAAAGCTCGCACAGATGTGAGAGCTGAGGAAGGTGCCCAGCTGGGGCGGGACGCGAAGCGCTGGCCTGGGAGGGAGACTTCGCGCAGCAAACAAAGAGCCGCTGCAGCTTGGCATTTAAAAGGCAGACTTTGCGGGGCATCGTCTTATTTGTGCACCCCGTCTCCCTGCGGGGAGGGAATTTGGGTTATTTTGGGGCAGTTCGGCAGCGGCAGGGCCTGGCTGAGCGACTGTGGCCGACCCCGAGCGAGATGTGGGAGATGTCACGCCGTAGCCCTCACCGCTGCGGGGCTGCCTGCGGCGGGGGGGTGAGGTGCCCTGGAGCACCTCGGGGCGCGTTGTCCCACCGAAGTCCAGGGCGGGTGTTTGAGCCCAAGGAAATTTCTCGCACGTTTGCGGCCGGGTGGGTGTGTTGTGGAGCAGAGCGGGTGGTTGGCAGCACCTCCTCTGCAGCTCCGTTTGCTCTGTCCCTGCCGTCCTCCCAGCCCCGGCGCAGCCAAAACTCCTTCTTCCTCTCAACTTGCAAAAGCCCTTCCAGCCTGGGTTGGTTTTTTTCCCCAGCTTCTTTTCCTATCAACAAAGCTGTGAGCACCGCAGAGCTCGTCTAATAAGGAAAACCAACAGCAAGCAAACAATGGCCAAAAAGTGTTGAGTTAGGAATGTGCGGGAGGAAAGGGCAGCGGTGCGGGGCCGGGGCAGCATCCCCCTCGCTTGGCACTCGGTGCCACGCTGCTTTGCATCCTGCGTCAGGTCTTCGCACCAGAAAAAAAGCCCTTTTGCTTTCCTAATGAGGATAATTTTGATGATTTGCTTACACCGTCCCCCCTCTCTCCTTTTCCTTTTCTATTCTACTTTAAATTTCCTTAGAAATAGATGAGTAAATACCGTGTACGTTTGCGTGGGAGCAGTGGTGGCTTGCGGTTTTATGATTTTCCCCCCAGCTGTGATTCATTGCTTTTTACATTTTTTAATCTATTCCCCCGCACCCCCCTCCCGCTTCTCCCTTTCTCCTGTGCAGCCCAGCAGCTGTCGTTATCAGTGAAATGACTTGACATTATTTTGCCGTACTTTGTTTCTATTCATTGATTTGTTGAATGAAAACTATTTATCCGGGACTGACATGCGAGATTGGAGCCTTTCAAGAAGAGGCAACTCTGCGGTATAATTTTGCTCCGAAACGAGCAGAGCGAGAGCTCCGCATTAAAACAGCCCAGCCGAAATCCCCGTCCCTGGGATGGTGTGGAAGCAGTGGCTGCAAAACCTACAGAGGTGTTTTATCGGAAAAGCATCTTTCCCTTCCGCACCTGGCCCCACGGGCAGCCCTGCTGGGTTCTTGGTGGAGATAAATTTGGGTTTTCTCTAGGGGTGGGGACGCCGGGAGGTGCGGGTGGGGAGGCAGGTGGTGGGCAGCGGGTATCTGGGTGCAGAGGAGCCGTTCCCCTCTGCATGGTGAGCACAGCGGTGCCGGAGCAGCGTCCGGGCGAGCTCCTTTACCTCCCATCTTCTCCATCCCCTGCAAGCACATCCCTACTTCAATATAGGGACATCCAGCAAAAATGACCCTCTGGATGCCTCCTGGGACCCAGCCAGCCTGGAGGGAGGGTCGCACATCTCCAAAAAAAGGTGCCTGCTTCGTCCCCGGTGAGGAGCGATGCGCATCTGCAGGGAGCACATCCCCGCCAGCCTGGTTTGCTGCGCTTCGCGCATTAATATGAAGGATAATGGTGGATGTTGGGGTTGCAATATCCATGAGGTTGCGATGTCCACGGTCGAGGCTGCAGCAGGTCTCGGGGTGTTGATGGTCATCCCCGGGAGGACCGGTGGGACATGTGGGGTAAGAGGCTCTTTGCATCGCTGTACGGACCGAAGTAAGGCTACAAAATATGTCTGGGTTTTACACTGTTCATACTCAGGTCTCCAGGTTTGGGGTTTTTTTTAAACTAAAATCACAGCGGCCACTGGCCGCTGTGATTTTAGTTTAAAAAAAACCCCAAACCTGGGCACTGTCACCTAAAATGACAGAAGCTGGTTCCCTGCCAGCGCTGTTCAGAAAAATCCCACATCTTTCGCATCCGCACAGCTTGAAGGACAGGTTTCGCCTGGGGAATACGCTCTTGTCTGAGGGATTCAGGATCCCTTTTTCCCACAGAGCCCTGGGTCCTTTCTTCCCGGCACAATCAGCCCTCTTGCTGCTTTTCTTGCCTTTTCTTCCGCCGCTTTCCCACATTCTGTTCACACCTTCATGAATATTCAGAGGCCATTGGCCATATGAAGCTATTGAGAGCTCTTGTTAACACTCCTCCTAATGACATGCACCTTCAATAGAAAACAAAAACACAGATAAGAGCTTGTTAGCGGAGACCCTTGTTCCCCACCTAACAAGGTTTCCATTGACTCGGACACTTGTGGTGACACATTGCTTGCTCTCACTGTTGCCTCTTTTGATTTGCGACTGGCTTTTACGGAGGGTTTTTTCTTTCTTCTCCCCCCCCCNCCCTTTTTTTTTTTTTTATTGTGCAGTTTTAAGCTAATTAAGAAAAAGGTCAGGTCTCCCCGAACAATGAGTTACGGCGCTACAATGAGCCCAGGGAGCAGCGCGCGACGACGCAGCCCCAAATTGGTGGGCGATGGGCTCTCCCGCTGCACGCCGCAGCGCGTGGGAAAGTTGTGCGGCGAGTGGCATGGCTCTGCCCACGCCGAGCAGAAAGAGCCATAGTTGGGTCAAGAGGTGATTAAAACCCGACGAGAGGCTCTGAAAAGGGGCTGAGACCACCCGCCACGGTTCCCAAGGGCTCCCTGGGTGCCAGCCTGGCTGGACATCCCCAACGGCCGAAGCATCATCCCCAAGGCCATGCGATGGGGTGATTCTTCCAAAACGTGACCAGGCTTCTGTGCTAGCATGGCCACGCTCCCGAGACGCCCCCGGTGATGTTGCTCCCGATTTACGGCTGTATACAGAGAGCAGAGCCCCGTAGCCATGTCTTCAATGGCACCATCTGCCACAGAGCTTTTCCCTGGGACAGAAATCCCATCCGGTTTCAGCGAATCTTGTTTTTCTGTCCTCCAGTTGTTCTTCGCCTTCCTCCAGCCGTCACCGTTATCTGCCAGGCTTTCATTAGGCTGGGCCCACCCATCCGATACCGCGAGCTGCCTCGCTTGTTGTTGTCGGGCTTTTTGGCCACACCTCATTATTTCTGCTATTATTAGGCTCTTGCAGCGTTGTTTGTCATCTTGTCAAGGCCCCTGAGTTTCTATGGATACTGCTCCCCTAAGTGGCCATGCTATCAATTAAGACAGCTTCGTGTCTGAACTCTTCCAGAGGACTTTGCGAAGATCCGGAGATAATTTCCTTGGAATGCTCTGTGTGTTACCGAGCTGCCTTTTCAGTAACTGCTGCTGGGGCAGAGCTCAGGGTATTTGGGTTTTCTCAGCATTGGCAGTCTCAAAGGCAGGATCACCTGCTCGGCAAAAGGAATTAGATAGCGGGTGACGGGGGTTAATAATAAACCACCAGATAATACATATATTGCAGGCTGTAATGTATAAGCAATAATGAGATAGCCATCATAGTGGTGGAAGAAAAAGGCACCAGCAAAAAAAACTGCCATGGAATAAAAGGACATTTGCTTTATTGTGCTCTTGTGTGACTCTCTGGGAGGAGGGAAAGCCGCCGTTTGTCCTTCTTAACGCCCAGCTTGGGGACAGACTCACGCGCAAAGCCAAGAGGATGCCGAGTATTTCTTCTGAAAATGAGACTGCTTGAGAGTTTCAATAGAGCATTGAAAACTTGTTTTCCTTATGGAAAGCAGCATAAGCAAGCAAAATGAGAGGTCTATCAGTTTTAGTGGGAAAAGCAGGCAAAGGAAGATGGCACTGGGTTTACTGGGACTTTACTGGGAACAGGCTGAGCAAAAGGAGCGGCTTTGCCCATCGCCCGGCAGTTTCTCACTCTCCTCTCAACATTTCTTGCACACCCAGTCTGTTTCCACGGACAGATTTGCTTCACCTACTGAATTTCTTCTGCGGCTGATTTGGTATCTAACAGTCCTGCGAGAGGCGGCGTTGTCTCGGTGCCTGTCCCAGTTGATTCTTGCCCTCCCTGCAGGGGTGAACGGGACGGGGCACGTTGCTGGAGGGATGCGAACTGCTGCCCAGAGAGCACCCTGTCCTGCTCCCCGGCTCTCAGACAGCCACTTAATTTTTACGTGTGCTTCTGCAACCATAAAATGTTGATATTTAATGATTTCTCCGAAATACCAGGAGGCTTTCAGCCTTTCAGCCGGACACAGAGCCTGAGCACTCTTTGCATTTACTCTCCGGTGAGAATTAGTATCTGGGGGCAGGAGACAGCAGAGAAAAAGGCTTTGATTTGGCTTTGAATTTTGGCTGATGATTACAATTCTTTATATGCTCTAAACCAGTTTATCTATCCCTGGGTGGATGTGTGCTGCCAGCAGCGCTATAACATCCACTGAGGGCCGCCCAGAGGTACGAGGAATAAACTCATATGTTATTAGCTAATACAGGGAAGTGATTCGATATGGGTCTCAGAAGCTGGAGTAGATAAATAGGATGATAAATGTTGGCATTAGCAGACGTGACTGACTCCTCTGTCTCTGTGATTTGGTAGTGCCCAGTAATTAAATAGTTGGGAGTCTAATGTATTTTAAACTAGAGCCGCAGCCTGTAAATCACGGAGATTATGCTCTTCCCCGCTGTGCGCTCTCTGGGTCGGGAGGAATTTCCACTCCCGCGCCACAGCTGTCTGCGGGCTCCGGCTGGGTATTGCATCAGTCGGGACTGGGAAAGGCAGCACTGGCCCCGCTGCTGGTCCTGGGCTATAAACCTGTTCCCGCAGCCTTTCCGTCCCAGCAGGGCATCGTCTCCAGCCCCGGAAGGGTCCCAGCCTCGTGTTCTTTCCATCTTGGGTTGTCTCATCTGTTCTGGCCGGAGCAGTTTCATGCCCACATGCACGGGCAAAAGCACCTGAGATCACTGCAGACCCTAAACACCGGGGCGCAAAGCGTCCCCAGGGGAGGATTTGCTCCCCGAACCTGTGCTGTGTCGCTGTGAGAGCATCGGCCCCTTGGGCTGTCTCTGCTTTCAGACACGATTTTCATGATTATTGTTCTTGATGATCCCAATTTCATCCTTGTATTTACACCGAGGTTTGGATTTCTTTGCAGCCAGACTACTCCCTTGCACTAAATAAAAATGTTTTGTCTTTCTTTTTTAATATAAGTCTAAGAAGGAAACCCAGCTATTTCCAATGCAGCTTGAAGCTGCACTGAACTACAAGTTACTTTTTCTCTTAGTACAAAGCTAGTTTTCATTTCTAATCCTTGTATTGGTCAGAGCTGATCCTTCCGCCAGAGGTTGGTTGTATTACGCAGAGTTTCTCCATTAACATTTAGCAAAGGACAGATTTAAACATTTCCATGCCATTCGGCCATTTTACACCTTTTAACACTGTTCCTGGATTAGCTCAGGCTTCCATTTGAAAATTTCTCTGCGATAACTCGCCGCACATTCAGCAGACATCGCTTTACGAGAGACCTGCTATAATGACGCTGCCCACATGCAGAAATGCTGCCTGGAACCACAGCTGGGATAAAACCTATCCCCACTTTTCCTGGATATAATTATTTTCAATAAAATCTATTTGTGCCTCAAACTCTTTCCTCTTCCAGCTCATGCATTTTTAAATAAAACAAGTAATTCTGCCGTCTCGTTACAAATTATGGTCACTGAGGCTCGCCGGCTGTTCTGCACACAGCAGCCACGAGAAACTTTCCTCCGACGGGAAGGATAAAGATGAGTTCTCCTGTTTTAGCTAAAAGAAATGTTCCTTATACTCGTTTTATTAGTAGAAGCTGGTGATCTTCAACCCACAGCCTGAAGCAACAACTAATACTGCCCGCAGCAAGATGAGCAGCAGATTAACAACTGGTGAGCAGGAATTATTGGAGGGGAGTTTGCTTTTTGGAAAGTGTAAGGTATAAGCCTCCCCGCCGGGCTTTGCGGGGAGTTTGCTCGTCTGTAAATCATCCTGTGGCTTGTTTTTTCCATACGCTGTTGCTGTTTCACCTTCCAACTTATTTTTAGCCTGCCTGTTCCAGGTACCGCCGCGATACACGACCCGCACAAACCCGAGGGACTTCACCCTGCGAACGGTCGTGCTCGGCTGCCCTTGGCCAGCGGGAAGCCAAAGGACACGGGGACCTTCAGAGTCACCCGGCTCCATGGTGGGCTGTGGTGGAGTTAAGGATCAACTGTCTTTCCCAAGTCCCACGGTAGCCCCCTGCTTCCCACGCCATCATGCCCTTCTGTGCCCCGTCCTTTGGACGGAGGCTGCTCCGGGGCTGCATGGGTGCGATACGCTGCAGGTTGCCCATGGACCAAAGGGATAAAGTTTTACAAGCTGTCGTTGAGGGTTTGAACGAAGGAAGACGTGAGCTCATAGCTTCCTCTGGAGACATGCTGTTGGACCAGAGAGGCTGTTTTGGTACGAGCAGGGGGCTGCTAAAAAAGCTGTTGGTAAGTGACGGTATAGAGCTGGCAGAGCCATCGAACATCAGTTGCACAAAGAAACCATGGGGAAGTTTTTCCCGTGATGAAACACCTCTGGAAGGAATGAATTCCCAGCCCTGGATGACCCACAGTCCTAAGCTTTGAAGAGGAATGAAAATGCTCAAATCCTGTCCCCCTCGGAGCTGGAAGGTTAGGTTTCCTCCTCTCTGGTCCCCTCCTAACTGGAGTTCCCCCTCCTTCATCTAGTGGTGCTTTTGGTTGCTAAATGCTTTTCTTTTTTAGCATAAATGTAAATGACTCAAATGAGAGCGGTGCGTGGAAAGCAGTAGAAGCCACCTGATCTGATACAAAAAAGGGATCGGGATGTTTTAGCCGAATGGGCTGGGAAATGGAAAATGCAGCTGAATGTAAACGAATGCAAAATGGTAACTGGGGGTAGTGAATGGAAAGAGGGTGTATAATAGCAGGGGCACGTAGAAAGAGTAACAGCCACAGAGGGGAGGCAGGGGTTACTGCAAAAAAGCCTTGGGGTGATCCACCTAACGTTGGATGGAATGGAATAAAGTACCCCCAGGGCCCCGAAGTGCGTCGCCAAAGGTGGCGGTGGGGTTTGCGGAGGTTTCCCACGTAAGCAGCCAGCTCGTGGCTTTGCAGCAGGAACAGCAAATGTGGCTGTGTCCGATAAACTCCTCCTTAGAGCACCTTTGCTCTGGCACCTCCTTGAAAATGGTGAAGACGGGTCATTTCTCCAAGCACGTTACAAACGTCACCGAGTTAATTCATTGGCTTTTGTGTGTGTGCAGTGGCGAACAGGAAAGCAAAGGCGTTCAGGTTTGCCTGCAGCCGCCTTTTATGGTCCAATCAGCCAATTTTTTGTGTAACTATAATAAATCACGGCGACAGACACACAGGATGGTGTTGTCTTTATGTAATTATTCCATAAATCGCCCCATTTTCTCCCCCAGAAAGCCCTCCCAGTTCCTTCCCTTTTCTTTGCTGGAGAAGGTTGTTATCCTGAACACAATAGGAGAAATGCGTTTGAAGAACTTATATTGTAAGCAAAGGGTAAAGAGACGGAGCCTGCTCCTTTCTCCAACGCGCGGCTCTCGCGTGGCTCTTTGCTCCAAGGGGGGATTTGCAAAGCGAGGGAAACAATCTTACAGCTCAGGAAATCGAGCGTGAACTCCAGGACTGAAGCAAAAGCGTCTGGCTGAAAAGCCGGTCAACACAGAGCCGAGCTGCCATGGGCGATGCCGGGGAGAGCAGCCGGCGGGCTGGGGGGACCGGTAACGGCAGAGGCGAGCCTGGCTCATCCCTCCTCCTTTAGCTCTGCAGTTCATTTCACCTGGGCTGTGGATTAGGGGTGCCTCGTGTCCTCTGCGTAATTAGCTTCATCGCGGCGTTTGGCTTCTCGGCAGAAAAACTGCTTTTTTTTTGCTTTTGTTTTTTTCCCCTCCAATGAATTTTGAAACCCCACGCCGCGACGACAAAGCGTAGCTTTTGCATCTTTAAGTTGTCCCTGTGCAAGCGACATTTTCAGGCACTTGGGCTTTCCGGCTGCTGCAGATGGTACCCGTCACTCAGCCCCACAAAGTCACCTTGCTGAGCAGTGCCGAGGCGCTTCCCAAACCAGCCCAGCTCCTTCCCGCGAACCCCACGCTCCGCCACAGATTTGCTTCTGAGAAGCTTTTAATTCTCTTATTCCTTTTCCATTCCCGTCCCTCGGCTAACTGCTGTTTCAGACTGCTTAACAGTAAGCACGCAGACCAGGGCAGGTTCTGCCTGCAAGGAGCCAGATAAACTATTCTCCTGTGGGCACTTGCAGTTATAAAACCCACACAATTTGTGTACAGCAAGGCTTTGGGGACCTCTTGGCTTGGCTAGTGTTTTGATAACTGCGCTTTGTGTTGTTTCTCCTTCCCCCCGGCCCTGTAGAAGACACTTTTTAAAAATACAGCGAGTGGGAAGGAAAAAAAAAAAAGACCTTTTCCCAACAAGGATATAAAACTTCCATCAAATCGGCCATCTCACTAGAGACCCAAAGCTAATAAGTTGATCCTATATCTGTATAATAAACTCATTTATTAGCTTTTTATTTTAAGAGTTGGTGATATTAATTAGATGGATATGGCCCATAAATCACTTGATTTGGCTGAGCCCTCAGATACTTGTAATTTAAATTAATACAAGTGCAGCTTAATTAATCTGATTAAATCCTGGGATAAGCACTGTACTGTTTGCAGCATCCAGGAGTGCATTGCAGGGGAAAGGAGTATTTTAAGGTAACGCAGCTTCCTCGTCGGAGGGGCAGATCGGCTCAGGTGGTGACTCAAGCTACGAGAGTGGAGCTGCAGAAGATGCGACACAAAAACCAGTACAACGTGCAAGGTGAGAAGGTGCACGGCCAGAGCAGACCAGGATGAGCAAACAGAGCGGGCTGACGCGGAGTTAAGTTGACGTGCCCCATTCGAGACATACCCGCTCCTCGATTCCCTTCCCATCAAGAGTATTCCTCCTCTAGTGATGTTTCTGGGTGCTGGATGTGTTAGTGGGGGTTTTATTGCGGCTTGCCTGTGCAGAGGGCTGAACCCACCCTCCTGTGGGATGTACACTGCAGCGTGTTCTTGCAGGGATGCGCCCATCTGCTTCCCGGAGTTGAAGGTTGCTAAACCTTTACCAGACGAATAACACCAGAGACTCGACTGGTGTTTCCATCTAGTTTTTTCCAGAATGCTCTGGGCTGACAGCTCTCAAGATTGATGTTCCCTGTCTGTACAGCCCAGACAGCTGCCGTGCAGCCTCCCCCTATGCTCCTGCTAATTTGCCTTAATCCCGAGTTTAAGTGAGCTCCCCAACGGATAAGAGTGGAATTCGGACCCCGTGGTCCGCCCCAGCCTCAATGTCTCTGTTGCCCACAAGCGGTCCATATGGGACGGTGACACAAGTCTGATACCTACACCAATTCCCCAGAAGCCAGATGAAAACCGCTTCCAAGGAGATCACAGCACGTTTAGCAGCAGAGCACCAGCCTAGAGCTTGTGCAGCCACAGGTTGTTGGAGTACATATGCCATAAAATATGTTTTCTTTAAAAGCAGGATCTAATGCTATTATAGCAGTTGGATTAATCTAATATCCTCCTTCATCTTCAAAAGGGAATTGCCTAAATAGCCAGAGAGAGAGAGACACATTTTATGAGTCCTTCTTAAGGATTATCAATCAAACTTTCCAAGAAAGGCATTGATGCCCTTTTTGCTCACGAGAGGGAAATCAGATTCCCCACGGCTTTGCTTTCAGCCTGCTGTAGCCTTGCAGTGTAATAGCTGCATCGCAAATGGTCTGGACAACCTTTTCTTCCACCGGTCCGGAGAAAAAAACCCACACGGAGGAAACCTGTAAGAAGAGAGGGAAAACAGCCCAATTAGAGACAATGATCTCTCAGCTCTCTGCCCTCTCTCCCCCCTGGATGAAGCAAATGTAAAACAATAGCTTTATTTGTGAAAATTTTAATTGGGTAGTTCAAAGGAAGCAGCGGAGGCTCTTTTGATCTCTTGGTGTGTTTGAATGCCACGTTGCAACGGTGCCTGCTGGCCACGGCGCTGACCTCTTGTGTTAATTAGTGTTTATCTGAAATCGAATTAGCTCACAACTGGGATAAAGCAGAGTGAAAATCAGAGGATAATCATAGATTTGTGTGATTCTCAATTAGAGGTAAAAGCAGGCCTTTGGCTGCAGAAGTTGACATTAAAATAACTCTGAGAACAGTACATTTTTGCTTTGTTTTTCTAATACTCTTCATCAGATGGTCCTATTTCTCTTACTAATACCCCGTGCTGCCTTCATCTTTGCTGAGTCTGCTGGTCCGCGATGCTCAGTGGAACTTAAACCATAAACCAACACCGAACAATGATGCATTATTTATAGCAGACCGAATGCTCTAAGGTTGACAATAGTGCAAAGCTTCTCTTTCTTGTGGTCAGTAATCCATAAATAAATACATCATCTATTTAGGTTTGCAGAACTGTCTGATGGATGGGAATAGCCTGCATTATACAACGAGGGCGCTGAGGATGCTGTGAAAGCCAGCACCTGCTTTTGGTGCAAACTGGCCATTTCTGAGTAACAGCATTAAAACTTTTTATGGAGGTGGGGGGCGCGAGGACTGCCCGGCCACCTTCCTGGTGCCCATCTGTGGGGCCGTCTGGAAGGTAAAGGCAACGGGGGGAGTGTCTTGATGCAGGAACAGAAATGCATAAAAGCATCAGGTTCTCTGTCTCTGTGTGAAACATTAGCAAAGGACAGAATTTTACAGCTAAAACTATCTCAAGAGGCACGTATATGGTCCCAGTTTCTGAGTAGAGAACAGCCAGAGACAGAGACGTCAACCATCTGTCCACCATGAACATCGGCAGACCTTCAGCGTGTTGGACTAGAATGAAAACCCATTCTTAGATCAGCTCCAGATCCCGAAGTGTCCAAAGTGCAGGAATGGTTTTATTCCCACCTTGCTTTTTGCCCCTAAGCTATCTTCAACTAACACCAAGCTAAAAGGTGGACCTTGCCACTTGCACACGCAGCGTGCTCATCAGCGTGGAGAAATGCACTCCAAAAATAACCCGGTGGCATTTACGCCGCCGCATCCTTGGGCATACACTGCTATATTTTCTGGGGTTAGCCACAAGAGGGTGGCATGATGATGTGCACCAGGCAGCCTCCCTGCTTCGGTTGTTTCGCTTCTAGCATGGCATTTTATAGCCAGTTCTGTAGATCTAATAAAACTTTGGAACAGATCCTTATTTTCGGCACATGAACACATTTCCCACTACAAAGGAGCCTGACGGGTGTTTCTGAAGGCAGCCCCAACTGTGCAGTATTCCTTGATGTTACATATGTTCTTTATGTCTAAAACCAACCTTAGTTAGTAGGTACCGTAACAGCATGTAAAATTTAGACTATTTAGGGATCAAAACTTTTATTGGTACTCAGTAACTGCTGTAGGGAAAAGTCCACAGATGTTGTTTATGAGCAAATATTATTTTTCATAGTCATGCATGTTTACAAGACAGTGGTGTTCTATGTGACATCGGGATGTTTCTAGTAGGTCTTTATTTGATTATAGCTGACGGTGAACAAGCTGGTTAACAAATACGCACAAAAAAGACTCATGTGACAGCAAGGGAGGCTAACTTAAATGAAACAGGTTCATTTCATCTAAAATCTCCCCAGCCTGGATTGTCTCAGCATGTTTTCTAAATCAGACCATCAGTAACCCAACCCAAGTCACTTGTCTCGAATAATGAATCAGCCGATGCGTCTCTGTGTAAGGCAAGTTAGCATTTGATTTTGCAAAGCCTCACGTGGGTGACCAGATCCAGTGAGAGCAAGGAACGGGGCACAGGGGATGTCCAGGTAGCAACAGAAATTGAAGAGACAAAAAAAAACCCCAAACCGCTCCAAGTTTTATGTGCAGAGCTTCATAAATGTTAGAATTTTTTTACCTTACTTTTACATGATCGCTTTCCATGTGTAGACAGCCAGATGATGTTGATACTCAGAATACACCTTAGCCTCGCTGCTCTGTCATAGCCTGGCACTCATCTAAATCAAAATTCCCCCATCCTGGATCCGCTCAGGGTTCTACCAGGTGCGAGAGTCTCTGCTCGCTGGCGGCTCTGGCTGTAGGGCCAGGGCCCTTGTTTGCAGAAATCCCTTTTGCCGTGAACATATTTTAAATACAAGCTTCCGAATCTCATTACTTGCTGTCTTTTCATCTTCCATTCATTTTTCTCCCAACAATGCACCTGCCAATATCTGCCCCTGAGCCCCATTTTAAGTAGTATTTTCCAGAGTTAATGTCACACTCTTGCTCCCTATCTATCTTTGGCAACTGCCGACCGCCTGCAGCAGGACGAGAGGAAGAGGGAAAGCCCTCCCTGGGTATAACAATAACACAACACCCATTCCTGGAAGAATGATGGGATAGGCTGTGCAATAAATATTTATAAGAGCTAGCGTAATGAAATGAACGTGTAGTATACCGAGGCTCCCTTAGGGTTTGGTCATCACATGTTTTTTTTCCTCTTTTCTTTCTTCTCTGTTACACAGAATTGTCCTGATGTCCCTGGGTTGTCGAGCAAATTGCTTATTGTGTTGCTCACTTACACAATGCATGTTATTATGTGCAACCAGCTGCTCCTGTTTGGCATTGCTCACACATACAGAACAGGAGGCTACCGTCACTTTGCTCGTCTGGAAGTCAACGTTCCCTCTAGCGCCAAAGTTCCTGCCAGACCAGAAGAAGTCTGGCAACGAAGTGAGCCCTGGTGGTAAAGGTCCCTGAGAGACTGCTTTTCTGGGAAGACTGAAGTTGCAGTTTTGCAATGAGTTTGAGCTGATCCAGCTTTATGCCGCCGTTGAAAGCTTCCTTGTGCCTCTGTCTGTATATTCCCATTGCTTTCCTTGTGCTGGCACTAACACTTGGGTGATTGCACGGGGAGCTGGAGCAGGGGACTGATTTTGTTGTTATTGTTGTTGCCAATTAAGTTTTCAGCACCATCCTTTCCTCTGTCCAGCTCTGGGCTCATTCAAGCACTAATGCCGGCACAAAGGAAAGAGCGGCCAGCTCGTCTGGTAATTAGAGCAGCTTAAATCCGTCACAAAATGTCAGCCTCAGTGTTGCAGACCTGTCTGGAGTCAGAGATGGTCAGAAACCAGAGCAAGGCTGTACTTGAGACTGGGAGGTTTAATCCTGCTTGGGAGAGAAAGAACCTGAGGACGGTCTCAAACACGTCTTGGGCACTGACCCCTGCGAGAGGGGGGCTGAGTAGCTGTGGGCAGCACTTCATACCTGCCAAACTGGACAGCACTAACGCCCGGGGGGGATGCTTTCTCTGAGAAGGAAAGTGCTTTTGAACAAGTGCATCTACAGCGGCTTCAGTGTGCTCTAACTTCAGAACTTCAGGGTTTGGCAGTGTGGGGATTTGTGTCTGAGCTGCTGTTCCTGAGCAGTGGGGCGGGGGGGGCACGCTCCGTCTGCAAAGAAAGTGCCTGTTTCAAATTTAAACAGTCATCTTCAGCATGAAGCGGATTAAACTAAGAGAATATGAAGTGACCTTTGCCTGGAATAAGAACATCCTCATCATGGTTTTTAAAATACCTTTAAATTGCTGTCTCCCTTAACTTCGAATTAACTTCCATTGCTTTCATTTGCTTTAACTGCCCTGACCCTGGCCCAGAGCTTCTCAGTGCTCTGAACTGGAGGCAGCCACACAGCATTTTCAGTGGTGGGCTTCAGGCTGAACCTAAAACTGGGATAATACTGTACTGCCTATTTAACAAACACATGCAGCGTGCTGTGAATCCTCCTGATCCTCAGTTGCTTCCTCTGTGAAATGGCTTTTCCTTACTCTTCGGGTTTCTTTTATTTTTGAGGGGTCTTTTTTGGGAGCAGGAGTTGTTCTTTACCTGCAATTTGTTTAGTACCTTGCCCAGCGGGATCCTGGTAGTCCGAATCCTACAGCTGCCAGCTGGAAGTGGACATGGGCTGCTTAGCGTGGGTTTGGATTCAGAGCCTGGAGAAATTCTGGTTCAGATACCTCTGTAACACGTGCTGCTGTGCTTCAAGGCCTCTTGCATCTATACCAACCTCTCAAAAGCCCGGATCCCCTCTTAGCTATAGGCTGGCTGCATGGGAAAAGCTCCTGCGAGCTAGAAAAATTTATAGCTGCTTCTGCTGGATCTCCCTAATGAGCTCTTCTTTGCTGGGATCTTATACAAACCAAGAGATGTGTATGAAATACTGTCCATATATCTGACTCACCGAAGATTTTTTTCGGAGCACAGAAATAATGTCTCCTGAAGGGGGAACAAAAGGCTGAACTACAAACACCAGCCACTTGCTGCTGCTAGTCTTTGCCATTCACACTTTCTCAGCTCAAAGTATCAGAGGTTTGCAGCTATTGAAAGGTAGAAAGAAACTCCTCGCCGACAGGGATGGGAACACTGGGGAGTCTGCAGCGCATAAATGGGGGCTTTTGCTTGCCATAAGTATCAGGGCAGAAATGCCATTATTTGGGGAAGGAATGTCACTTCTGTTGGCACAGGTCTGCTGTCACTTTGTTCTTTGTGGACTTACAGCCAGGGAGTTACCCAGTCCTTCCCGAACCTACAAAGTGGCTCTTTCTCCTGGTTCTCGTTCCTCTCTAAGCGCTGCAAGAAGTCAGTTCACGCAGCGCAGGGCATCCCGGCGGGCGGCTGAAGCAGATAATCTCTACCCGAGAGGTGTGACACCAGGAACGCCTCCATGCAGCCACAGGACCGGCTCCTGCAAACGCGCGTGTCAGGCAGAGTTAGCTTAAGTTGTGAAGGAGTCACCCTGCGGAAACGTTGGTTGTCACGAGCTCAGTTTGTGCCAACGTGGGTGAGAGGTGGACGGTGGGGACTTGGTGTTACTCTCGCAGAGTACACGTGTTGTCAGTCTGAAAGGAGCTGGTGCTCTGGGTCACATTAGTGGCGCTTTCACAGTTCAGGGCTGTTTGTTAAGTATTTTCTTTTTTTTTTCTTTTTTTTTCAGGGACAGATATTCAGGGAATACGTGCGTTGCAAGCTTGGGTTTGTCAAAATGGCTGGTTTAATTCCGGTTCCCACTGACATGTAGGAAGACAGAGAGGTGCCGCGGAGGAATCAAGTAACACTGTAATGTCAGGCAGGGAGCAAAGACTAGAATTAGACCTGGGTCTTCTGATTTCTAGGCTAGTGCCTGCTTCTACCCCTGACCTGTTGGCAGGGAGCTGGGTCAATGCCTTAACACAGGCATTAGCCCGAGTATGCGGTATTTTGCAGACCACTACCAGTTTTCATTATTTATATTATGCCAGACTTTCCTGACTTTTAGGTAAGGTTTCCTTGCTTAAAGGGAGGGAGAAATGGCTGGGATTTGAGGAAAAAAAGGGCAGGGGTGTGTCTAAAAGCAAACCACTGGCAGACACAAGGAAGAGACACTCTTCTACAGCCTAGTTAAAGCAATTTGACAGCACCTTTAAAACCACCTCATGCAGAAAGGAGCAGCTGGGAAAGGCCCAGAGCGAAAGGAGGGTTTGTGGAGGTTGTTAATCTTTAGCTCCACGCTGGAGCAGTGCAGAAGGGAGCGTGGCTATTACCCCCTCCATCCCAGCGAGGTGGGCAGCGAGTGCCCACCCAGCCAGGAGGGTCCCGATGCCAGGCAGAACCTCGCTGCCCGTCTCTGCCCGGGGCAGGGAGTTGCCAGATCCCAGGGCTTGCCTGCACTAATGGCGCCAAGTTCTGACTTACCATTGCGTATCTCATACACGAGGGAAACCTGTGTCCCACCACACAGCCTTTCTGGTTTCATTTAAGTTTTTATAGGTCATTAAATGAGCTAATAAATAGGAAGGTCTGGATTAAAAAGGTTTCTTTTTCATATTCTGCATAGCTGGAGCCCTCTCTGCATTCCACACTGCTGTGATAAAACATCCTGGTGTGACGGGCAGCCTCTTCTCCTTTCGGAGGCCAAAGCAGACCCTCTTCTACCTGCTCCAGATGCAGTTGCCTTCTGCTTGGGACCAGCCGCCTCTGCCGAAAGAAGGGCTTGGTGTCATTTGCCCTTAGGACTAAACCTGCACCTGCGGCTTTACATGCAGCATGACTTTGTGTCTGGGACCCAGCCAAGCCAGGGAGGCAGCGGCCTCGGCCTCCATCTTGCAGCACCCTTCAGCTCCCTGCCGCATTTCCACTGCATGGCTTGGCTGGCCCATGGGTCCTGCCTCTCTCCGCAGCGATGGGGTGCGGACAGGCTTGCGCCATGTGTTTAAGGCAGCTGAGAAGCACAGCCCAGACGCTGACGCCTGACGAGCCCAACTGATGACAGGCACCTGAAGGACCTGAGCTTCGACACGGGCCCCAGCGGGACTGCAGACCCATGGCGATACACTCACTGGTGTCTGTTTGCCTCCACAGCCCGGCCGGGCCGTGCGGGGCCGCAGCCTCACCTCCTCCCCACAGACCTGGGCCTGAGCCTGCCGACGGCCAGGCCTGCGGGAGGGTGGCCATTAGCCCTCGGGTGGCCACCAGCCCTTGGAGCTGCTGGGTGCCTTGTGCCTGTCCGTGGAGAGCGGTGGGCGGCCACGGGTGGACACCGCAGAGGGGTCCCATAGCCCTGAGGGGACAGAGGGGCCGGCAGAGGGGTCGCCCCCGGGGCACCGTGAGGGGGAAGCCGAGGGCTGGTGGCAGCGCGGTATCCTCCGCGCTCACCTGCGGCAAAAAGGGGGGGGAAAAAATAATGAAAAAGCACATAAAATGTTTATAACCTCCCCTCGACGGAGGAGCCCCGCACCTGCCGCGGCAGCCCGTCCCCCGCTTCCCCCCCTCAGGAAACGGGGCCGCTCCCCCCGCCGCGGGCTGGCAGCAACCTGTTGGTGCCGCCGCTGTCGAGGAGGGCGGGAGGAGCCCCCCTCGGCTCCTCCGGCGGCGAACCCGCTGACAAAGGCGGAGCAGCGGCAGCCCAGGGCCGCCCCCGTTCCCCGTCCTCCCCCCCGCCCCCCGGCAGCGGGGCCCGGCGGCGCCGGCGGGCAGCGGCGGGGCTGGGGCTGGGGCGCTCGCACAAGATGGCGGTGGGGCGGCGGGAGAGCGCGCTCCCCTCTTAGATGCGGCCGCGGCGGCCCCTGCTCCCGGCGCCCGGCGGGGCTTACATGGCGCTGGAGGACCTGCTTTGTCTCTGCTTCTCCGCCCTCGCCGTCCTCGCCGTGCAAGGTGGGTGAGGAAGGAGGGGGGTGGTGGGGTGTGCGTCGGCGCCCCCCGAGCCCACGGACGGTCGCGGTCGCGCGTGGGGCCGCGGCGCCACCTGCCCTCACACCGCGGGGGGACCTTCTTCCCCGCTGTTTCTCGCCCGCCCGTAGCAGCCTTCTTTGCCCCCCACCCCAGTCGCCCTCTCCCCACCTCAGTAGCCACCCTCCCGCCCGTGGCCATTTTTCAGCACCCCCCCTCTTCATCCCCTTCTCTCCCCGGGCTGCTTTTTGTCCCCCCTGAGTCAGGCGACAGCCACACTCGTGGCCTCAACCCCTGTCTGGACAGTGGGCTCCATTGGGGTCACCTTTTGGGGGTGACAGAGGGTGTCCCTCGCAGGGAGCCCCCCTCAGAGGGCCGGGTGGGGGGAGTGGGCCAGCAGCAGCGACACCCGGGCCTGCGACAAGTTTCCTCTGGAGGAACGGCTGCTGTGCCGGGCCGGCTGGGGGCCGAAGCGCTTGTCCGGCACGGGGCTGGCCCGGAGCAGGCCCAGGTGTCTGTCAGGGCCGTGGCGGGGACCCTCGCCTCGCCTTGCCCCGCTCCCGCCAGCACAGGACGCCTGGGTGGGCAGATGTCCTGGTGGTCAAGGAGGCGACCCGAGAGTAGCAACGCTCCTCGCGCCCTCCGTTTTGCAACGGTTACGCAAACGGCTCCGTGCGCGGGTACACGTACGCCTGTCGCGCTGGCCGAGTTTCTGCCTTTGCCGTCGAAGTTTGCACCGAGGGTCGTTGGAGCCGCGGACCTTGGGGCGCCTGGTTCGTTCCCCGTGCGTGCACAGACCTGCAAAAGCTTTTGCCTGCGTCCCCAAGAAGGGGTTGGAAAGGTGTAGGCTGGCGGAGCTGCACCGAAAAATGTGAGCCGTGTGTGCGCCCTGGAGTTGCTCTCGTTTAAAAGAGCCTCCTAAACGGGGGGATTGCGGTGGAGGTGCCATCCCTATGCGATCGTACGTTTTTATTTCTTGTTGTGATGCATTCAGGTTCGGCAGAACGTAATAACAGCACAAAGGATGGTTAGTCTTTATGGCTTTGAAATAGCCTTTTGGGGGAGAATACAGTGTGGTGGGCGGCTGCAGGGTTGTTTTTCTTTTCTTTCTGTTTTTCAAAACATCGTGAGCTCCCATAAGGGGTAGGTTAACGTTTGGTATAGGTGTAGCGTTACGGTGGCTGTGTGTAGAAGTGAATAACGGTCCATGTAAATGGCCCATTGTCACCAGTGCGTGTGGGTTTTTCTAGATGGATGGCAGTCTGTGACCCCACCAGCAGACAAATGGGTAAGCTGGGGCGGGTGGGAGCTGCATCTCCTGCGTGTTTGAGCAAACAGCTAAGTGGATCCTGAGGCTCGTAATGGAGAACAATGATTTAAAAAAAAAAAAAGAAAAAAGGGGGTGGTGGAGTGGATGTTGTTTTTCAAACCCAGGTCAACAAGAAAACTTCAAATGCTTTGCGGGAATTTGCAGTTGTAGCTTCTCTGCTTTTTTGCAAGCAGTTGGACAACTAGTGAAAATTGTTTCTGTTTGTTTTCTAACAATGAGCCACGTATGGTGTAGAGGTAGTGAGTGCGGCCGCGCAGTCTGTGGACGTGCCGCTCGGTACATGCAGATGTGCTTTTCAACAGGTGGGTTTGATTCTGAAAAGAAAAACATGGACTTGTTTCAATCTGAAATTAATTTGGCAGAGGGTTGAAATGGGTTTGGGAAAGTCTGCATTTGATCCTGAAGCCCATGTGTTTTGATCCAAAGTTCAAGCCTCGCTGGGTATGGAATACTTAGGAGAGAAGTAGACTGGAAAACCTTCCCCCCTCTGTGGACTTGATGGAAGCCGTGCCAGTTTACACTAGCTGGGGATGTGATCCAGTGTTTTGAAAGCCTTCTGCCTGTCCTACTTTGAGACTGTTTTCCCTGCAGTAGCAGGAAAGGGCTTAAGGAAAAAAAAAAAAACCAAAGCAGAACAACCCCTCTTCAGTTGATTCTGGCAAGGGGGTTGTGCTGGTTGCTTTCCTTGGGGCTCTCTACAGGGGACGTGTTGGTGGGAAGTGGGCTGAGCCTTCCACCCGAGGGATCTGCTGAAATCCATCTGGGTTTATGTCATTTGGATTTGTGGTTGAGTCCTCTTGCTGCAGAACAGATATCCTTTTTCCTTTTTACCTAACTTTAGTTCTGATTTATTTTACCCTTCCTGTTGCATTCGTCTTGGCGGTGTAACCCCACAGCCTGCTGCGTGCAGTGAGTGCCTTTGCCCGGGGAAGTCAGTGTTGCTATTGTTCGGGGATCGCACGTCTCTGCTGCTGCGGTTCCCTGCGCTTCGCAGGATGTCACCTGCATGCAGATCCGCTGGCCCTGTTGGCTGTGGTGTTGTGCTGTCACCTGTCCTTGGGCTGGGTTGCAAGGAGGCAGGATGAGCGGTGCAGGGAAGGGGTGTTCCTTACAGTCCCAAAGAAATGGAGGGCACTGACAGTGACAAACACTGGTGAACACCAAGTTAGCGAGGTTTAGCCCGTCTCATGTTTCCAGGGGCAGGTTTCTTGTGCGGGAGCTTGCTGCCGTTGTGCTGTGGCTGTCATGACAGCCAGTCTCGGAGCCCTGATGGCAGAGGCTGCTCGAAAGAGGGGAATGTTTCTGCTCGTGTTTCCCTGCTTCTCTTCTTGTGTGTGAGGCTGAAGGAGAAACCACTCAGGCTTGGTTGTGGTTTTTTGTGTTATTTTTTTTCCTTCTCTTTTTCTGTTTTTTGTGCCCTTTCCTTTCACTACCTTGAAGTCCAAAGTGAAGCAGAACCCGCTAATTTTCTGATGTCTCCCCCCTTTCCACAGCAGGCTTTCTCCTGGCAGCTGTAGCAAGTTTGATCTGTTGCAGGGGGCCCCACGCAGGGTGGGTGTATCGCTGATGGTACGCGAGCCGCTTCAGAGTGGTGCAAGTAATAATTTAAAAAGAAAATGTTTGGCAATCTGCCTTTCCCTGAGGAGGAAGGGAGACGATTTTTCCTGAGTGCATGCTTGCAGCCTGATTTGGAGCTGGAGGCAGCTTTTGTGGCACGGCACAGATCTCTGTGTATCAGGGGCACCAGAGCCACCTGCGTTTGGGAACTGCTGGGGTGGGCTGCGTTGCCGTGGCGTACGGGACATCTCACTTGAGTGCCTGCTGTGATCCTGGGCCAGTTGCTTCATCTGCTCTGGTATCCTCAGGGCCCGTCTTTAGACAAAAGTAGAGATGCAGCTCGCTTCTCTCTGTCGAAGGTGTTGAGAGGATAAAATCCATCAATGAAGATGAACTCCATCAATAAGTGTTCAGCATGTCTATGATCTTCGTCACTACAGTGTACAACTATCCTGAGGGCAGGGAGCTGCATTGCCGCATGTTGGCTCACGAATTCGTGATTCCTGATCCCGTGTTGCTTGCTGGGTGATTTGAACTCTACCTCCCTCGGAGCTGCCTTCCCAAAGGCTGGCTGTTCTCCCAGGGAGGAACTCAGGTACCTGTGAACCAGTTTGGGCATTTGCAGTGTGAGAGATGCTGCTTGCACGATTTACACGCTCCTCTCCTGTTTAAATGACTGCTTGGCCATTAAGCCTAGTCATGGTTATATAATTAAGATGGGAATTAATATTTAATCTGATTGTAATTTGTTGCTGGAATCCATCCCAAACTGTATCTCTGTGTGAGGTGAGTGGGTACCTGAGGGAAAAACGAGGCCAGTGTTACACGCAGGGGATTTTCTGCTTGGACACTGAGAATTAGAGACCTGCCTTGGCTGATGGCAGAAACCCTAGCCTTTACAAACCTGGAGCGATCATAGTCATTTTGTTATCTGTAGGAAGCAAATGTTTGCTTTATAGTCAGCTGTAATACTAGAGGGGATATGGTAAATCCTTGTTATCTGTATTTGCCAAGTGCATGTTGGGCCAAAATCAACTCTGGTGCAATTTCGTTACTTTCTGGAGAAGAACTGGACTTGCTTGTCTACGGTATTTTTAGCCTGGTTTTCTAAGGGAGAGAGACTTACCTAGTCATGCTGTTTGGTTGTCTGTCCATCTCCCTTTACTTTTCCAAATAATTCTTGTACCACCTGGTCAGTCATAGCTAGTGTGGATATGGAGAATTCAGAGTTTTTGAAAATAAGTGATCAAGCAGAGAAGAGGGATGCAGTTTCTTCATGGACTGAAGGAGAGGCACTGGAGAACCCACCTGGGGAACAACCTGAAGTGCCTCAACTGCAGGAAGAGCTTTGAACAGAGCTTGTCCCTTGTTTGGGTAGGACAGGGTCAATCACAAGACACAAAGCTGCAGGAAATCACAATCTCAAGTCCGTGTATCCACTTGTTTATTTTATTTTTGAAGGCTTTTATGCTTGAAAACATGCTGTTGTTTTATGGTTACGCCAGCATTCACGTCACAGGGCATGGTAGCTGTTTTGCTTTCCTCTCTTATTGGGAAAGCATTTTCCAAACACAGGGTTTGGAGCTGCTGTGACATTGACTCTTTCTGTTGTCTTTGTCTTGGTCACTTGCTGTCTCTACCTCAGTTTCCTGGTTTGTTCCAGCTGGGCAGAAGATGCTGTTGTACTCTAAACATATGAAGAACACTGTCACTCTTAAGTACCCTTCTTGCATTTATTAAAATCCCATGAGTAAGTGGGACTTCCAAGTGCTGCTTATGCTTTTCTGACTTAACGGCATCTTGATGAGAGGATCCGCAGTTGTTAAAACTGAATCTGCTGTTTTCATAAAAAGTAGAACTGAGCTGTGTTTTCATGAGCCCTTCTAGAGATGCTAAACCCCACACCAGACATGGGGGGAAGGACCCAAGAGCTTCTCCTAGTTTGACTTTCACTGGTATGCTGAAGTCATCCTTGAAACACCATTGAATTTCCTAATTCTGAAGAGTAACAGAGCCTTCGTAGGGAGGGGAAGAGCTGGTCAGTGTGTACCTGCAGGAAGGTAGATACCTGCTGGCGTTGCAGCTGCTGAGAAGAGATATTCCCTTGGGAGAACCCAAACACTTGTCATCAGCCTTGTTTGAGCGCATCTAACACTTTCCTGTTTGCAAGTGTCAAGACACATTGCTCGTGAGTGTGTAGGTCGTGGTGCTTCTCCCTTGGATGTGTTTTCTTTCATGTCACTGATGCCTTTTGGTGTCTCTGAGTCAGGTCCTCGCCTGCTCTTAATCCATGTGATCCTGCTGTTGTGGTATGGGCCTGCTTTATCTGAGAAGTCCAGCAGATGCAGTGTGTTATCTCCGTAGGTAATAGACATACATTGTGGTGGTTATGATAAGCTATTACTGTATTCCACTGAAACTTTCGTATCAGGTGTTCTGAAATTATTTAAAAATCTTTATCTACATTTTAAATGTGATTGCCTATTACTGCCATATTAAATTCGGCTGAGCTATTGAATAACCTGGTTTATTGTCATGCTTTCTTGTTTTTTAATGTTTAGATTTTTTTTCAAGATCTCTTTTGTGGACTTCTTGAGGACAGTATGTTAATATTAAAGGTGTGTTAATGAAATGTGAGTATCCCCAGACATTGCTCTCTGCCCAAGTTGGTGGGAGAATTAAAATGTAGTGTGCGAAGGTATTGCACCTGTGCTCAGTCTGCCCTTTCCCTTATCTGACTGACTTCCCTGCTCTCATTTCCTGCTTGGATTTTTGAACCGCATTCCCTTTGGAGTTGGAATGGCTTAGCACCTTGCTAAATATAAAAATTTGGGAAATTAAATGGTTAAAATGGAACTCCAGGGAAAGGTGTTGGCAGAACCTGGAACGGAGGTGGAGGAAGCATGGGATGCAGAAGCGATGCCAGGCTGGCAGCGGGTTGGGGGGATGTGATAAGGTCCTGCTCTGTTTCACTGTCTGAGCTGGGAGATGTGCATCCTTGGTAGTTTCTGAATTGACTGTCGATAGATCAAGTTAATTGGTGTGACCGAAAACGTCATTATTTAATGGGATGGATTTCCCGTGCTGTGTTGTGTGAATACGTTGAGGGTTTTGGCAAAATCTGGCTGTTCGTGCACTCAGGGCTTTGATAAATCTTCTTTTTCAAAAGCATTAGCAGTGCTTACAGGTTCTAAAATTACCTGAAGTTTTGCACTTAATGCAAGACTGTCCTCTCTGTGTCTCTCGGCTGGCTAGTTTGATCTGATTTGCAGAATGGGTGCATGTATTTTCCAGACAAAAGTGGAATCATGCCTTATATTAAAAGAAAACTGGTCAAGTGTTCACTGATTATTTTCTTTTTCTCTTTGTTTGTGTTGTTGTAACTGAGAAGGCTTTTATGTTCTTTTGGAAATCTTTGTCCCTTTATTGTCTCTTTATTTGGAGATGGTCTGCTGAAAAACTCCAGTGGGCTTCTTGTAGTGCTGATGTAACGTGCTCTTACCTTTCTGCAAATATCAGTGCTGCTTTAAAAGAATGATATGTATACTCCTCTTAATCGTGTTGACCCGGAGGGATTGGGCCAGTTGCAGCCCATTTCTGTGCGCCACCAGTCCCGCCTGCCTGCTTGACTCCTGGCAAAGCCTTGAGAAAGCTCATAAGAAAGAGACATGGAGATTTTCATGACCAAAAAAAAAAAAGACTTGGAAGGGTTGGGGAGGGCAGAGAATTAGCAGATGTTCAGGCTGATGTTCACGGGGTTTAGCCTGTGGTGTTGGGATGGGACCTATCACTGTATGGGAGATAAGGCTTGTGTGCGAGATGCTGGGGCGCGCTTGAGGTTATCTTCAGCCGTGGGGTAAGAACTGTAGCATGGGGTGGAGGATCTGGGGCTGCCAGCTTGACTCCATTCTTTCCTGCTTGATAGGTATTTCCCCCCTGCAGCTGTAGAGGCTCAAGCAGCCTTGCTGTTAGAGAATTCAGGTTGTCATAGGAGGGCGATCATGTGCTCCACAGGTTTGGGTGCGCTTGTGAAGGATATCGTTGTTGCATAGCAAGGCATCTTGGCAAAATACAAATAGAAGACAAAAGGGGAAAAAGAAACCCAGCATCTGATCCAATACCAGCTCCTTTGCTGGGTTGGCAAAAATTGTTTAGATCCTCCTTCCCAAGAATGATTTTGTAAACATAATGCTGCCTATTAGCCATGTAAATTACTGTCATTGGTGGCAATTGTTGTGATGGAAAGATAAGTGTCTTGAAACTCTGGTTTGATTTACCCCTCCTGCCCCCCCCAGGCTTGCTAACCAGTTGTTTATGTTAGCGCTGATTGCGGCTTTTGTCAGAGAAATCAAAATATTGATCAAAATTATTTAGCTCTTTTTTTCCTAGGTCACAGTAAATGCAACTTCTCTTTCTTTTCCTTTGTGCTCTTTTCTCTGTACTGAAAACAAAGCAAACCTTTCCTCGAGGAGATGAGCTGCTGTACGTTCCCAAAGTCAAATGTCACCCGCTTGAAGAGGGTCCTTGGGAGCAGACTTCATATCTGGAGGCTTTCCTCAAGAGTCTGTCAGTTGAAAATCTGGCTAGCAGCATTACCTCAAGTACTATTGTGGGGTTTTCTTTACGTGCAAAGTGGGGAGAAAAGGAAGTTTCTCCCAGCTGCTGGCAGAGAATAGCTTCCCATTTACTTCATACTTGTGGCTGCTGCCAGGATTTTCTGTTTAGCAGCAGAGGGAGTTAAGTGCAGGGTGAAAGGCTTCAGTAACACTTCAGCGTCCGGGCACGAGGCTGAGCTGTCAAATAATTCTTCTCGCTCTTTGTTTTTTATACCAGTTAAGGCGCTTGGGTAGTTTTGTAGGTTTAAGGCTAGCAAAGTTGTGCTGTCTTCACGTGTACTGTGGGGAAGCTGAGGACATTTCTTGTTTCAGATTTAATGGTTGTGCTTGAACAAGAGCATCTTTTAAAGAGCAACACCCACTTCTGACTTAAAAATGTCTTATGGGTGCTTGTCCGTCCCAGCCCCTCAGTAAGCTGGTTTGATGTCCTTCCTCACTAATGTGCACTTTCATTTAGTGTGAATTTACCTAGCTGTGATTTATAGGTGTATGTGAAGACAGGTACTGCTATGAAAAGCCTCCCCATGAGTATGTGTACACTGAGTTCCCTGGTAACCTGCTCTTTACTAAGCTGAATATGTGCAGGTCCTTGAGTCTTTCACCTGTTTTCCATCACTTAATGTCAGCCTTCTGTAGCTGACACTAGTATAAGTAAAAACCCTGGTTTCCTCAGAGTTAGGTGTTTGCTCAGCTGAGGAAATTTCTTAGCTACTTCCATTCAGAGCCTGACTTTTCGGATGTGGATGCTGCGAGTCCCTCGGGGCACCTGTTCCCCTGCAGCTCAGCGCAGAGCCGCCGTTCAGCTCTGACAGCCGGTGCTGGCTGCGACTTTCCAGATGTGATGGGATTGGAGCCAAGCAGAGGGAAAAGTAAAGAAACCTTCACCTCCGAGAGCGCCTCTTTGGTGAGCAGCCGAGCTGTTGCCAAGGAAGATTTTGGGTTTTGAAGCGGGACGCTCACACACAGGAAACCAGAGGAATAATTGGTATGGGGCACGTATGTGCAGCTTCCATATAGCTTTTAAAGAGAAAGGCTGCTGTCTAAGCTGGAGTCGCACCACGTAGTTACACTTGGCATAGAAATATACTGTCCTAGTCTTACAGCAGCTTTCACCAAATAACACCTCCGCCACATCCTCCATCAGCACTTCAAGTACAGGTGGAGCGTATGGAGTTTTGCCCTCTCCCACTATTAAAGAAGCCTCTTTATTTCCATGTCACCTACACAACACGGTTTTTGTTTTCTTGGGTAAATGTCTCCAGCCTCTGCCCAGCTGTGTCCATGAAGCAGCAGTGAGCCTTCAGAAGTAGGAAACCAATACCAGGACTTCTCAGGCTTTAGGAAGGAGACATTTGGTTCCCTGCTGCATGGCACACTTCTGAGTGGTTTCAGGCAATCCTCTGTCTGCATCATAGTTTTTAATTTGTAAAATGAGGTATTAAAATTCCTCTCAGAGGGACTAAGCACGAATACATTTGGGGTGGAGGTGTCCAGATGCTGCGGGGCAGTGTGCTTGCAGGCGTGTGTTTCAGATGTAGAGGTGGGGGAATAGGTACTGTACAAAAACACTTCTCTGTACGTGGCTGTGCAGACATGGTTGTGCCTACCTGTCTGTGGTGCGTCAGCACCAGATGTGTGCGGGTGCAGTGTGAATGCAGAGATGTGTACGTGGTATGTGCAGGCCTGTAAATGAAAATTCCTGATTATGTGTTTATATATTTTAAAGTTTGTGGGTTTAAAAAAAATGCTATCCTCATAGGGAATATTTTCTTCTCACCAGAAACTTGTTAGACTGGAAATTTCACAGTATTAATTTTTATGGCATTTCCTAAGCTGAACTAATTGGGTATTTTGGAAGGGGGAAGACAAGGGTGTGGATGTGAGTTTTTATGTAGATTTCTTTAAAAATGTGACTTGGATTATCCTGCTAGCTATCTGAGCGATGTGAAGGTCTCTACTGGAAAATGCAAGTGATTATATGCTGGTGACTAACAAATAATCCTTGGCTAATAAGGGGTGGGCTCAATTAATGTTAATCCCTGCTCAGTAGTAGTAAAAGTTGGATAAAGTCAAGGAGATTTTGCAAGGCTGTTACTGACCTGAACGTGAGAATGATCACACAGCATTTCCTAAAATGAAGTGGTTCTTTGAAGAGGCATCATTCTCATAATTTCCCTCTTACACTAGAGAAGGAGCTATTCAAAATGGCCCCAAATTTCCTGGTTATGAGGATGAGGATTTCTTCTGTGCTCGTGTTATGTGAGGAGGCACACAGGACCTCGTTAAAAGAGGAGCAGCAGCAATTAGTCCAGACTAATGGAAATTAATCTGTTTTTACTAACAAATGAGGTTGTGTTCCTTGGTCTAGAGCAGCCACTATCTATAGTGCTCATCCAGCAGTCTGATGCACAGAGGCAAAACCTCTCCTCACCGTGGAAAAAAATGGATGATTTGGGTTTTTTTTCTGAAATCTCAGTATAAGTCCAGGTGTTGTTTTTAGATGTGTTCTGGTGAACTAAGCAGAAACCCAGAGGCAGCAGGGAGAAGCATCACATCTGAGGCTGGACTCTGTTGATACAGGAGAGCCCAGAGTGGTATGACGGTCCCCACGGGCATTCTCCTGCTCGGACGCTGTAGCGTTGAAAGCGTGTCCTTCACCATTTGGAAGCAGACCCAGTCCTTTTACTGCTTTGTCCTCAAACTGTCAGGTTTCAGCTGGCTGCAGCTTTGGAAAAAGGAAAGATTTATGTGCTCTGAAGAGAAACTTGTGCTGACAGTGGGTAAATGCACTGTAGATGTTGGAAAGTTAAACAGCCAAATAGGTGTGAGGGATTTTGGAACAGCGGCTATAAAATATATTTTCCTCCTATTGCTATGATAGAATTAAGTTTCAATTTGGAAATGGGAGGGCAAATTCCCACCCATTCTCACAATTGGTTCCAACCATCTTCAAAAGGTGGTACTGCTCCTTGTTTTCCATGGATATGGGCATTATCTTGCTGTTTCTCCTAACATGATCCCTGAGCTGTAAGAGCTCACTTTGCATTTTCCGTGATAACTGAGTTTCCAGATCCCAATCAAATACTGTCTTTTAAAACTGGTCTAGGTGAGAAGTTATGCCAGGAGGATGCAAAGTCCTGAGATGGTTGAGTCCTTCGTAAGAACATTGCATTGTCTACCTTTGTGCACTCCTTTGACTTAACAGTTTTTCATCTCCTGTTTTGTTATTTTCAATGTTTTCTTCTCAAACCTACCCTCTTATCTGCTATTGTCCAAGTCAGGCTGGTTGGCTAGCTGTCCTGATTAATGTACCTTTGTGGGTTAAGTGATAACAAAAAGGAGGAGAGCGTGGCTAGATAAAGCCGGGGTAGTCCGCACCCGTGGAGGGAGCCAGTGTCAGACACTGCAGCCTGTAGCCGGGCGGTGAAGCACAGAGGGGTTTTGTCACTCCCTGGAGGCCGTGCCGTGGATGGTGACAAAGCTGCACCTGGACAGAGTCTGCCCATGCTGTCTGTTCTCTGCAAAATTAACTCCTGGTCTAAGCCCCCGTCACCTTTCTCTTGTATTCTCATGCTGTGTGGGTGGTGTGCGCGCTCTGCAGTCCCTGTGTCCTCCCAGAGAAGTGAAACCTCTCAGGGGGTGATGCTGGCTTGCAGTGGCAGTGGTCTGCCGTGAGCTATTGAAACATACTTGCCCATTAGTTTTCTTTGTTGCTGTTCTGAATTGTCTTCTCTTCCCCTGTGTGCTGGCTTATTATTTCTCGTTAATTCATGGTTTGTGCAATTACCTGGGAAATGCAGGAGAGCTGGCAGGAGTTTGACGAGCCTGACCTATCTTCTTCGGGGTAGGTGACTTTGTAACGATACAGCATGCAAGAGTTGGTTCTTGGCTTCTTGGAGGGGCAGGTTGTACTCCCAGGCCTCACTGCTGGGGCTTTACGGGGTAGGTTGGCTGTTTTGGAGAGAGCTGGAAAGCACAAGGACCAGAGAGAGGGGCTACATATGCAGATTTTTCGGGTACCTGGTGGGACTGAAACCAGAGCCGTTCTTGATGGTTTGTATCTGCTGTGTGTTACGGCACTTAACACACTGTCCAGAAGAGACACTCCAGACTTGAACCCCATCCTATCAAGAAAATGCAAGCAAACAAGGGAGGCTCTTTGCTTAACTTTAAAAAGCAAAAATGTGCAATAAATAGTTTTAAGTACATGCCAGGGGATTTTATTTGTTTGTTGTGAAAGTTTTCAGCGCAGTCTGAGGAATGAATGTGACTTGGGATGTGTGTCAGACCAGTGACACCCCTGCAGAAGGGTTCTTTGCCCTTTTTCTTTGCCAACAGCATTTCAGGTAGGAATAGAGATGTGATCTGGTCCCTTTTTGTGAGGAGAAAGCCAGCACACAGCAAGATAAAAGGGCTGTCACTGATTAAAACATCACAGTTTCTCTGCTTGTAGCTTGTGTTTTACTGGCAAATGTCGTGCCACTGGTTTCCCTGTAGGAATGCGTTTTTTCAAGGGTTGAATTCATACATGGACTTCCCAGCTGCCTGGAAGGACCTCTTGATGGAAGCTGGACTAAGCTGTTTGGTGGATGGTTTTAGAGTTAGAGCTCAGGCTGCTGGTGGAGAAGGGGCTTTACCTCCTCTCCTCCTTCCATTTTTATTTTCAGGTGAACTGCAGAATCTCATTACCAATGGCAGTGGCAGGGCTTTGAAGATTTCTGGCTTAATTATCTCATTTGTGCTGTGAGTAGCAGTGAAATCCATGTGCTGTCAGGGAGACTTAGCTATTGTGCCAGCTGTACAGGGGTGTGAGAAAAAGGCCTCGTGAAAGGGCTCGTGCAGAGGGTTTGCTTCTGGCTGGCTCAGGCTGCCTGCATGTTCCCAGCTGTACAGGTGCTGCGGGATTTCCTGCAGGACCTGGATGGGGTGAATGAGGTGCAAGTGAGAAGCTACCATGTTCTGGACTCCATGCGTGGCCCTGCAAATGCCTTTTTTGGGTAATGCTCGTGAAGGTCCAGCTTGCAAGGTTCTTTCTTTGTCAGGACTGTAAAACCAGATTAACATTATGTAGAATCTGCCGTTTGGCTAAACATCATCTACTGTCCCTGGGGAAGGTTCAGGCCTGTTTTTTTGTATGTGACTTCCTAATGGCTGCCTCAGCAGGAAGTTTTAGGTACCTTCACATAATTACCAATGGTCTTACCTATGGAGGGTTTTGGCAAACTGGATTTTCCCCTCTTTTCTGTTCAGCTCACTTCTAACAGGAGAGACATGCAGATCAAGACTGTAAACTTGAGAAAGGTAGTGGCAGAAGGAGCTGTGTTGGGGGCAGAGGTCCGTGGCAGCACGTCAAGGGCTTGCAAACTCTCTTAGCATAGCCAGAGGCCATCTCTGGACAGGGCACAGCTGATGGGTTGTGACAGGAGATGGCCCAAGATACCCAGGAAGGGAAGAGGTGGTGTTTGCTGAGGCTGCACGAAGCAGTTTCACAAGCTAACTTAAGGAGTAAAACCAAGATGGATGTTCCCAAAAGAATGCGGCTGTAACCCTTTTTTGGGGAGCTGAGGCAGGATCCTGGAGCCACAGAGGTGGGCAGCTCCATCCTCACTTTGGATGGAGGTCTGTCTCTTCTGTGTCAAGGTGGGCCAAAGTGAAGTGGCAGTGGGGACTGAGCTGTGTCTTGCCTGGGGGCTTTCCTTCTGAGTTGGGTAGAAAATACTGGGTGCTTCACAGAGGTCTGCCGTGAACACAGGCGCCTAGCCGCTGCTGTGGAGGTGCATCCCATTATCCCTCTCTCTACCGAGGGGCTGTTTGGTTGTTGCAGAGTTTTGCATGCTGTGATGTCTAATTATGAAGGTGGTGGATCAAATGTAGCGAGTTTCAGTGGGGTGTGTGTGTGTGTGAGGGCTGTGATAGTCTCAGAAATGATGTGCTCTCTGATAGAGACATATCTCTGTATTTATGCTTGGGTAGAAGGAATCTTCTGCTACTTGAGTGAAACGGGTCAAAATATTGTTAACTCTAGCTATTCCCATCCTGAAGTATTAGCAAAGTGTTGCCACATTTCTTGTGTAGGCGAGGAACTTCTGAGGCAGATACGGTCTAAGTAACGCTAAACTGCATGGAGCAAGAGGCAAGAAAAAGGAGTGCAGGAATATTTAATGCCTTGATCATCAGTTGAAGGCAGAGGGATGAGAAAGATCTTTGATGATTAAGATCTTTGATCATTAACATGATGAAAAATTCAGAAACGTTAGAATGTACTCCATCGTGGCATAATTTCTTGGGTCTTCTTTGGGTCAGTATCTCTGCGCTGCCCTTACTTTATGGCAACAGACCAAGAAGAATTTAGGGTAGTGGTTTGTTTTCAGATGCTACCAGTGACTGGTCACTGAGGAATCTGTAAGAGCTGTTTTCTCTGACCTTCTATTTTAGCTGTTGTCGTATGCGTTCAGAGTCATCTTCCAAATTTATGTGCAGTTGTGGATGGGTGGAAGGCAATGGGTCGGGTCCTGTGGTGAGCTGACTTCTCACAAAAGCTCAGCAAAATGCTGGTCCCCCCTTGCATGGCTTGAGGGGTCTGAGTGAACCCTCCCAGGACTGTTTTGTAGGTGAAGCCAACCAGTCTCTACAACGCTATTGCCTACTCCTAATAATGGTCCCTGTGGCTTGCATATCTGGAACACTGATTGCTGAGTAAAACGAGTGTGCAAAGTCAAGTAATCCTTGCACATCTTGAGTATTGCTTTCCCTTTCTGTGGTTCCAGATAGCAGCTGGGAGAAAGTTGGTTTGGAAAACAAAGCTGTTAAGAACTGTTTGTTTAGACACAAGGCAAAATGAAAGTGGAAAACATAATCTGTCTGTTCCCCTCAGCCTCCCACCTTCTTTTTGTTTAAAATGTCCACATGCCATTTACTTTCAATAAACAAAAGATGTTTCTTATAAGCGGGTGTTTACTAGTAGGGGAGTGTGATTTATTAGCGAGCAGAAATGCCTGCTCGTGCCTGTGTTTTCAAACTGGAGCAAGAGTTCATAATTTTATAGACCTTTCAAGAATAGATTTCCTAATGCAAACGGTGAGGAACTGTTAAATTATAGCCATGTAAAACAACAGTGTAATAGTGTGATTGCTCAGTACTAATGACTTTATTATTCTGTAACAAATAGGAGTGGTTTGGGCTGGTGGGAGATAACATGCCTTTCCTGAGATAGCTTTGGAGCCAATTCAGAGGAGAAGTGAATTTTAGATTCTTGGACAACTTTTTTTCCTCGTAATGAGGGAGATAAGGACTGTATGGGTGTTCTCATACTCCAGCTTTCTTCCAGGATCATGCAGGGGGGAGCAGCTTCCAGAAAAGCAACGTAGTTTCTCTCTACATCTTGAGAGCCACCGAAGTCTCACGCTGCCTTCTGAGTTAGACAGGGTCTCGGCTTCCCCAGCATTTGCTTGGGGTGTCTCTGTGACCTGTTTGCCCTTTAGAGGGAATACAGGAGAGATGCAGGTCCCCCCCAGAATGATGGGTGTTGGGGGCTGTGTTGGTGCCTTCCCTCAGCCCTGTCTGAGCTCATGAGCCCCACAGGACTCCCAGGCAGTAGAAGTGCAGTGTTCAAGGCAGGGCTTTGGGTCTGAGCTGCTGTGGGTGCTGCTGAATTCTTCAAATCCCTGAGCATATGGAGAAATGGCCTCAGAGTGCCTGGCACTGACATCTCTGGATCCCGTTGAGACCCAGGTTTGTACCCCATCTGCCCCTTTTTTTTTTTCTACAGCTGCTCACATGGAGCTTAAGCAAGTTGAGGTGCCAGATGCCTGGTCTTGTATCTGTCTTCCACGTGTGTGTCACCTCCAGGTTTTGGTGGCTCAGTGTTGTGCTAACCTGGCTGTGAATGAAGCTCTGAAGATAACGTCTGTTTGAGGAGGGTCCGTGCTCCCTTGTGCACCTCTGCCAGCTGTTACCTCCTTGGCTGTGCCAGGCAGTTTGTCGCTGCAGGTAGTGAGAGGCCCAAGAGTACGGGTGGTCTCAGCTTGAGCTCCTGCTTCCTCCAGTCTTGCAGTTAGCATGTGTCTGAGGATGCCTGCCTGGAGCCTGGGTGGGATCTCTAACAGATGCATGCATAGTGCCCTGGCCCTCCTCCAGCTCAAAGTCATTGCAGTGACCTCTGCTGAGACATGTGTGTTGAAAGGGACCGATCTCCTGTGTTTCTTGGTTTCTTTCTCTGGGTTCTCCATTTTTACGTGATATATTGGGCTCATTTCTTGTTGCCCTACACATTTGCATGCTGGAAAACCTTGTACCAGCTTAGTTGGGCTCTTGGAAGAAACTGTCTTTGCAAAGAGAGCTGTGGCTTGTAATGAAATAGCTTTGCAGTGACATAGTTTCAGTGCTGCAGTATGTCTGTGCTGGCTTTCAGGTTCCTAGGCTAAAAATATGGCTCATTAAGACTTCTGGAACAGGATGTAATCATAGCTTGAACATACTTTATGTGTTATTGTGAAGTGACTTAACTGATACTGATTTGGAGACCAACTTTGTAAGATCACTTTGTCTGAAGTGGAAGTTGAGAAAAGAATCTAGTGTGTCTGTTTCTGGTGGTGGGGACGTGGTGCTGCCTTGGAGGGCTGGGAGCTGGGAGGCAGGGCTTGGGAGCCACACTGGTGTCTGGTGCTGACTGATCGGGGCTGCTGGTCCAGCTATTTCCATTTCTGATCTTCCCAGCCCCCAGATCACAAGAGATTCAGAACTGCATGGAAAAGATTAGCATTAGGAGTTTTACCACCTACTTCATTTGAAACTGGATGCGCTTGAGATGTGTTGAACAAATGGACAGTGGCCTTTCTTCTCCTTGGGGACAGCTTTTACATGGATGGGAAGCTACAGATGGGGCCCAAGGCAGAAATGCAAATAGGCAAGGCTGTGATACGAAGCATTTGGCAGCATCGCAAGCTTAAAAGCTCCCTCCCCACAGCTGCTTGATCCTGCTTTCTTGGTTGTGCTGACACAGCTGGTTATGGGCTGCACTGTGAGCTGTGCAAGTGGAGCTTTGGCCTCAAAACTGTGGGATTAGGGCCTGCGCTGCTGGCACTGTGAAGCTGGCCAAGCCCAGTCCATCCCAGTGCTGCTTGTAGGAAGCCCTCAGAGGTGTACTCGCTTCAGAATGACTGCTGTGATTACAGCATTGCAGAGAACCACATTAGCACGAAGAGCTAATTAGTTTTTATAACCCTCTTTTGTTTGCTTTTGAAGACACAGGTCCCTTGCTTGCTTGCCTGGCTCCTGTTCAGTGTCATGACTATGTCAGTGCGAGTGTGTGAAGCTCATGTTACGTGGGGAGAGTTCAGACAGGTTTGGTTTCAGCACAGGTCTTGTCCCAGAGCTGTTCGAGCACTTTCCTGACAGGAGGCAGTCGGTGTCAGAACTGGTTTGGCCCCGAGACTGAACAAAACAGTTTTGAGGGACAGATCTCCCCCAGTAATGAGTTCCGTTGTGCATTGACTGTTTGGGTTTTTTTTAGACGAAAAGGTCAGATCTGTTGCCTGGGTTATGCAGAAAGGTTTTGTTCTGGAACAGCCTGCTCCTGATCAGCTCCTGTCTCTGCCGAGCTGCCAGGCACTAGTCTACACAGTGTTTTTCCTACATTTTCCTCATTGGTAAGCGTTGGAGAGTTTACTTTTTAGGTATGTTCATTTAAGGCTGGGAAGTTTTGAGTTCAGATCAGCAACTTGAGCAAATTTAAAATGCCCCTGGTTTTGAGCCTGCCCTACTTGGAGTTTGGTTTTAATCACAAGTTTTAACAAATTGAGTCTATTGAAAACATTCTCAGTGAAACATCCTCTTTTTTTTTTTTTCCCCTAGAAGCCGTTAGCTGTCTTCAAGAAACAATATTTTAATTGAAGCCATGATAAAAGCAGAGCGGCAATGGTTGTTGTAAAGCTTAATTTATTAAACAGCCTTGTTTTTAATGCAAAAAAAGTCTGTAAAGAAAAAAAAGCTATGTGCTTTAAAACTGTCAAAATAAAACCTACAACTTTGAAGTCTTAAAATACTTTGGGAAATGCTGAATGTTTTTGACTGGTTATATAGAACAGCTGAACTGACTTAACTGGAACAAAATTAGAGGAACAAAGAGGTTTTGTTTTCAGAATGTATTCTTCGCCCTTTGACAGCGCTGTCTGGCTCATACTCCAAGTTAGATACTGGAGCAGGTCACTGTCAGCTTTCCCCCTTTGGTTAGACGTAACCAGTCCTCTGGAACAACAGTAATATGCTTATAAATGAGTAAAAATCACAGTAAAATTCAGGGGCAAGAGCAGAACTTTAACCTCCTTTAACTGTTGTGTGGTCTGTTGTTTGTTTTGAAGGAGTCTGAGTCTCATATTGGTGGTTCCTCTTCCCCAGTGCCACATGTTAGTGCTGAGTTTGAGGATACCATGGGCTAGCAGGGCTGGTGATTGCTATTGCATCCTACACAGTTGGACCTTCTCAACATAGTCTCGGAGACTTGCCTTCCATGAAAGAAGTCTCCCAATGAACACTTCCTATGTACACAGCAGCTTTCATCAGCAAAATGATGAGATGGTTTCTGTGCACATGGGGTATCCTTAGCATGGTGGCTGGCACACCAGCTCTGGTGCTTTCATCTGCTCTGTTTTTCTGTAGCTATCATTCGGGCTATTTGCATAAAAACAGGCTCTCTGTAAAGTCTGTCTTCTGTTGGGGAAGGATAGACAGCAGGAGGAGATGAGCAGCTGAGAAATGGAGCTCTTGTTTCCATGCAAATATCCTATAAAGAACAAAAGAGGGTGAGAAGCATGCTCAGGGATGGGATCTGCAAGGAGAGAGGCTCTGGAGTTGTTTTCCGTGAAGGAGCATCAGGTCCGTGTGAATGTAATTTTTACACTGTTGTCTGCTGTGGGTCTCATGGGCGAGTCACAGATGCTGCTTTTGTTTTGAACTTCTCTAGGGCTAAATCCTCTGCTCTGTCTGTGGGAATTTTGCTGCTGACTTCACTATGCTAGAATTAGGGCTTTTAGGGTCTGCTGCTGAAATTTTGCAGGTTCTCTGTTCTTTCCTAGTCCCAGCTTGTAGAGGAGGTAGGATGCAAAATAACACTAAAGTTGCCTCATCTGCCTCTGTGGTATACTCACTGTGGCTGTCTCTGAGGATCCTGGGGCATATTTCACTGTCTTTAGGACTGCCCTGTGATTTCTTTCCAGTGCATTGGAGAGACCTTACCTCTCTTTCCTCGGCATCTGAGGGTGATGGGAAGGTGTCAGAGGATGGGAAGCCCTGCATCCCAGTTAAGACCACTGGCAAAACACTGTAGTGAACAGCAGCCTCGCTGGCGTCGCCTTGAGCTTGCAGCACTGCCAAGCTTGAAGGTCTTTGAGAGGAGGGGGGACTGGAGATAGGGAGAGCCCCGCAGTGTACTTGAGTTGATGTGGTAATGGCAAAGAGCACTTGGGGACTGATTGGCATTCACTGCAGCAGACAGCTGGGGTGGTGTGAGACTTGGCTGCTCAGAGCTGCCTGTCCCTGTGGTAGAGGGTACCAGCTTGATAACACAGGTAGCAGGAGCAACTGCATGTCTCCCTCTTCCATCACTGCCCCGAGCAAAGCACAAACCTCTGTTCATCAGCATTCACGTCTTTTTGACCTACAGGTATTGAGTTAGTTGCAAGCCAGTGCACTGCCTGAGCAGATGCACACTGAATTTAGTAGCTTGCTTAGAAATACGTATCAGCAAGATGTCAGCGAGGTTAGGCTCATTACTAGATCTCATTAATTCTGTGGAATACCCTGTAGAGAATATATTAGTATTCTTATTCTGTTGTCATATATTAACATATATAATAGTTGTATAATTGTTACTAATAATTATGATAATAATAAGCTTCTTCTCACAGAGAATAGTCAAAACGGATATTCAGAAGTCCCTGTAGGTACTCTAAAATCACAGCTGATGGACAGGAGGGTGCTGGTGTGTGTACAATGTGGTGAGAAGCGCCAGTTTTCTGCTTGGGAGCAGTGTGAGCCTGGAGGCCAGATTTCACAGGTACAGTTGAATGTGTTTATCTGTGCTAGATGGTTGGGTCAGGCAGTTTGGGTCAGGAAGTTCCTGTGCTTTTAGCTGGAAATTACTGTTCCCTACCCTGGCATTTGCTGCCACTCAGCAGAAGCACAGTAATTTGATGTGTGCATGCTCCTATGCTCTTGCAGTGATGCAAAAGTAAAAGACATTGTTTAAGTCACCTTCAGCCTGAAGTGTCAGTTTGGAGAAGCCTGTTCTGCTTTGCCTTGCAAAAAGATCACCATCAGCAGTAGTCTTATCTGGGGGTGTCCTTTCTTAAAGCACTCTAACTCCAGGCTTTTCAGATCACTACCTTAGGTGAGATAAAGCTCTTGGCCACGCGTGTTGTGTTTGCCCGTATAATTACTACCCTACTAGGCCAAATCTTTCCAGTTATAACAGAAAACCAGAGGTTGCCCTGATTTTTGGATCATTAAAAGATCTCTAAGACATGTGGAGCTTGAAAGGTTCTGGATTAAAATGTGGTGTTCTGTTTTCTTAAATATAAAAACTGCTAACAGTCACATGGAGACCCACAGCAATTACAACACAAGACTTGGCTCAAAGGGTTACAGCTCTCCTTGGTTTATTGGAAAATAATACCCTGTGGCATATCTGAAAGCCAGCTACAGGGTGACAAACCAGCATGATTATGGCAAAGAAGTAATATTCAGGATTGTCCACAGAAAGATTAACTTTTCAAGCCAGCTTTTACTGATGCAAATTGTCAACCACTGTGTTGCAATAAAGAGTAGAAATAACTAAATATGAAATGCTGACTCGTAAAGGGGAGTCATCTAAAGTGCTTTGTGTTGCAAGATTTCATGAAAATGGTTTTGAAATGTTCTGCTGCATTTACCTTACAGAGAGGCCAGTTCTGCCAGCTGGCAGGTGCTCTCGGCAGTGCATCATCCTGGAGATGTTCGGCGTGGAGCGTGTGCACTAGAACATCCTGTCCGTCTCGTAGGGGTCAAAACAGGATTGTTCCTAGTGGTGCCTTTTTTTTTTTTTTTTNTTTTAATAAATAAATTTTAAAAAGGCTTTGACCAGTGCAGGTGTAAAAGTCTCCAGCTTGGTTTTCAGTCTCTTTTTTTCTGGGCAGCAGTTCCAAATCACTACCTTCCCTGGCAGGGGGATGGCTCTCAAAATACGTCACGGTTCCTGGTCTGCAGGATCAATGCAAGTTGCATTCAGTGAAAACCTAAGCTCATATTGTACAATATAAAGGACATTTTTCTTCCTTCCTAGTGTGACCCTATTGCTCTGGTTGTAGTTCCCTTGCATCTGGTGTCCAGTGTTATAGCTCCTGTTTCCTTTATGAATTGCTCTTTCTGCTGCTTCCATTGTTATTCTTACCTGGCTTGGGGTTTTGTGGGGTTTTTGTGTGGTTTTTTTGTTGTTGTTGTGTTTTGGGTTTTTTTAATAGCCTACATTAAAGTTGCGCGCTCTTTGCAGCAAGCATCTTGGGCTTGACTTTTGTTTTGTGTTTGTGAAGCATCCACTGCAGTTTTGCCTTGATCTTTGAGCAAGACCACCCCAAGCAAAATAATGCAGCCTGCAGTCCTTATCCTGCTAAAGCTTAGAGGTTCTGATTTCCCTGTTTTTTGCCAAGACCCTGGTGAGCCGTGTCCAAAAGGTGAATTCAGACACCACCCAGCTTTTCCAGAACTTTGTTCCCAGCTTCAGTCCTTGCATCCTCTTCCCTTAGTCTAATTAAAACCCGCTGTAACAAATGCTGTGAAGCCAGCTGCCGTGCTTTGGCAGGTAGCAAACGCAGGGCAGTGAAACCTTCAGCTAATCCATCCATGCTATGAAGTCATAAGAATCTTGTTAATTTTTAAAAAGCCCTTGATGCCCACTAATCCAAATCAATTTTCATTTCTTTCATAAAGTCGTGCTTCCATTTAGGCCTCGGCTAAGAATTACAGCTAATTTGTTCGATTTTATAACAGTATAATTGAAAAAGTGATTTTAATGTCCTGGCAACCATATTCCCTTTCTTTGGTTGTTAATGAAAGAATCCATTAAAGTTAAATGATTTGGGCACAGATTCAAGTTGAATCGCCTGAATATTCTAGGGGAGTGTTTCTGACCATCTGCTGCTCTGTCATTGGCGTTTGTGTTGTAAATGGGACCGAGAGAAGGACTTCACAGGTCTTGTTCGAATCATTAAGCGTAAAATATCATTTTAATTTTCTGATCTCAGTGTAAATAGTGGAAATACTCGGGAGAGTTGAGACTGTTCTGGTCTGCGGTATCCTGCGCTCATAAATATCGCTGCTGAGCTGTACTTCCACATCCTTTTCAGGGGCTCTCATGGCTGTTTGTATTGATTACAGGACATCATTCAGCGGCGTGTTGTAAGTTCCTTTTAATGACAGGCAAGACAACTGGAAGCGGAGCCTGTGAAGGGGAAAGTACATGTGGTGGAGAAGTGTTTTTCCTGCTGCCTTGAGTCACACTCGTCGTTTCCGTCTGGTTGCAAATGGAGCAGTGCGTCCTAGTGCAGGGTTGGTGAGCGTGAACAGAGACAACTAATAAATTAGAGCAGCTGTTGTCATTGCCTTCTTTCTTTGCATATTGCCGTGGTGGGTGATTTAGGGCTGTTGGGCCAAGCTGACACTTGGAAGCACAGGCCTTGTACACCCAGGCAAGGGCAGAGTCAAAGGGCTCGTGTCCTCCTTTCCCTGTTAACATGTTCTTCCTCTTTCCTTTGCTGTCGAGCTTTCTCCCTGTCCTTGGTGACACACAACACGGCTGACCTGCTGGGAAGCAACATGGTCAATGAAACGGGCCGTGAAATCCACTGGGGCTAGCTCTGGCTCTTGTTGGGTTTCAGCCCATGCCTTGGAGGCAGATGAGTCTTTGGGTCCTCTGTTAAAGCTGGAAGCATGTCCTTCTTGTTAAGGATAGCTCAAGCAGGCATCCCCGCCTTTCAACCTCAGGCTGCTTATCACAGGGTTAATATTTACCCACTCGGTCAGGGTGGCTCTCCATCCCCATTTCAACAACCTTGCAATGTGAAAAAAAAAAAAAAAAATTACAGGTGGTGTATTTCTGTGGAAATTACAAGGTGTAGCCCAAGTTTCTGAAGGCCTCTGAAGCGAGGGAGGGGCAGGATATGCTCTGCCAGTTTGCTCCAGAGCTTTACACTACATTTTGTATGTAAAAGTTTGGGTTGCAAAGGGTAAAGAGTTGTCTGGTAGAGAGGATGGGATTTATTTGTTGGGAAGTCTGGCTGCTGGTTTCAGACCTGCAGTGAGGACACTGTTTCATTCCTCTGTGCATTGCCTTTTCTCAAGGTTTGAAATTGGGTATGATGCTTGCCCCCCGCCCCATAGGGTCGTGAGAAAATGACAGATGGAATATTCACTATTGGAGCTGAAAATTTTTCAATTTAATGTGTATAGATTTGTATCCTTGGAATATACAGAGCCACTAACAAAGGGAAAAAGAGCTACAAAATATACTTAAGAGTTTTAACTGTAGCCCACAGGTGAAGGATCTTTGTGTGTTTTGTTTGGTAATATTAGTTTCTGGTTAAGTGACTATTCTCAGGAGGCGTGATGCTGAAGCTTGTATCATATTGCATACTTTTAGCTTTCTCAGGCACAGAGAGATGAAAGTATATCCTAAAAATATGCTAAACTTAAATAGTTCAAATGCAAAAATAGGTAACGTTGTAACAGGAGATCCTGTTTCAGACTCCCCTGTGGGGTTTGCAGATCAAACATGTGTATGTGATGCGTGAAATAAAATCAGGAACTTCTGCATCTAACAAAAGCAAAATGACTGGGTTTCCTTTCCAACATCAGTGAAAAATGCAGGAAGTAGTTATGTGTTTAAATGTTGTCTGTGAAATCATGCAAATCTAAGCCAGTCATTTTAGCGTGATGTGGTCCTTTAAAATGACAAATATCAGGCTTATTCAGCTCGGACCGCTGCTCAGCGGCAAAATTATAGTCACCACAGCAAATGGGCCTTCTAATGTTAACACCAGCAGATAACAAAAATAGCATTTAATAACTTTCATTAGAGTTAGTGTTTCTAGGGCTTTGGGGCTTTGCTCTTTCAAATCATTTACATAATTTGCAGGTACAAGCTGCTGTGCCAGACTGTCCATCTGATTCTCTGTCTGATCAGAGCATATTAATGCACTTGTTTGATGGTCTGTTACCAATAATTACCTTGGATTGCATTAGGAGCATTTCCAACATTGCAGCTGGTCTGTATTTTTCACTAAGTGTATTTCAGGGCCCAATTACAGGACTCTGATGTGTTATTGTTCCAGTGCGCTTGTTGAAGCTTGTAATTTTAATATGCCTCTACACTGTAAATTTATGAATGCAAACCCAAGGCTCTGTCCTGAGTTCCCCGTGCATCCTGCACTTGCAGCAGCTTCTGCAGGGATCGTCTCAGCCGTTCCTCACCTGCTTTTTAAGAAGGGAAAGATGACAGCTAGGAGATGGAGGCTTCCTCAGAGATGTTTAGAGAGCAAAGCCTGAAGTTCGGTGTGCTGTGTGCTTGACGTGAAGCAGGTGGGAAAGGGACAGAAACAGCTCAGCCCTCCCTGGGTTGGGCAGTGTGGGGGATTGTGGAGAGGTTTTCAGCGATTTTAGTGTTCAAGTCACTTTGGCACTTTAAGCATCCTTTGATGCAAGGGAGGCTAGTGCTGATATTACTGTACACAGGCACAGCTCTCCCTGTTCTGCTCTCAGTAGTGTGAGACATGCTGGGGAGAAAGGCTGAAAAAGGCTGGATTTTGGCCTGCTCTAGACTTCAGCTGCTGTTTCAGAAGCCTTTCTGAGGTCAGAGAGGAGAAAATACAAAGGCTTAACCTTCGTGAAAGAGTCAAGCACTTTACCGTTTTGATTGCCATTGACAATTCAACACAATGAATAAATTATTACTGCTATTGATTTGTTTCATCTTTCTGGACCATTTGTTTGCAGGGTGTACATCAGAATAACACACATCTCGATGAAACTGAACTCAATCTTGAGAGCTGGTTTTGTGTTTATCCCTGTCTGCTAGGCATCGTCTGTAGATACAGATGAGATGTTTGGGCAGACCTGATGTTTCTACAGAATAGAATCATGGAATCATAGAATTGTTATGGCTGGAAAAGACCTTTAAGATCATCAAGTCCAACCGTTATCTAACTCTGCCAGGCCCACTTCTAAACCATGACAGCATTTAGTCCTTACTTGAAAACAGTTGATACTTTACTGGGTTGGAGTCTCCAGGGTTACATGAGCCTTGGGTTGGTGGCTCTGGTGGTCTTGGGTGGCTGAAATGAACAGCTGCAGTTGGCTTCAGCATTAGGAGCATCAGAAATGTCTTTAAAAGTACTTAGATGGAGACCTTTTCAACTGCTTTATTTCCTTGATGCCTGGTATGTTATATTTATACACAAAGATATTCATTTACCCAGGGCTTTGGCAGCCTTTGCTTTTATCTAAGTGAGTCTAGTCATTAACCCATTTACCTTAATTACAGCTTTAGATAATATCGACCTTTTCAAGTATGGCCTATAAACAGCGATGTGGCATTGCATGTGTTTTAGATAATGTTTCTTTCATGCCATCCCTTCTGCTCTCTTGTTTTTAACTGGGGGTTTGAACAGAACAAAGGCAAGAGGCTCTTGCCCAGCATCATTCTTCAGGGAGAGTTGAATTTAGAGCATGCTGCAACAAATCGATAAATTATGATTAATTTAACCTTTAAATGGAAGGGCATTGTATACATGTGAAAATATAATAATGGACCACTGTGAAATGAATGGTTTGGATCGATGTCCCAAAGCCACAAAGCCTCGTAAAGATTTGTTAGATGCAAAGATCTTTATAATTAAGTGAAGTAGAGCTGTAGGAAGAGGGTATTTTTGTGTTGGCAGCATACTCCCTCCACTGGTCTTGTTGCAGTAACTGGGCTCCCTTTTGACCTTCCCAGGGGTGCACAGCTCACCTGCTTGGACAGATGCAGTTGGTAGGGCTCAAGTATGTTTGCTCCCATGTGACAAGAGTGTTTGGACCATCACCCTCCTAAAGCTTTAGAGCAATGGATGTCATCCTGAGAGCATATTACAAAGTATTTCTGTCTAAAATGCAGTTCTAGAGCTGTCTGTTGCTGTCTGTTGCCTAGGTTATGGGATGGCCAAGCCTGGGCTCAGCAGCCAGCTCCAGGGCATTTCCACCGGACTGTGCATGGACAGAGCTGAGCTTGCCCTGCCAGTGCTCATCCTGGGTCCCAGTGCGTACCGGGACATGAGGGGCACTACCGCACTCCCGAGCCCAAGCTGGGGAGTGACCATGACACTGCACACTCCTCCCGTGCAGCTGGGTCTGTCAGAGGAGATAGCTCCTGGCATGGCCTCATACCCTACCCCTTGATGCGGGGACAGTGTGGCAGTCTCTGAGTGCAGTCTTTTGCTGCACACAGTGCCGGTCTGGCACCCAACTGCTCATGAAAGGCTGGGATCTGCTTAGTGACAGGGGATGATCTGAGAGTCCCTTGCTGCCAGCTGGATAAATATTCCTGCAGCAGTGGGAGATGCTGCATTATTAAATAAACCATCTAGCTTGCTTATATGCAGAATTAGGATAAGACCTGCTTCCCACTGGCGAGTGCTGGCTCAGTATTGGAACCACTCTGCTGTGCATGGATATCAAGTGTTAATAAAACGGTCTTTCCGGCAGCCCTGGAGATAGTTTTAGGAGCCTCCTGTTCCAGAGAGGCAAAAGGTTTAACTTTCTTATTCTTAGCTTGTTTGTGTTGCCATTACAAGGTGAAAGTTTCCAGTAACATCTGGTAACTGAAAGGGAATGTAGGAATCTTGACCCCTCCATCTCACAGGCCTCATTACAGTTGAATGGAAAAATGTCTTCTGTTTTATTGTGCCATGGGGAGGCTGAAGACCTGATGCACAAGGGGATTTAGATGCCCAGCTCCTCTTTCAGCCTTCTGTTCTGTAGAGATCATGGGAGTCAGGTGGTCCAACCCCAGAGCTCCTCCAGTTCTACTTTCAGTGCTGATGTTGCTGAGCACCCAGAATGCAGACTTCGTCAGAGACCTCCATCCAGATTTCTTTCTGGGTCACCACTTGCCAAGTGCAGTTGCCCTAAAAACAGGCTGAGACCAAGCTATTGACTTTTAATTGTCAATGCATAAAGTTTCCAAGAAGAAAGAGGGCTTTGTGTTTCTTTAATGGGAACACACTGAAGTATAGTTGCTCTTTGAATTAGACAATGAGAATGTAAAGATTTTCTACAGCTCTAAGAGCGTCTGAAGAGCATCGGCAGAAGGTTACATTGAGGAAAACAATGGCACAGTAGTTGGCTTGCTGAGAGCTAGGAAAACCCTTTGGAAGAAGTAACTCCACTTTTCTTCAGTGCTGTTCACTCCCGATTAAATGAGATTAATTGTGCTGTTGAGTTCCACGAGTTCAGCATCCAAAATAAATACATAAATTAAGACAGGCGACAGTGCAGAGGCTCAACGGCAGTTTGAATTCCTGCCACCTCCTGTGGGATGTGGAGGGGAGAGAGGAGCCCTTTCCTCTTACCGCCTGGTATCCCGCAGAACACACACGACGACCGAGCGCTCCGCTCGCCTCGCCTGAGCCACTTTCCTTGCTCCCGGGAAGGTTTTCTTTGGCTGGAGTTCTGCAAGGTGCACAAGCCAGTTCCAAAGTGCCAGATGTGTGTGGAATAGGAAACGCGCTGGCCGGGCTCCAGGCTGTGGGACCTGCAGTGCAACAGCGGCTCCCCAGGAAAATCTCCGGCTGCCAAGAACTAGAAGTGATGTCAGCTCTGGAAGTGTGTCAGATTAGAAACCCTTGTACTTTGCTCTCTGTGAAGTATTAATCTCCCAAGGCCTGTGCTGTAATGGGTCCTGTCTAGCTCAACGCGACTTTATTTGTTTTGGGCTGGAAGTGTTGAGGATTTTTGCGTGAAGGCACTGGAAGCTGTCAGTCGTTTAGCTGCTTTGGGTTGGGTCCCGTCCTTGAGTTGATCCTGGGGCCTCACTCATCTGTGCGAAAGATGGGCCTCCCCTGCCTTGAAGTGAAGGTCTAAGCCTTGTAATTGCCGGGCTGTGTGTTTGTAGGAATGGGCTGGGGTTTGTGGGAATGATTGTGCCTTGGGATCTTGTATGTGCCTCAGTCTCTTTGACTTCCCCCAGCTGACTCAGTTTGTCAAAGAGAAGATAGTACATCTGCCCCAAATACAACTTTTCTGTATGCCTTTGGGACAGCCCCTTTGGGTGGTGGCTTGGTTGGTGACGAGGTTGTGGCCATGGTGGGGAGCTGTTGGGGCTGTCCTCACACCAGCCAGAGAAGAGCCTGAGCTGTACTTTGTAGCTGGGCTGGCTTCATCTGCTGAGTTTATGGCAGTGCTGCATTTGGAGCTGGGGCATACGCTGACTGTCTGAATTAGTGTGACAGCGCTGTGTGTCCTCGTGGTGATGTGCCATTCGGGAGCTGGCAGTGAGTGAGCTTACTCGTGGACCTTACTCAGGGGTTGTGGATCAGCTGATTCCAGCTGTGCTAGGTGCTGTACATAAAAAAGAAGCATAGGTATGCTAGTGCACAGAAATGTGTCCCTTCTGGTTTATGCCTGTATGTTTTGTTTTTAAAGTAATTACTAAAACACAACTCATCCTCCTCCAAACAAAGCCATTTGTCTCCTGTTGAACAGTAACCTTTTATTTGCTCGTGCTGTGTAACAGAGCTCAAGGACATGTTTACTGTTGATAGCCAAAATTTCACCAGAACAAGCATCTCTCTTGTCTAGGTCTTTCCTCCTTGATTTAAGTAGTTAAATCCCAGGGAAGAGAAATAACCCTATGTACAAGGAGACAAGTGGGGTTTCGTGGTGTTCTCAGCCGCGGAGTGCCAAGCTCCCAACAGATCTGTGGGCTTGGAGTATTGTGTGTCTTGGATGTGAAAACACTGCTCTGAGGGTCTTGCCTCTGACCAAGTAATTGCATTGTCAGGAGTCTGCCAAACCTCGCTGTGTTGCTAGATCACACTTCACCTGGTTACTTGTAGTTTTGAAATTAGAAAAACAAGAGAATTGATTCTTTTTCCCCCTTTGCTCAGTGGTAACTTTTCCTATTCCTGCCTTTATTTGATGTAGGGGAGGGGAGATCGCAGGAGTGGTTTTTGGCTGTATGTTGAGGTGTGCCATTTGGGAAGGGAGTCGTTGGCTGGTTTAAAGTGGATTTTCAGATGCCCGCTTTGGATCTGGAATCAAGCCTGATGCTGGCAGGGGCTGTGCTCCTGTGGAGGGCAGAGGACAGCTTTGTGCCTTGAAGATTTTACAACCTTTGTTCATCCGAAATGCCTTGGGTTTTATGCCACTCAGCAGGAGACTTTTTCATTTACTTCACTGGGCCTGGCCACTGGAGGTGGATAGCTGGCTGATGGAAGTGAGGAAATAGACGGGAGAAAAAGAACATTTTTCTCCTGGGCTGCTTTTGTGCGTAATGTAGTCTAGGGGTTAGCAACACAGGAGAAAGTAAAAATCACCTGCAGAGCCTGGGTCAGAAAATATAGTTTTCATGGAAACAAAATGCTTTTAACTTGCTGCATCAAAGACCCTCCATTTCGGGGCATGCTATTTGTTTCAATACATCTGCATTCCCCCAGAACTCTGTGTGTGCATGCACATATATGTGGTATATATCTATAAGTAAGTATGTATTTGCACATACATTTATAATCTTGAAGCCACTACTGTCTGTCTTGGGATAGCTCAGCAGTTTTCTGGGCTTAGTGGAGTTTAGTATGAACCCTGCTGATAGCTGCTTTTGGTCCCTTTTCCTTCAGAGAAGTATTTTGAGATGTTCTCAGTTGCGTTGGGTTGTTTCTGGGTGGTTGGTAGACAAGCAGGTTTGTGTGCTGTGATGTAAAAGCCTGCTTTGAATGTACACGGGATGTTGCCCACCATAGGGCAATGCTCTACAGGGTTCCCTGGCCTCGATTTAGAGGTCCATGAGCTGAAGACTTCCAGTTCTGCCAGGCTTTGGTGCTTGAAGCTACATCCAGGAGGAGCCAAAGGCAAAAAGCTTTCCAGGTCCAAAGCACAGATCTGTAGCTGAAACACCTGCCTTGAACTGGTATGTCGAAAGACCACGTGGCTTCGGACTCGGAAGCTCTCCTCTGTGTTATTATGGATGTGCATTGGAGTAGCTGTATTTGCTGTGGGAGGCAAGTGGCTGTTCTGGGTAGTCTTCACTACATTCACTACAGCATTAGCTCTGGCAGATAAGAGGGTGAAGGTGAGCAGGAGGCTGCGCGAGCACGTGCCTCTGTGTTTAAACAGGATTGTATCCATTTCTGTCACTATACGATGAGGAATGGAGGTTGGAAATAGTCGGCAGCTTCTGTAAGCACTTAACATTCCTGATTTCATTTGTCTTTGATCTCACTTGGAGTAATTTTACTCTCTTCTGATCCTTTCCCTTGAAGGCGCTTTTATCTCATTGTCAGGCTTGCTAATTTAGTGTGGTGTTTTGAACCAGACCTCCTCCGATGTTTCCAGAGCCTGGAAGGTATTTTTTCCTTAATCAGGGAGTGTTTATCCAGTTCTTTGAACACCTTAAGACAAGAGTCATCATGGGGCTTTTTGCAATGCTAAGTCCAGGTCCCGGGCCCTGCTGCTCCATCCTCTATATGTGCAAAGGGCCTGTCCCCAAAAATTTGCAGTATTTTGGGGCCAAAGGGGCAGGAAAGAGGGCTGGATGATTTGGGGCAGGTCTGTGCTTACCTACCAGAGCAGCTTGGTGTCAGTCGAGGGGTTCATATGCCCAGCTGGAAGCCTCCCCAGACTGCGTTAAGTGACAGAGAGCGATGGGTTGTCACATGTGTTTGGCCTTGGCGTGGTCTTCTGCCAGGTGCTCAGTTTGAGCCCTGAGGGTTGTGAGTACCTCTGGGTTTTTATTTGGCTTTTTGGTCTAGAAACATTTTTGGTGCTTCTGGAATAAAGGGCAGTGGTTTGAGTATGGTCACGAGCCTTCACCATCGCGTGGAGCCTGCATTGCTTGACAATGCAGTAGACACTTGCAAGTAGAAACATATTGATACCCTGCAGGTTGGTGGCTTATAAATGGTTTCTGCTGTTACTGGGTGGATTATGTGGTAGAAACAGGTTTCTGGGAAAGGAGTGACTATTGCTTTATGAAGAAGTTGTGCAATCATGTGTTTATTGGTGTGAAGTCATGAAAGAAAGCAACCTCCTTCTGTCAATAGTCAGTGAGGTGGTATTGTCATGACCAGCTCAGCAAGAACACCAAATATTAGTGACAGAAACAGACCACTCTGGGTGCTCGTGAAGGATCCTTTGCTCCTGGTGTTAGTAAGTTCCGTGGTGACCGTGCTTCTGGACTGTGGCAGAACAGTCACCTGTGAAGTCCAGTTTCAAATGCATTTCCCTCCAATGGTCATTTCTCCTCTCTTGGTATGGCAGAGAGACCTGAACCAGGCCATCAGGCTTGGCATGGGTGAGTTCTGCAGTCTGGTGCTGAGTTTTTTAACTGGCCTTTTTTTCTGTAATGTACCAACCAGAAGCTTGGATCCAGGTAGGCTTTGACTTTGGGGAGAAGAGCGGGGTGATATTTGAGGGTATAGAAACATCATCATGTGTTTTTAAAAAGCACATACTTCTGCTGTGGTGCAAAGTATGGAGCTGTCTGTTTGGACTCTGCTGCAAGTGGGTTGAGTTGATTTTTGAGGAATTGAAGTCTGAGAGGCTGATAATTGCTTCTTACCGACCTGTGCTGGCGTGGGAAGCTGCACTGCAGATCTCTGCTCTATTCCTGGCTGCCTGAGCCAGCCAGCTGTCCCCTCGTGCTTCACCTTTCAAAGAGGAGGAGTATTTCCAGCAAAATGCCATTTTAATTGGTGTCTGAAGAAAATAGAAAATAGGACAGATACATGAGCTGTTTCCCCAAGTGATGAACAGGAGTGCCTGGCATGAAGCAGGAGCCCATGGAGAATCTGGAGGCAGGAGGACAGCCCATGTTTGCAGTGGCAGGGGCTGTGTGGGATGCCTGGCACACGGAGCCAGCTGATTCCATGTGGCTGTGCCCACCCAGCCCTGCTGCGTTACAGGAGGGTCGGTGTTGAAGGAGGGTAAGAGTAGGCACAGGCAGCATGGGTCCCCATAATGCTGGTGCCGCACAAGAACTGTCCAAGATGCATTGATGTGTTGTTGCTGGCGGTGATGTGTAAAGGAGGAGTCAAGGGGAAGGATGCAAAGAGAAAGCTGGAGCCATCGGCTAAGGGGACTGACTTGTGACCTGAGTTAATTCCTTATCTCCTCAGTCTCTCTTTGTGCTTCTAAAGACAACAAATTTAAGGAAGGGCAGAGGATTAAGAACTTGGCCAACTAAGTTTCAACATCTCTTGAAATGAACTCAGCTTCACATGCCTTAGCCTTTCCCTTAGGTGGTGTATACACACAGGCTGACTAAGCCCCATGTGACACGCTGCCAGGAGCAGCTGCTACGGAGAGATCCCTTCAGAGAAGTGTGGGTTGCTGCTTCTCCATGAATGGGGGTTCTCACGACAGCAACACCCGACATCGTCACCTTTGCGGCTCGGAGTGCACCTCCTGTGCTTAGCTCAGCTGAGTTTTCCCCAGCCTCAGACCGTTAACCCTCTCCTGTGTTTGGTCATGTCACCTTCTACACATGTGTTTGCTGGTAACTTGCTCTGTGCCTTAATTCTCCCTATTTCATATAGGTTTTTTTGTACCGTCTGTCTTGGACGGAAGGTTTCCAGTGGCAGTGTCTTCCCAGAGCATTTGGGGCAGCCTTTCAGCTTCATGTTCCCCTACTTTTAGCCTCCTGTGGAGCCAGTGAGGGAGTTTTGTAGCTTGCTGTGATTCTCAAAGGACTAGTCTTCCCTAGGAGACACAAAAGGGTGGAATTGCCCTTACAGGAGGGCATTTGGTGACAGTCCCTGTGTAGTGGCATTCCTCAGCTTGCTCCCTGGCCTGAAGGGGGGCAGGCAGCAAGGAACCTGCCAGGTCTGTGCTGGCTAACAAATCCAAAAGTTACATTGTGGTGGGTTCACGTTGGGAGCTTGATGGCAACTGCTGCTCCTCGCTGTGCCCCTTTCTTCAGACCATGAGTTTGCAGCACAGTGGAAGCATCCATGCAGGGAAACCTCAAATCCAGGGACTCGCAAGTGGCTCCGCATCAGCTGTAGCTGCCCCTTTAGTCATGGAGTAGAGCGCCTGGCTGTTGTGCTGGCTGTGTAGCATGGTGGGAAATGGGCATCTCTGCATCCTGCTGGGGTTTGGCTTTGGGTGCTGGGAGATTGTCCTCTGGACGTCCTAGTGAAGATGGTGGTGCTCAGGGCAAGGTCTGTTCAGTCCTATAAAGATGTCAATCAATAGGCATCAGGTGGATTGGATTCTTGTATAGTCTTCTCGTTACCGAAGGGACATAGCTGGCCAACATCAAGTTCTCGGTGGACGTTCTGCAAACCGGCAACGAGGGCAAACCTGACAAATTCCCATTCCCACGGGCTTGGGTGGGCACCAAATCAGCCCCACGCGTGAGCAGGGTTAGGCCCTTCCTTTCAGGGGCACCTGCAGTTTCCGGCACACGCCTTGAAATAATTCCATCTCCCTGCATGTGTAATTTTGCGTGTCATTGCCCCTAATTGCATGCTTAACACACGCTCTTTTAAAATGCAGCCCTTTTATCAGCAGTAGGTAGTAGCAGGTTTAATAGAGTGTTTGAATTCCTATAAAATTAATCTGTAGCCTTCTGCGATAGGAGACGGGCAGGGAGCCATGTGGTTCATATCCAGTGTTGATAAACTTGTTATAGAGGCAGGAAACATTTCTGATTGGAGCAGTGACAAAATAATTTGGAGCGGAGCCATAAAAAGAGTGGATGGTGATGGTTTGAGCACAGCAGAGATTGAAATTGCTGGTGTGTGGAAGCAGTGCTGCCAGCTAACATTGACTTAGTGTCTCTGGAGAACTCTAACGGCAAATGCATTTTATTAATGGCAATATTCTTTTAGGAAATGCTGAGCTTTGTTTCAGAGGTGGAGCTCTTCTACAAGCACGTGAGTTTGGAAATTGGCCAGACCAAGACCTGTTCAGCTTAGCTCGCTGCCGGTCACTACTCTGGCCTCTGGCTGCAGCAGGCGCGTTGCCTAAGGGCATGTTCTGGGTACTGTCCGCTTGCAGCTGGAGTATCTTTTTCGAGTGGGGAAAATGCATCCATCCATTCTCATTCTGGAGAATCCTATATGGGATAAAGCGGTCAGAGACAGCAGGTCACATTTTTAGCCGTTCTTTTGTTGTCTTTTCTTTGAAATGAGCTTCCCAGTACGTGAACATCAGTGGGAGGCGCTGTCTTTCTGGATTCCCAGCTGGGCTTGAGCTCTTCCTGCCTGTTCCCCCTGAGGGGGCACTGCTCCAACCAAGTTGTGATCATTGGCACTGGGTTACCGAGCTGGGCTTGAATACCTTTGCTTGCACTTAGTTGCCTTGTTGGGGCTGATCAGCCTCAGAGGAGGCTCTGGTATGCAGGCAGGTGAGGGGGAGCCCTCACTTGTCATGGGCAGCCATGGCAGGTTGAGGCCCTTGCTGCATCTTCTATGCTTGGTCTTGCTGTTGCTATCACTTAACCTTCATCCAGTTGTTCTTCTCTCCTTGAATCCAGCGTGGAAAAAGCAAGTGTGGACAGAAGGGGTGACAGAAATGGTGCAGGTTGTGCAGCCCTAGGGATGTGTGATGAAGAGTGCAGTGCACAAGTGTCATGGGAGGTGCTGGTCACCTCACAGGGCGTAATTTCACCTGTTATCTCCAACCACACTCATAGAGAACTGTGTAAAACTGGGATGGGATCAACCAAGAAAAGCAACCCCCACTGCAACGCTGTCTTTTCTTTGCAGGGAGACTGTTGGAAGGGGATTCTCTGGAGCTGAGCTGTAGTGCTGGTCCTGCAAAGGTGATACTGGAGCCAAACCAAGTTGTGGTTTTGGACTGTAACCTGGCTCCTGTTGAGCAGGTGATCAATATCACGTGGAAGAAGAATGGATTTCCATTAGTGGAGCAGGAACATCTCCACGTGCTTCCAAATGGATCGCTCTTCATCTCATCCCAGGCTGTGGCAAAGGACAGTAAATATCCTGAGAAGGCTGGCGCTGAGGGTAATTACACCTGCGTGTCTCACAGCTCCCTAGGGGCTGTCACCAGTCAAACGGCTGCAGTCAGATTTTCAAGTAAGTGTTGGAAGTTCTTTGTTGACTTTCTTTTTTTTTCCCCTCCTGGTGTTTATACAGACTGTCTGCCTCCCAGAGAGTTTGAGATAAAGTGTCTATGAAGTGAAATTCTATTAATGATGTGTAGATGGGATTTGGGGTAGTCCACAAATAAGCACTGGTGTCTTTCTGTTATCCCACTGTTAACATACTATGTAACTCTCCCGGGTAAGTGCCATCAGCCATGAATTAAAAACAGGACCCTCCTCACTATCCCAATGACAGTGTTTGTTTTTGCACAGAACTCGACACTTCACAGCCCTGAGTGCAGCACCCTTTGCCAGGGGAGGTGACTGGGGGGGGGTCTGGCTATGACAGCTCTGGCGCTCCTGGCCAAGGCTATGAATGGGCTTGTTGCCCCAGTGACATGGATAAGGAGCAGTGCCCTAAATCTGTGAGCGCTGGCTGAAGCTAAGGGGCTGGGTGATGGGAGAAAGCACCCATTGCCTTTCCTCCACATGAGTCACCTCTGGATAGCGTGTGCGGGAACACACCTACGTTACTTGCGTGAGGACAGCTGGAAGAGCTGGCTTTGTTTGGGATGGGGCTGCTTGCATTGGTGTGCTCTGTGCTCCCAGCTCGACTGTGCTGAGCTCTTTATCCCATCCACAGCCCAGAGGCGGCAGTGGGTGGCCTGCAGCTCTGTCCAAATCAGGATCTGCCCTGAGTGAAGAGTTACACTGATAAAAAGAGTTAATCACTGAGAGACAGTCAGGTGGACATGGGTGGTCGCTTGAGGGGCAAAAAGCACTGGAAACAAGCCAGGCTGTACTCAGGTGGTCCAAGTTCCCCTTTGTCCCTGCTCTCAGTAGCTGGCTTAGATCTTAACAGGCTTCTAGGGGCACCTACTGCTCTCCCCATTTGGAATGTCTGGTGAGTTTGACGGCTTCAGTGTGTCTGAATATGGCCTTATGAAAATGATAAAGACTGTGAACATAGCTGGGAACTGATGCACCAAGGGAGGCCCTGGGATCTTTCATCTTCTGCGCTGTGAGGTCCTGATGGACAGGATGTTGGATGTCTCCCCTTCTGATGGCTTTTGTTTGTGAAAGCTTAGCTCTGCCTTTAGCGCAGTGAGTAGCGGAAGAGCAGGAGCTTAATCTTTGGCAAAACCAAGCTCTCTGATGAGAGCCGAGGCTGGTGACTGCAGTGAGCAGGAGTGTTCCCCTCCTGCAGTCCCAGTTCTTGGTGCTGGGACTGAAGAGCTGGGCACAATGCAAATGAGGAGCTGATCAAATACTTTTCAGCCTGTCTTGCTGTGACAGGGTGGTCTGGTCTCATAAGGACTTGGAAGAGCTCTTCTGTAAGGAACTGAGAGCAAGTTTAAACGGAAAGCTGCAGGAAGGAGGTCATAGCCCTGAGCAGAGAGGATGGCAGTGCTGGGAATGTGCTCCAGGTCTCACACACTAGATTTGGCTGTGCACATCAGCTCAGCTGCCTCCAGATCACTGCTGGTCTCTTCTGGGTTCCCTGGTGAACAGTCAGCAGTTTCGGGATGAGCGTAGAGGGGACTTGGGGAGTTTGATGCTGAGCAAGCAATGTTGACACCAGCGCAGAGCCCAGCAGCTGTAGCTCCCTCAGTAGCTGGTGAATGCAGTAGGTGCCACTGGGTTTGCTCAGATGTTCCCAACAGGCACAATTTACCCCATCTCAGCATGGTGCGAATCTCTGAACTCCAAGAGAAACTCCAGACAATGAAGTGCAGTGTGGAGGCTCGGACAGACGGCTGTCTACATGACAAAGAGTCTGTGGCTCCACTTGGTGTCTGTCTTGTGAGGTGAATATCTCTTTATAATGGAAGAGATGAAAGAAAAGGCTCTTCAGGCTGTTTTTCATTTCGATCTCTGAGAACAGCACTCCAAGATCTGAACCGCTGAATCTTTGTGCAGCCTTCAAGAATAAAATTCCTTTGTATTCAGGAATGGCTCCTGGAGCTATTTTAAGTGTGTGAGTGCCAATAAATGATTCCTTGACCTACCAAACAGGTGATGTTAGAAAATAGTGCAAATACAGTAACACTTCTCTCTAGTACAGTGACTTAGTAAATGTTGAAGAATGCAGCTGCATCGCACGCCATCAGGGCCGAGGTGCTTTTGCACTTGCTCAGAGCTGTGGTAGGTGAAGATGCAGAGTGGATGTCCTTACACCCACTTTACACTGTGATGCCTTTAGCCTCTGCTACCCCAGGCAGGGCGGTCCAGGTTCGGCCAAGCGTGAGTTTCAGTCTGTGAGCACTGTGCTGTAGAAACCAGCACTCCTGATGGCAGGTGAAGCTTTTGCCACATCAGGGGAAAATAGTTTGCAACATGTCCTCCTTTTCTGCTCAGAAAATATTAAGCATGCGGTACCCACAGATTGCTGGTCGGCCATCCCTCCTGTTCCCTTCTTTCAGTGATTTGTAGTGCCAGATAAATAGCTGGTTCCAGTATTTCACTGAGTGAAGGGATCCCTGAGGGCTGTGAAGATGGAGTCAGGGATCCTGCACACTGATACTGTCTGGGGAGATAGGGCACCTGGAGTAGAAAAGGTGTCCTTAATCCAGGAGGATTTATTCGGCTGCTCCTGCCCCAATCTCGGACACCCTGAATTAGGATATATTCCCTTTTAGGGGTGACTTGTGTTGAAGTTTGGACTATGCCTCTTGCCCAGTAGCGATGGCTTGTGTCTCTGGTATGGACCTGCGTTTATTGTTTGGTGTCTTATGAGTGAGAACAGTGGAGACATCTCAAAACCAGGAAACTGACTTAAATTGACCTTGGCTTCCCCTGGATTTTTCCAGAGAAGTGTACATAGGTGACGCGTCTCTCCACCCCATTCTGGGTTTGTCCCAGAAACGGGGAATTTCAGGTGAACTCTCTCCTTGTGTGTACTCATATGTGTCCTTTTATTACCATTTGCACAGGGAAAGTGCTGCTTCTGTGGCACACACACACCCCCCCACGTAACATATTCATTTCTGAATGNATTAATGAAATGCATCTCTCGATTCGATTTGTTTTGTGGGTTGGGCAGAAGCACTTGCTACATTAGCATTCAGCTGGTGCAAATGGGGATTGTAAAGGCCTTTTTTTAATCCCTGTCGCTGAATACAGTAGTCTATCCAAGGCTGTTTACGTGTAGATGGAGTTATTCTTTGTGCCGATTGCCTTGGGCACTGCTGATCAGTACGGGACAGTAGAAGAAAACCTGTTTAGCAGGTGGGATATATTAACTCTGCCATCAGCCCGTGCTTCTGACCAGCAGTTTCCTTTCCCTGAGCTGGGGACCCGTCCACAGTCTGCCATCCACACCTCGTGGTGGTGGTGGTGGTGGCCATGGAGAACGTGGAGGAGTGAGTCTCTGATGGCTCTTGGTGTGAGGGTTCCTGTTAAGTGAACAGCTGCTCAGGCTGATGAATTAGGTTTGCTGGTTTCTCTGAGCCCTGTGTGCTCCCACGTGGAAATACCAGGGGCGTTATTTTAGTTGTGGGAAGGTGTAGCTTTCTACCTGTTAATAACTACATTTGTGAAGATTTGTTAAAGCTGTTAATTTAGCTTAAACATTTTGTGCGAGGGAGGTTCTGGAAAATTACAGTAATTGTGACTGTCAGATGAAGACGTTTTCTGTGCCTGGAGGGAACGGCCCTGCGTTGCGTGGCTGCTGGCAGCGAGCGCAGGAGAGGTTTGGTGTGTTGGTGCACCTGGAGGGACAGGCCACAGCAGGAATCAACGCACACGGGCTCCTGCAATCCGCTCCCCACGAGGACAGCTTCTCTTCTGTGGGACGCATGGTGTGTCTAGGATTTGAGGAAAGGCAGACTGGGATTTACTCTTATGTTAAGGATTTGGTTTATGCATTTTATGCTATTTATTTTGTGGATTAGGTGGACAGGTGAGTGAAGGCCAGTGGCTGTAGGCAGAGCCAGGCTGGGCAGGAAAACCTCTAGCAGATGAATGCACAGGCTCTGGACCATCCACAGATGTGACTTTCAGATGCAGTTTCGAGTAGGTGGGGAACTGGCATCTGTGAAGAGGCAGGAAAAAGCCCTGCCCAGGTTAGCAGGGCGGCACAGGTCCTGTGCTGCCATATGGCCCTGCAGACCGAGCGCTGTTCTGGCTCTGTCTCCACCACGCTGTGGGGCCGTAGCAAATCGCTTCCATGTCATTCTGTGTACGTTCCCTTCCACCCCCCCAGGCCTGTTCAGAGGTGAGCCGTTCAGAGACGGGTCATCTGGGCGGTGTACGTGACTTCAGTGGGGGCTGCAGTTGCCCCCATCTTATAAAGACAGTCTAGTAATAATTGTAAAAGGTACAAAGGGGACGAGCATGTGGAGAGTCTGGGGGCAAAGCGCTGTGGGAGAGAGCAGCAAGCCCGTTTCAGAAGGCTGAATTCCTCGCATAGACTGCATTTTCTGCCTGGGGTGTAGTGTTGCTGGCTGGCAGTCTTTCCAAGCTCATGGCCTCCTGCACCGATCAGGCTGCTGGGAGAGGGGGAGGGTGCTGGGTTTCACCATACTGCAGTCACCCCTGGGCTTGGGGCTAAAAGCCTTGGCACACACGGCTTGCCTCCAGCTGGGTTTAACGTGTTAGTGGGGAGGGAGCTGCATGCTCCATTCCTGAAGGCGCAGAGCCTGGTGCTTTGGCATGTTGCTGAAGGCAATTTGCTGTAACGCTCTTCACCTTCTCACCTGCAGTGGGTAATTTTTACTGAGTGGCCAATTAAAGTGTTCAGGGTAATGAATGCAACAGGGCTGGGAGGTGTTTTGTGGCTTGGGATGGCTTTGCAAGCTAAACCCTAGCTGAGGAGTTGAAAATAATGTCGACTATGTATCTGTCATCTTTGTTTCCCTTTTCCCCTCAAGCATCTTCTTTTCCTGCCTCCCTACGTGAAAAGCTCTCACCTTGCAGCACTTCTGCAGTAGTCCCTTCCATCAGAACGTGTTTCTGGGAGTTGAACAGCCTCTCCTAAGGATCCCTGTGGCCCTAGGGTGAGCAGTGTGTTGGAGCCTGTCTTGCGCTTGCTGTGATCCGCACGCACGGTCTGTGCAGTGCATCAGAGTAGCAGGACCTGCTTTCCAGTCCTCTCCTTCCACAGCAGGCTTGACTTGCTCTGGCCGATTCTCTTCTTTCTTCCCAGCACCAGCGGTTTGCAGCACAGCTCTGAGCCTAGGTTGGGTCACACTGTAGGTGCTGAACGTGTTCTGCTTCTTCCATTCCACCCTGGTACCCCTTGGGATGGGAGGAGAGGAGCACAAGGGATCACAGTATGCTGTGGTCTTGACCTCAAGGTGATGCAGAGGATGCTTGTGGAGCAGTGATGAGCCTGGCCAGCAAGTCTGTCTCTGCCTGAGCCTTGCCAGTGCTGAGATCTAGCGTTCTTGTTTGGTCCTGCATCAAAGAAACTTTTTCACCATTCTTACCTTGTTTTGGTGTTGCTTTCTGTGCACAGAAGATCTCCACTCCTGTTTCCTTGTCTGGGGACACTGCAGGCTGCTTCTTTCAAAACTTGCAGAGGTGCTTTTTTTCAGCTGGTTCTCAGTGATTCCCACTACCCCTATCCTGATTGTGTAAAAGGAAGATGACTGAGCTGCTCAGCCTCTGAATCCCACCCCAAGAGTTACCAGGAGAAAGCACTAACAGACAAAACAAGGCTTGGTCTGCAGCACCAGAGTTGAACCTTCGGCACCCACTGAGCCTTTGCTGGCTCTGCCGGGGAGCTGTGACTCCGCTTGGGAAGCCTGACTGTTCCTGCGTGCCACTCAGAGCTGGAGGGACGCTGAGCTCCCTAATCAGGGTCGCTATTTAGTCACGCTTCTCCACATCCTAATGAGAAATCTGTCACGGGTGCATTTCTTGGCTCTTTGCTTTTGAAGAGCCGTTCCGGAGCCCGGCACAGCAGGCAGATGGGGCTGGGTGGAGGTGAAGGGCAGGATCCAGTTCTCAGCAGGGAATTTCAAGCTTGCAGATGCAGGTGCGCAGGTGATGGGGAGGAACAGCCAGCAGCCCCTTGCTTTGGAACAGGTTATTGTCTGGGTAACCCCGGGAGCCCAGGAGGCACTGTCACCTTTTGTACTGCTTTGCACTTCATGCCAAAACGCGCAGAGGTAAGCCTGGCTCACTAAACGTCCTGCATTTCTTACCAAACTGTACAAAATATACACATCTGCAGCCCTGAGGGAGAGCAAAGAGACCAGGGAGCTGCCCGCTGGCATTTATGGAGCCTTGTTACCACTGTTGGTGACAGTGGCGTTGCTGTTCCTGCACACCATGTGGTACTTAGGTTCTCCAGTCTCTGGAGACTGGTCTAAAGCTGCTGTAAACTTTGGGACCTCATTGTATGAGCTTAGATGATGCCACTTAATAATGTACGGAAGAGAGACAGGTGACCTGACATGAAGTGGAGGAAACAGAGATGCCTACAGATTTTTTCTTTTAGAAGTATTCCTGCCTCCCATCATGACCTTTCCAGGTACATGACCCTTCAGAACCTACCAAAGTGTTTTCATTTATACTTGTAGGATGAAAAGAGAATAACAGGCAAGAGCATTAATGATATCTGCTGCCAGGAGAAGGTTGGTTTGATGGTGCCATCCTGAACGCACACTGGCACTTGATCAATTTCCTTTTAAACTCTTGGGTTCAGCAAGTTTTATTAACATGAGCTTAGAAGATCTTGTAATCTGTAGAAATTACTCTGTGTTGAAGTGGTCTGCAGTGTATATTGGAAAATACTAAAGCAGTTGACTGAGTTGAGGCCTTACATATTAATGTCTTTGTCAAATTTTTCCAGGGGAACATTTTTCATTGCCATTTGTATTGAATTGAAAAACCAGACTTGGCAGACAGCTGGTGGGAGAATTCAGTCTGTAGCTGCTGGAGAGCAATGAGTTGTTTTAAACATGTGATAACTATTTAAATTAAAGAAAAACACTAATGACAGCTGAGAATACGCTGAGGTCAAAATGGGTCATGTAAAAAGCATTTGATCTTTCAAAACTGTACATACTTTCCCAAGCTAACACTGCAATAAAGTGTGTATGTGTGTGCATGTATGTTTGTGTGTGTGGTGCAAAGAAAACTTCAGTTTTGGAGTCCTATAAAATCCAAAGCATTGATGGATGTTCTTGGGAAGTGGTGGTGGGACAAGCACATGATTGTGTTGGAGGACCAGAAGGTCACTCGGGTCCTTATAAGCACAGCGCTGTGCTTGGCCCAGCAGTCAAGCCTGTTTTCTGGCTTATATTTATGGTTTTTGTGCCATGTTCAGGATTTCTGGCACTTGTGTTATAGCATTGCTGGATGAATTTGTACAGCAGGGTGGGTTTAACAGCAAAGGCGGTTTAACAGAGACTTATTGAAAGCAGGAGCCAGTTCTTCTGCTAGAGAAGAATACAAGCTTTCTGCTCCCATCAAGGAGCTTGCATGCATATTCAAAACTCCACCGTGTGACTGAGATGCCTTCGGGTTATACTATTGATAGGACAGATGCTGACAGCCCCAGGGGGAGGGTTTCTGCTCTGCTGAAGTCAGCGGGGTTTTGCTGCTTGCGTGGAAGGGGAGGAAGATCAGGCAGCTGTGTCTGAACCGTGGGAGGGGTGCGGTCCAAGAGCAATCACAAATGTTAGTTCTTTGTCTCCGAAGCAAGTTCAGCCACTCTAGCATAGAAAGAAGCATATAGACAGGGGTGAGCCTTGGAGAGCAAATAAGTGTCCTGGCATGTATGAAATCCATCCTCCTCCTCTTAGCACGGTGGCTGTGTCTGTATCCCCTTGGCTGCATCTCATCTGCTTCAGTAGGGTGAAGTTGGTTTCTGCAGGCAAAGCTGGTCACTGTGGAGAAGGAGGATCGTAACTCTTAAGGTCTCTTGCCCTAGTCTCCAGCATTGCCAGCCTGTGGGCAGCTGTTCTCTGTAAGTAACTTGACATCTGACTTTGTTCTTCCTCTTGCCTTGTTTTAATTTCCTGTGGCTGCAGGAATGCCACAAGGCAAGGGAAAACTCTCATCTCTCGGGGTTGTGGCATTTCCCTTCTTTTTGTCATTCTACATGTCTTTCCCAAATGGAGCAAGTGAATTTAGGAAGGCAGCTGCTGAAACCAACTAATTGCCTGTCTTTTCTCTCACACTGTTGCCTTAAAGGAGAAAACGAGCAAGAAGCAAATTTGCACATGGAAACCTTTTAGTTACTGTTGTTAGGACTGCTGCGGGTCTGTAGGGCATGGGAAAGTGAGGAATTACATTTTAGATTATCTTTGTGAGAGAAAAGCCGCCTTCTTAACTCATGCATCATAACAGGTTTGCATTTCTCAGCAGAAACACTGGGGTATTAACTTTCCTTCCCTTCTTCTTTCCCCAGCCTTATCACGCTTTTTCCAACAGCCGGAGTCGCAGACAGTGGAAGAAAATGGTATGGCCCGGTTTGAGTGTCGGATCGAAGGACTGCCCTCCCCTGTCATCACGTGGGAGAAGGACCATGAAGCTGTTCCAGCAGAACCCAGGTGATTCCCTGATTGCTTTCCTGGGTTAGCTTGAGAAAAAGCAAAACAAAACCTGACCATTTATGATGTGGAAATCCTTCATAAAAAGACAGAATGAAGAGAGAGATGACAGAAGCACCTAAATAAAATTAACCTTCCCCCAAACATCATCCAACCCACCAAAAAAAAAAAAAAGACGAACAAAGCTCTTTTTTAATACTGATCTCTTGTTCTGGAACCTTTGCCATGGTGGACCAATGGCTCAGGGCTAATGATTCTTCTGGAGTACTGTGTGTGCTCAGTAACCTGGAAGGTCTTTCCATTTGTTTTATTCCTATATTTAGAGGTGATCTAGTAGAAGACCCTGAATTTTCTTTTTTGAGGGGGAGAAGGTAAGAATCTTGCAGCATGATACCTTTTCCTTAATGAAAGTCAGTTACAGGCATGAGAAGAGGACAAACCATCAGTTGGCTGTTGGTCTGTAGCACTCCTGCAGGGGATCAGTGACTGCATTGTCCTTTGGTTCTTAGAAACTAATTTTGTGTTCTGCAGAAGGAGCTGTTTCCTCCCAGGGAAGTTAAGCCAAGAGGCAGGAGGAGAGGAAGGAAAGAGGGGTGGGGTAAGGTTTAGGAATAATTTTGCAGCAATGACTGTTTCTGTAAGAATAACCACTTACATCGTTGAGTCTGAAGTGTGACATCTACAGGTTTATAGGAGGCTGTTACTTTGTAATGAGAAGAAAATTAATAAATAAAAAAGAAAGAAGAAAACAAAAAGGAAGGGACTGCAGAGGGAAGTGTGCCATAGATAGGGCAATGGCTTTTTAATGAGACAGCTCAATGGATGTTGTGAAATTACTTGCTTGGAGATTGCTTTCAACACGGGCAGCCTGAAAATTGTCTCCCTTGTAAAAGCCAGACCATAATCTCTAGCTGCAGATCTTGCTTTTTAAATCACGTTTTAGCTAATATGCTTTTTCAGAAGGATTTGCTTTTTCGTTCTTGTCTAGTTGTTGTTGTTGGATTTAATATAACCGACTTTCGAAGGAATTAAGTGAATTCCAGGAAACATTGGCTGCCAACCAGAGCTCTCTGTTATCCTTACCCCATCATGCTTAAGGACCAGATCTCAGGCCAGCCTCTGATTACTGTGGACTCCCTCCTGTGCACACATCTGATGAGCCTGTGAAAATGCAATCATTTGGATAGGTAGACGTCAGGACAATGATTTCGTATTCCAGAATAGCATGATTAGGTTTGTACAAAATCAGGCTCTGGGGCTGTAGACGCAACGCTTGAGGTAACACTACTACATCAGTGTTTATGATTTCTTTTAAGAGGGTTAGAGTAATCATGGCAAACTGACATTGCTGCTTTTTTTTCTTTCTTTTTTCTTTTTTCTTTTTTCTTCTTTTTTCTTTTTTCTTCTTTTTTTT
>RSEF01000010.1:19427778-19486633 GCA_003993805.1 Himantopus leucocephalus | reverse complement strand
TTTTTTTTTTCTTTTTTTTCTTTTTTCCTTTGTTGATCTTGCCTTTGGGCACTCTGGCTTTTGCCCGTGGGTGCATGTTCTGGCGTGGTGCCACCTCAAAGGTGCTGAAGGCTGAGTTTAAAAAATACTTAGGCAACCCAAAGGGTAGAAAAGTGCTCAATAATGTTTTGAGAATATCTTTCCTGTCCTTCTGAAGTTCAGGACAAAATCTAACTTTCGTGTAAGGCACAGAAGTACTTTGCAGTTCTGGCTCTGAAGTACTTTTAAAAAATATGGTCTTAAATCTGCAGCAGCTGCTGAGAGGTGGCTTGCAGGATTTCTCTAGATTGCAGTTGCTTTGGGGTGTGTGCTGCATCTCTTGGTGTAATCTTTTCTTTGTTTTAGGTACTGGCTGGGTTTCACACCAGGCTCCAAATTGCTGTTTATTTTTGCTAGGGCCGAGATGAGTACTTGCTAAGAACTGGAGGTCTTTGGAGGTCTTCACATAAACACATACCCTACAGATCCCGTGGTCTGCAAGCACAGTATCTTTTCCCACATTTTGGCTAAGTGAGGGTTTTGTCTGTGTGGAGAGTTTACTTCTGTCTTGTCTTGGGAATGCCTTAATACGGCCCAAGTTCACGTACAGGGCTCTTGAGGTGTGAGCAAAAGTGCTTGCAGACTTCAAGTCTGCAACAAAGCTGCAGGTTCCCAACTTGTTCCGAGGACTGGTGCTTTAATCTGTTTTGTATACCTTGAAAAGGCTTTGGGGAAGGCTGTGCCAGCAGTTTGTTGGGGAGAAAGTAAGAAAGGGAATTGGACTGTTGATGCTGGAATGTTCTCTGCTATACATGCAGTGTAGCGCACTGAGCTGTAGGGTTGCAGGATTTGGACAAGAGGCAGCAGTGCTTGATTTCAGTTCTTGAGCACCATCCTTGTAATCCTCACTGAAGAGGTGAGCAGCCTTCAGCCCCTCTGTGCTCCCTTCTCTGCCCCTGCTCTACTGTACGAGTCTGTGCAGGGAGGAGCAGGGAGGGGAACAGCTACGTGTTTGTGCCCTGTTGCCCTTTGCAGCTTGCTGCCTTCTGTGCCCGTGGTAGGTAAGACCTGGTCTGAGTGTGCTGCTCTTCAACCAGCTGCCTGCTGCAAGTGGGGGGCTTGCCTTTTGCCCCCATTCAGAGCAGTCTCCTGGGAGATCCTGGTGCTGTAGCTGTCAACAGCAAAACTCCTGAGACTGCCAAGGCGCCCGTATTTCTGCTTCTCCCAGGGCCTTTGTCTGTCTGTCCTTTGGTTTTTGTTTTCTGCTTAATCTATAGCAAAGGTGAGCAGACAAAAAGATCTGCCCTTTGTGTGGAAAAGCAACTGTCTGCTCTGAATCATCAGGCAAACTCAGCTTCCTTGCAGAGAGCCTGGGGATGGATCAAAATGCCCTTGCAGGCTGCCTGGAGTCTTCTAGTTCAGGGCTGCCAGGAGCCTGAAGAGCTGGAGGCTTTGGGAACAGCTGCGAGAAATTGTGGCTAGAGAAATCCTGCCTTTCTTCCCTTCTTCCTTCCCTGGGAGAGCAATGCTCACCTCTGTTGTGCTTTCCCAACAGGTCGTACTGCATTAAGTAGATCTCTCTACTGCTGGCCTCGCCGAAGGGGCCATCTTGACCTATGTGTTGATCGAGTCTCCCCACTCACTCACCCTTGCCTCCAGCTCCTGCTCTCTTTAGAGACACAGTGGCTTGTTTCTGCCCTCAAGAGATGGCTGCATCTTGGATGAATGTGACCATGGACACTATCCTGAATGACCTGGTGTAGCTGACTGCTCTGAGAGGGGAAAGACCATAGACAATTTTCAGAGGTCCTTCCCAGCCTCAGTGAATCTGTGATACATAATTGGAGTGTCTTTTTGTGGCTGGGAGATGCCTTGCCTAGTGTTTGAAATATGTTGATATTAATTACAGACTCAAATAGCAGATGCACGACAAAAATAAATATTATCGCAGTGGGAGGCTTTCCCTCCGCAGAGCTGAGAGGATGCAAATATTTGTCGTCTTTCTCCTGAGTCCCAACGAGGCATCCTGATGGGGGCTTTCTGGGTACCACCTCCTCTGAGGTCTCTGGAGCTTGATCCTGAGAAAAGTGTCTTTGTAAGTAGTGGGAGCATGGCTTTAGGGATGCCGGGCAGTTGCCCTTGTGTACATGGGAAGCTTCAGCAGGTCTGTGTCCCTCAATCAGGCTGTAGAATTGTGTAGCAAGAGACAGTGTGGTCACTGGGGGAGCTCTGTTAGCTCTTCTGTTTCTTCATCAGCTGTGGAGGGGACAAGAAGTGAAGAGCTCAGATTGCAGCAACTGAGGTCCAGGATAGATGCTAGACTTGTGACAGGGGTATTTGTCTCTGGAATAGACTGCTTAGGGCAAGGGAGACATTTCCATTACAGGAGATTTAGATAAACGTTTGCAGCAGCAGGTGTGCTGTTGGTGACCGTGGCTTGAACACAGGATGGGTGATCTCTTAAGGTCCTCCTGGTTCTATGACCCTTGCTCATGGCACTCCCGCCGTCTCAGCACCTGGAAAACCACAGTTTTACTTATCAGATGTACTTATTGGGATCTTTGTGGATGGAAGGACTGGCGTTCATGTTCATAACTTGTCTTTGTGCTGTTCCTGTGGAATAGCTGCTATCCCTCCCCTTAGCAATTGCCTTTGAATGTGTCCTCTTCATAATGAAGACTGATAACCCAGAGCTGCCTGTCAAAGCTCGGCAGCTCTGTTTATAGAGGCTTGCAATTAAAAATGGATCTCATATATAATTAAAAAGGATCACGTAGGCTTTGCGCCTTGCATTCAAGAATAAAGAGGCTGCCATCTAGGAATCCAGGCAGAAAATGGAGATGCTGACAGCCAGCTCCTACTTTTATGCTAATTGCTAATCATCTGCTTTGTTCAGTATAATGCAGCAAGCATTGTGTTCATGTTGTGAGCCATGTAGCCGTTTCACTCCATGGAAGTGTTGCCCAGTAGCACCCCATGGGCAAATGGGGGGGATACTGAATGCCTGGCTGTAAGTTTGTCAGCTTATGAAAGCCAGAAACTCTTGGAGGAACAAAAGCAATCAACACAACCCAGGAATGGTGCAGCTTCAGGTGGCTGTGTCCTGGCTGCTTTGGGCCATGAAGGTGCAGCTGTTTATCAGTTGGTCCCTTCATGTTCTTGAGGTGCAGCAGGAAAAAGATGATGTTCAGAGTTCCTTGCAATGCTTTTTTTTCCTCTGACTACTAAACCTGTGTGAAAAGCAAGTGGTGAAAATGGCCATAGTGTGGGCGAAGGCACTGGTACACTTGGAGACGTCTACAAATCTGTATGTAGAAAATGTGCATGTGTGTATGTAGTTGTTTTTTACTGTACAGCTGGTTTGTATTAGCAAAGCCCTGTTGGCCTGGTCTCACAAAATCCTATCCTATGTTGTGAAGACTCCAGGGTGATGGATAGGTCTGCACATGCTGCTTTTTCAGAACCACCAGCTGGGTTTCTCAAAGGTTTCTTGGGCCAATTCTGCTGTGATTACCAGGACCTGCGCATGATACATTTGCAGGAGAAAAAGAAGGGGTAAAAGGGCTTTGAGCTGATGAGTAGCTCAGGTAAGGCGTAGCCTGTCTCACGCTCTTCCTTTTGGTCACTCAGGTTTATAACTCTTCCAAATGGTGTCCTCCAAATCGTGGATGTGCGGGAGAGTGATGCTGGGGCTTACCACTGCGTGGCAACCAACGCTGCCCGAAAACGCTACAGCAATGATGCAGTCCTCAGTGTCCTAAAAGGTAAGGTGCAGGCAGGAGTGTGTTGGCCTGGGCATGTCTGCCACATAGCCATTGCGTGGGATAGCAAGCTGAGCTGCAGTATCAGTGATGATCTCTCCTGCTGATATGGCTCTGCATATGGCAGGGTTTGGCCGAAACTTGCAGAGAAAGCATTTTAATAAAGATTTCTCTTAACTTTTTAAGCAGGATAAACAAGCTGGGTTAGGAGGTATTGCCACCTGGGAGTCACAGCTGGCTGCTCTGCCAAACCCCAGGACTAGGCAGCCAACAATAATAATAATGGGGTGGTTTCTTTCTGCACCAAAGGATTTTCTTTTGCAGGTGGATTGTAACAACAGGTGGATTTTAATAGCCCTAGACTCTTTTATGCTGTGGGGCTCTTAGAAGGGGTCAGGCACCCTGCTTGCACGTTGGGGAAGTGCAGTCTTGTTGCAGTCTTATCTCCAGTGGTCTTGGATGGCAAGACAAGTGAAGGCTGGCACAGACAGAGGAAGATGCTTGCCCAAGCTAGCAAGAGAAATAGTTGGAGGCTGGAGTAGTTGGCAGGGCTGTGTCTACCTTAGGTTGCCGAGCAGAGTCCAGAGGAGGTTAGGCACAATGACATCCAAATTGCATTCTGTGTCTGTATCGCTGGCTCTTTGCTGAGCTGTTGGGTAGGCTCCAGAGACCTTTTTGTGGTATTTGGGAGCAGCCTCAGCTGGGATTTCTTCTGGTGACACAGAGCGCTGGAGCAAGGCTTTGGGTGTGAGCTGTCCTTCGCCTCCCGATCTGGGCCTCAGTCTCCGAGTGCATTTTTCTCTGTAAACCAATAGTGCAGTGGGCAAGTCTGGACATGAGAACGTAGCTGAGAGCGTAAGTGCCATGGGGATCTCCAGACTCCAGCATCCTTCCCAGCACGTCTGGCTGCCTCCCCAGTGTTGTATAATCCCCATCCTGCAAGCGGGCAAATTCACCAGAGCTGGGAGTCTGGCTGAGCTGTCCCTGCTCTCAGGACAGTGCCCCCCTGCCATGTCTGTCTCCTGTTCTTGCTGACCCCAGTGTATTTTGTAGGCAGCTTTAACCTTGAAAGCTCTGAAATCCTTCCCAGCCCCTTTTGTCTTTGTTTACGATTGCGTTGCTTGGCATTCTGCTACCAGTGTATTTTCACAGAGATGGCTTTGCTGTTCATCCATCAGCAGGGAATGTAATTAACTGTGGAGCCTGAGAATACACCTCTGATCAATGGATTGTGTCGTGGAGGTAATCTGTGTGGAATCTGCAGAGAATTTGTGAGGGGTTGAATTCTCTGTGTCTAATTGCGAGCCCCTGCCAGATCCTCTGTGTGCTTAATGAAGCACGGAGGCGAGGGTAGCGTTCGCTATGGGCAGTTCCACACTCCAGAGACAGCTCCCGTGTTGGGTCTGGTTCGCTATTGATAAGTAATATTGATCAAGCTACAAAGGTGAATATGCTATCCTTGGCATGATAACTCATTCTGCATAACTGTATCTTGTAACTCTGCAATGTTTAATCTGCTTTGCAAATGGAGGCAATGGAAGAGGTTAAATGGGAAGCGTTCCTTCTGGAGCACCAGCCGGCCTGAGCAGATTTCTGCCTGGAGTTCTCACCCAAATCTCGCTTCTGCAGTACCACACCACCCGCTGGCTGCAAAAACAAATATGCGAGGTTGAATTTTTCACCAGATTGAGCTGATAGTGATGAAAAACATGCCTGTTTAAATCTCTGGGGTTTTTTATAATTGGGGAAAAGTATCTCTGAGACAGATGGGAAACTGCAGTGACCTGTGCAGGCTGCAAACTCCTTCATGAGTGACTGGCATGGTATTGATCCTTTTTTGTTTCAGCACTTCACCATCAGAGGCACATTTTTGGATGCCTGGACTGGCTTGAGGAGTCTTTTCTCCCTGTTCAGAAGCAGCTGACAGTAGTTGGAGTGACCTGGTCAGGCAGAAATCCTTTGCTGGTTATAAAAAATAAAGCCAAACTAAACCAAAACAAACAAAAAATCCCAGGAGAAAAAAAAAGAAAAACAAAACCACAACAACAACAAAAGAACAATAGCCTGAAATACAGCTATTGAGTTGCTTATTTGGAAATCTCAGGGACCAAACTCCTATGTATCTGCAGGCAGGAGCAACTAAACTACTTCTTCCCTCCCTGCTGATGGCTAGTGAATCGTTTGTGCTGAAGAAAGATAGGAGTCCAGTCTTTCAGTCCCACTGCACTGCCAAGGCCCCTGGAAGAGGTTTGTGCAATGGTACCCAGTGTCTCCTTACCAGCTGTGCCTGCAGCTTTGGTGTCCCAGTGATGGCACTGGGCAGTGCCATGTGATGATGGCCAAGTCTGTGTGCTTGTGATGGATTTTGGGGCCGTGCTGGTTCTAGTGCAAACACTTCCACTTGCGCTGGGTTGCCAGCGCTCAGGCCTGGGATCGTCTCGTGTTCATGCCTCTGCCAGACAATGCTGGATGTGAACTAGCTGTGCATAGCGAAAGAATCCGTTTCCCTATAGCTCTTCTGCCCAGTTGTCATTTTCCTTCCCCCTCTCCCCCTTGTTCTCGATACGATGGCTGGGAATTGTTCCATCTCTCTTATTAAAGGCCTTTTCCCAGTAGAGGCAGCAATTAGCACGACCCCCTTCTGTCATATTTGCATGGTCTAAAACCCCCAAAGGTGTCATTTCCCTTGATGATGTGACTTCCCCATCACATGGGGAAGGCTGTGTTGTGTGTCAGTGGCTAAACACATGCTGGCCTTGCACAGACAGGGCAGAGAGCGACGGTGCACGGTGGTGCTGTAAGCGCTGCAGATGTTTCGGCTGTGCAGACTTCATGGTGCAAATTTCCAGACGTTCCCTGGGGAAGCGGCATTTTGAGCTGGAAGGGAAGAGAGCAGTTAGAGAGTGGGATACAGTCACGCAGCCCTGAAACAGAGCCTGCTGTCGAAATAGGAATAACTTGGATTTTCCCCTTGGATCTCCACTGCTGCCCAGTGGACAGATCACCAGACACATCTGGCAGCTCTGTCCCTTCACCCCTCACCTGGGCAGGTGATGAATGAACGCTGCAGCCCTGCTGTGCTCTCTGCCAAAAAGGGCATTAGGAGCTGGCTGCAGGATGCTTTTCCCAGGCGCTTTGCCTGTGCCTGCTGCCTTTGCTTGGGGTCAGGTCTCGATGGGGCTGTGTCTGTTTCTCGTAGCTCCTTTTTCTGGAAGCAGGCTCTGAAACCTCACTCGGAACTCGTATATAAAGAGTCAGTTCTCAGTGTGTCCTGGTCGTGTTCCCAGGTCCTTGGCATACACAAGGAAGTGCTGCCATGCTTCATAAAGTGGCTCTCAAAGAAGAGTAGTAGAAAGGCTTGGGGAACATGGTGTTGCATGGTCTCAGCAGGTCACTTTGCCTATCACTTCACTTTTCCCCTCCGTGTCATGCACGTGCTTGCTCTTTGTGTGTTTTCTTGGGGATAGGGACTACCTCTTGCTATGTGTTTGCCCCACGTCTGGTACACGGTGGCTTACATCCTCAGTGCAGCACAAATAACCATTGAAGTCAAAAAAGCGTGGTCCTGGCAGCCAGGACTCTTGGGTTCTCCTTTCCTCTCTCTTGTCTGGGCTACAGAGGAAAATCAGTTCCTTAACATGTTAATTTCTGCCTCTGTAAATAGAGATAATATAATAGGTTTGCAGTTGCCCTCTTAGAAGCGATGGGTCAGTCTGGAGAGTGATTGTGGGCATTTCATGCTGGAGGTCTGTCGGCTCAGGTGAGCTGGGCATCAAGGTGCACTTGCAGAGGAAGATGCAGATATGTACCTAATTGTGGGTGTGGGATTTTTCTTCCTTGTGTCCTCTGCACGCGACTCCTGATCTGTGCATGCAGAGTAGCCGTGATTGCTGTGACACGTCACTCCGGTATATGGGTAAAACCTTTGCCTCAGACCAGGCTGAATCAGAATGTGTGACAGCCTTTCCCCACCACCACCAAAACATCTCTGCAGCGATGTTCGTGCAGCGGTCTCAATTGTCGTGCTCCCCGTGATCCTGTGCCTCTGCTGCAGTAAATGCAGGAATGGGAAGACCAGATCAGGGTGGTGGGCATAGGTTCAGCAGGGCTGAGGTCTAGGCTGAGTGTGCCACTGAAGAGTGTTCCAGCAGATGAGCACGTCCCCTGTGAGCTGGGATTTAGTACTGTGTTATTAGAGATGACACTGCGAGATTGCCGTTGGCAGAACATCATTTACGTTGACAGTTGTAGCAGCTTGCTGCAGCAGTGTCCCAGGAAATGTATTTTTTAGCCAAATATTTGTATGAAATATGATAACAGGGACAGAGCTTGGAGGCAGCTGAAACACCTTCACGTTTTTTGTTCTTTTGGTGTTTGTATTGCACTGACTTGCCGGTACCAAGGGAGAGCCTGGCTGTGGGTGCTGGAACCTGGGTGGTTCCTGCTGCAAAGGGCTGTAGGAAGATACAGCTATGGAACGGGATGAGCTTTGGGGATCGAGGGGAAGGTGGTGATGAAGTGAGCAGCACTCGCAGTTGGCCACCACCTCGCAGAAACAGACGTGCTGTTACCACAAGTGGATTTTCAGTCCCTGCATGTGCGAATGACGTGCTGGATGCTGGGTTGGCACTCAGCCTGAGGCCTGACGACACGTGCTGTGCTCCCCTCGCAGCTTTGAACACGGGTACCGTGCAATCTAGGAACGGGGGAGTTCAGACTCGGGTTAGTGCTGCTCTGGTCTCGCCCCCCTGACCGCAGCCGGGCGTCCATCCCATTGTGGGTGCTGCCATTGATGGCAAAGGGCAGTGTTAACCAGAGTGGGGTGATGGTCCCACCTGGTCAGGGGTGGTCTTCCTCCAGCAGGAACCTGCATGGCAGAGGCAGCAGGGCCCTGCGTTGTTGTAGGGGCAGAACTTCAGGGAGAGAGCTTCCACAGCTGGGTCTGTGGGCACAGGAGGCTGCTAAAGTCCGTGCTTATAGGACGCAAGAGGGTCATGGAAATGTGTAGAGAGAGAAAACATTGGGTGGGATAAGGCAGCTGTATTTTTACTGTGCGTAGTTGATTTAACCAGCAAATGATGCTTCACCTCTGGAGAAGGGGACATCCCAGTTCCAGCCTGCAACTGCTGTGTCCCCATTCCTGTGCCTCTTCTGCTGAGCACAGACCTCTGTTGCTTTTCCCTCTCTTCTTTTAGTGTCCTGTTTTTCTTTGCCCTCTGGTCTGTCTCTTTACTAGCAGTTAAGCAGGGAACTGCTCTCCACTTGACGTTGCAAAAGCTCAGCCATGAGGACTCTGTTTATGTGTGTTTCAAAGCTCTGGTTTCCTGGGCGGCAGGTATCTGGACCTGTTTGCATAATGCGTCTGCTGGATTCTGTAAAGTGCTCTTGATCCTCCTTTATGGCAGAGGGTGCTAAGCGAACCACAGTAAGAGTGAATTCAGAGGATGGCAAGATCAAGGAGGAGATACACAGCATGTCTAGCTTCATGCATAGATTTTTAAAGCTAGAAGTGACCTTCTGCCTAACATGAGCTGTAAACTTTCCCTCCGTCTCCCTTTTACTGAGCCTAGCAATGCTAGTGATTTCAAGCACGCATGGAACAGGATTGAGACCACAGATTTTGGGTGAAACTTGTGAAGGACTGGTGCAGACATGCGTCAGGCACCCACCCAAATACACAGCTCTCTCCTCGGCTGGAGTTCGTACGGGGCCAGCATGCATCGCACAACTCACATCACCAAGGGAAAGCTTCTTGTAGCTCAAGTGTCAGCAGCCTGTTCCCAGGAGCCGGAGGGGGAGTTTCAGCTCAGCTGTCTGTGAAGTTCGCTGGGGCTATGATATGCCGTGCTCCTGACAGCTCTAGCAGCCTGTGGTGACAGAGGGTTTGATACAAAATTCAGAGCCCTCACCTCCCATTAAGCAGAACAGCTAAGCCCGGGATTGGCACCGAAGTGAGAGGCAACAGAGGTGTCAAGGATAATAGAGCAGAACAAGGGATGTACAGCTGGGAAGAGGTGAGCTGTTTCCTGGTCCTGAGGGGAAACTGGTCTCTTCCACACGCAGTGTTGGCTATGCATGATGTTTGGAGCTGTCAGATATGGCCAGGCTCGTGTGGTATGGGCAGCTCTGTCTCTGATTCCTGAAGACTAGGGGTGGTGGGATTCAGGGATGGTTTGCGATTCTCCAGCGTTCTCCACACCCATCTCTTATTAATCTGGATCTGCTGTGCTTTTGAGGCTTCCTGAAATAAGAACTGGTGTTTGGTAAGGCTCAGACTGAAGCAGGGTTTAAGCAGTAGGCTCCATTCAGCTCTCCTCTGAGAGTCTTTCGGTGGTGGTGTAACCCTGTGGTGCAGCAGCACATCTGCATTGCAAAGATCACACCTGGCCTCTCCTGGAGGGTACTGGAACAGGCTGTGCCTGCACGGTGAGGCTGGAAGGAGCTAAGAATAGAGATCATAATTAGGTCAGCAGCTTGCGATGAGCTGCGGGACAGGAGGGTTGATGTGGCTGGGTTCCTGATGGCACTTGTTAATTATTAATCGTATGTGTTACAGCAGAGCCTCAGTAGCTCTCTGAGGTCGAGGGCTAGCAGTGCCCTGTGGCGCTTACAGCATCCTAACAGCTGGAGTGAAGATGTTGCAAGTGCCCAGAGGCATAGCAAAGCTCATGGTCCCATTGCTTTAGACGTGGGACAGACATATGGAGAAGGCTTTTCCCTTTTCCCAAAGACCCACTAGTGTCAACAGGCCCGGTGGTGCTAAGGAACAAGAATGGGGTGAGTCGGCCCAGATCAGGGGGGAAGGCTGAGTCAGGAGCTCAGCCGTGCTGGTCTGAGCCCACACTTGGATATCCATCTCGGATGCCAGGGATCGCTCAGGACACAGCTGGAAGTTTGCCTTCAGTAACTGAGAGATGCTCTTGCCCAACTCTGTTTCCAGTGCAGCCGAGGGGCAATGCCGAGGGGCAATGCCACATGGACTGTGGACGAGAGTGAGAAGCAGGAAAAGAGAAGAAGGATGGGATAAGGAGGGGCAGGTGGTGTTACCAAACACCATGTCTTCAGGCACAGCCTTAGACAGGTCACGGCTCTCCGCAGCGCTCAGCAAGTGTCCAGCCAAAGGGCTTTGACAGAATCTGTGGGTATCACTAATGATCTTTCCCCATGGAAAGCCAGCTTCCCGTCCAGACTTTTCCTAGAAAAAACAGATTTGCATTGTCCTCAGTTAATGCAGATGCATCCATCTGCTTTTAGTTCTTCCTTCCAAGTTGGCAGTCTTTGTTTGCTGCCAGACTGTGTTACTGTAGGCTCCCAGCATGTTGTGTGTTTGAAGCGTAGCTTGTAGGAAGCATTCTGCATACCTGGCATCAGGGAGACCACACTACGAGGTGGCTTCCCATAACGTTTCTCTTTTCAAAGCCGTGCATGACAGTAACGTGAACGGCCATCACTGGCAGATGGAACGGGGCAGAGCACAAGCCTGGGTCTAAAAGAAGGGTTGTATCCTTCTGCACAGCCCAGGGCCTCCAGCCTGTTCCCTCTCTGCTGTCGTGAATTGCAAATAGATCTGATGTTGCAAATAAATCTGAATTGCAAATAGATCTGATGAAATAGGTGTCAGCCCCTGGGAAACATCAGCTTCTGAGTACAAGAAGGAAGCTACTGGAGTGAAATGGCTCCAGTCACTAAGACAAGGTGAGGTGACTGAGTAAGGAGGAGTTTTGGGGCTTGTGACGTGTGAGCCAGAAGGGTCTTCTGTTGACGGTATCTTTGTCACAAGAGGTAAAAGAGTATCTTTACCTGCCTTACAGCTTTTTTTTCTTGGAGATTTCTCCTGCATCATCCTGGAAGTGATGTGCTGGCCTAGGAAAGTGACAAAGAAAGCTGGTGTAATGATGGTTAAAGAAGTGTGGGAATGCGTCCACTGAATCCCAGAGACTGGCAAGCTTAGGTCTCCAGGGCCGTTTGGTGTTTACTGATTTGGGGGGGGTGTCTATATTTAAATCTCTGATACTGTGGCTCTTGTTAAGGGTCTTCTGATGCTTTCTGGCTATTACTTTTGCACCTTCACTTCTGTGAATTAGCTATGTTACGAAATCTGAGCAGAAGGAGTCATGGAGATTCTGAGACGTGCTCACAGCAGCACAGTGAGTTAGTGGCAGAGACTAGGGCAGACTCTCTTTGTCTTGAACCACTGGACCAGAGCCTTTCCCTGCTGGGAAGCTGGGACATCATCCGGGCTGATTAGAGCTGAGTCACTGTGCTGGAGCTGTGTGGAGGATTGGTGCCCACAGCAGCCAGGCAGGTTGAAGGACTTGGACTGGAGCAGCACAGGTTGCATCAAGGATGGGGTCTGGCTCTGCCCTTTGTGCTGCTGAGAACGGTGTGTTGCAGTAGCATCAGTATTGTCAGCTGTGGGACATGTCTGGCGTAGCATGGTGGTTCGTGTTGTGGTGATAACTTTGCAAAGCATTCTCTTGCAGCCTTCGTCTTTCTTGTCTGTGTTCCCGGCAGCTGCTGGGGAACGGCTGGGGCTTCCAGTGCTTTAAGGGCTCAGTGTGAGTAACATAAACTGTCTGGGTCTTAGGGTTAGGGCAGGGAGACTGCTCTGCCATTCCCCAGACTGCTGCAGAGACGCTTAGGTACCTCTGCTTCTTTCTTAATTTCTTTTTTTCTTGGCTTCTCATCTGATCTAGAGGCTTAAATCCTACTGTACACTGACTTTCCTTCAAGGAGTTTGTTTGCGCTAAGATCTGTGAAAACGTGCTGAGAATGGTTAAAGGCTTATTAATTAACAGCTGTTATCTAAAATGGTGACATTATCAATGATGCTCTAACACAGTCCTTCTAATATGTCTCAGTGTCCACTGTGCCCTAAGCTTGGGTTTCCTATTACCTCTGCCACATTCCAGCTCGTGGTCTGCTGCTTCTGCCTCCCAGAAACTTAGTGACATGTCTTCAGGCTTCTTGAGGATTCAGATGCGTGGCCTGAGGCTTCCAACCCTGTGGCTAACTTGGGCCTGCAGCAGAAGACCAGGAGAGCCCTAATTCTTGTAAGAAGCAGCAGCTCTCCGTGCAGTGGGGCTACAGGGCGGCATGGCTATGGCTGTCGGCAAAGCACCTCCTGTTTATTTTGCCTAGTTCCCGCTCGGAGCAGTGCAAATGTAGGCGCTTCCAAGTGCTTGCTGGGGAAGCGAGCAGGAATTTGTCGTGCAGTCTGGCTGGCTCCTGTCCCTTTTGGCGTGATGAAGAGCAGTTCCAAATGCATGTACGCAAACAGAGAGCCAATGTTGACAGCTTTACAGGAGGTGGAGTGGTGNGGTGGTGGGCAAAGCACACTCCAACTGCTTTGCAGCAGAACTAAACGTTCTCTGGACATGTAGAACTCCTCATCCTGAAGGATCAAGGGTTTGGGGTGGGGGAGGAGCCCCCTAAAAATCCAAGGCAGTTTCTGGAAACCTGCCACTGCTTAGCCTCTTTCTGGGCTTCTGGTTACATATAGTTCAGGGTGTCAACTTGTGGCTGAGCTAGTACATTAAAGGATTTAATTTCTGAGCTGAAATCTGTCAGCTGTATAAAGAAGTAAAGGGGAATGAAAGAGGACTGCCTGATGGCCCCTCTGCCTGTCTGGACTGGGATCCGTGTGCTCCCCAGGCTTCCAGGCACGGGAGACAGAGCTGGGGAAAATGTTGAACAGGCTGTTTCTCAAGCCAAGTGAAAAACAGTTCCTCGAACAGCTCCTTCTGCCACAGTCGGTGTGTAACATGCTCTGTGGAGACACCCCAGAAGCTATGGCAGGTGCTGGTCTGAGAACTGTGTCCAGGTAGTAAAAGAACAATCCTCATCCAAACTCATTAAGCTCTGTCCCTTTTTTTTTTTTTTAATTTTAAAAATCATATAAATGTATTTCATCTATTAAATTCTCCATTTTACATGTACATACATGTAGACATTAAAGGAGCAGGTTTTGTGCCTGCTATTAGAAGTGTAGGTTGCACTGTGTATTTTGGGATCTGTTTGCTGACTTCTCTGTTGGGGAATTTGTGATAGTCGTTTGAGATTCAAGTGGTGTATGTGGAGGTCTCTTAATAGTGCTAAGAAAGTGATTGAACTTCTTTGTTTTCATCATTTATGCATGTTTATTTGTATGCTGCTTTAAAGATGACAAAGGATGTGTAGCTGCTGTGCTGCAGCACTAACTTAGTAAGTAGGAAGAGAGACTCTATCTCCATTCCAAAACGTGGAGATGAATTCTTCCCTGTTCAGTTTTTCAATTAAATGTTTGCATTGACAAATACATAACCATTTACAAAATGTTTTGAGGATGTGAGGTAAAAAGACAATACAAAACTGATTTACCAAGCTTATTTGTATTATTGGGCAGAAAAAAACCTGCTAGACCAATACAGTGTCACTTTTGCAATAAAAGCCGGGTTCGTTTTCAGGCTCCCTTCCAAGACAATTCGGTGCTGACACAGGCACACTGGTGCGGCCAGATTGCACTGGGACAACTTTTGCGGTCCCAGTACCCAAGCATTGGCAGTGCTGGAGTTTCTGCTGAGGCACATATCTAAAAGCTGCTGCAAGGCTTGCGAGGGAGTTTTCAATGCTGAGAACCGTCAAAGCAGTACTAAATGTTTGGTGAATTGAGCCCATAATCTTGTAACCCAAAGTCATCCCTCTCCAGCTTCAGCGATTGAGGAAAACAGAACTTGAATCCAAACTGCCACAGGGACTGGTATAGCAAAGGTGGAAGAAAACCCCAAAAAAAGCAAATAGTAATTTTTGGAAAAGTTGCATGGTTGCAAGAGCTGTGTTTGGGGAGAAGAGGAGGCAGCGTTTGACTTGTGATACTCTGGGGAGGCCTGAATTGTAGGGTGTTGGAAGGGCAGCACTCAACATCTCTAGCCACTTCTGAATATCACTGGTGCCACTCCTTTTTTGGCTGCTTTGCTTTCCTGTTTGCAAAGCTGTACATGGCTGTGATCAGAGAACAGTTACAAAAGAAGAAATGCTTGTTGCTAAGCATGCTCAGGTTTGAGATCTGACATTGTTTATATTGCCCCCAAAGCAGATGTGACAAAGTGTTAGGATACAGTTAGGCAAGCCATCCTGCCTGGAGATTTTACATGCTAGTTATCTCCTGTCCTGGGTCTAACCCAGAAGTAGAAATAAATTGTACATAAATTTCCAGGAAAGTGTAAAGGGAGGAGGAAGGCATTTGTGGGGGATGTTTTTTCTCCCCTGTGGTTGCTGTCAGCTTTCTCTCTGAACAGTCCAGGAGGTCTGTGAGTTGTCTGAGAAAAGGTTGAGAGCTAGGGAGTGGGAGTAGGATATGCTCTGCAAACACAGCGCCTGCATTTTTGAAGGTGTGTGCTTTTGCAATGGGTAATTTGCTCCTTTATTGTCTGCAGAATAACAGCAGTGACAGCATTGACTTTCTCTAATGAACAGCTGCTCAGTGCTAGAATCTATTCCCGGAGGAGGCTCGCAGGGATGAATAAAGTTTCATGCTCCTCCTCCAGAGAGGGTGAGAAAGTTCACAGAACAGAAGATTGTTGCTTGATTGTTGGATATCTCCAAATCTCGAACTGCTGACAGCTGAGAGCTGAATGTGTCACCATGAAAGTCATGTTTAACCTTCCAGCACTTTCACCGAGGCAGGGTGTTTATGGAGTCAGGAGAAAGGTGTTAGTTCCTGTCCAAGAAGTCATCCTCTTGTCACTGCAAACGACTGTCGCAAATCGGCTGAACAAAAAACATTTTCCTCCTCTTGCACTGCCTGAATTCTTTGCTGATACTCTGCATAACACGAGCAGGGAGGCGGGAGAGGATAGCTGATGAATTTTGGATGCATTAGAGGCAGACTTCAAGTTGTAAACTCTTGGAGTTTGAAATCACTTGTGTATGTTATAACTCAAGCTATAACTTCAAATAAACATTTTGAGCTTTGTCCCAAGCAGCTCCCCGTGGTGCCTCCCTTCACATCCCTGCTCACGGTTCCTCTTCGCTTTGAAACGATACAGATGGGTTTTTAGAGGTTAGGCAGCCTGTGTGCTGACATCTCTCTGGCGTGCCCACTTGCTGTCTCGTGGTGCCCTGTGCTCCCCTCCCCACCTCCTTCTGGTTTTATACTATACTTCATCATAAGCGATTTGTTGTATTTCCTCTGTGCCTGCCCACCACCTGGCCCTGGAACCCAGCTCCAGATGCTGAGAGATGCTTGTGAGAGCAACGGTACAAAAAAGTGGAGCACCCGAATTTGGCCTGACTTTCCTGTCTCAGGATAGGAAAGTGGAAAAGCTCATAAACTGAGAAGTCTGCTGTAGTGAGTCATTCATAAGCAATAAAAGCTGGGGGAATATTTTGAAATATTTCTGCAGATTATCAGTAAGACTTGTCTCTTGCTCTGTGCTCTTGCACTCTTACTGTCTCCCTGTGCAAACACAGGCATGCACACGGGCTGACGAACTGCGCAGGAAAAGAGCCTTCGTCTCTAACTCTTTTCAGTGCCCAGAGGATTTCTCTCAGTCCTAGTGCACTACTCGGAGTCATCCCAGAGCCATGTTTGGCACTCTATGGGCGTTTTTTCGGTAAAAGAGGGTAAAATTCATCGATCTGATTCAGAAGGGCAAAAAGTCCGCAAAGGCCATCAGTGACAGTGAGTTTTGATATGAATTCACAGGTTGTGCCTTGGGCTGTGCAAAGCTTTTCCTAGAGCAGCTTTGCTACTTGGAGAGAGAAAACAAAGCTGGGGGGAGGCGGGGGGAGAGAAATCTCAAAGCCCAACTTTTAAAGAGCAGCACTGTGAAAGCTTTTAGTACCACGCAACGGACAGCATGGCGCGGGTGCATTCAGTGACCTGTTTTGTTCAGGCAGAGAGAGATGTCTTGGAAACTGCAGCTCTTTTTTCCTTTGGTTCTAACAATATTCCCTCTTGACCTGAAATTATTTTAATGGCAGCGGAGACAAAAAAACTCACGGTGGTTTTACTCTTTAATGTTTGTTGGAATCCCCTATGTGGAGGTTTTCCTGGTTAGTTTCGTACTGTTCTTAGGAACTCTTCAAACCAAACGAAACCGTAGCAGTTAACCTGTGATCCAGCCTATCCAACCAGCCTATTGAGATAGCAGGTGGAAAATATACTCTAAAGGGGGCTCATTTTAAAGAGGAGCTTGACTTGTAGACTTGCTCTGACAGACCCGCAGTGAAATACAAAGCTGGAGAGAAATTCGTTTGTGTGTGCAAGAGGTGTATGGGGCATTCATCCATGCACACACCCAGGAATGTACTGGGAAAGCAAGCAGAACTGTTGGGTTTTGTAATATAATTTCAATAATAATCAACGACAAATAGATGGGGTGTCTGGGCTAGTATGTTTTCCCAATAGTTTTTCAAGGATGAAACCAGAGTTTTGGCCGAGGGAGAAGGAAGCAGAAATGAATGTTTCAGCCACAGATCCCTGTGGCTGCTACCGCTCTGGGTTGTCAGAGAGACCTTGGGTTTGACTGTCAGGAAGCCCTGATATCAGCTCTCTTTCTACCTTCTGCAGAGTAAGTACGGAGCTGATAAGTAGCTGGTCGTCAGCCCCTGGGGTCGCCAGGCCTGGTTCCCGCTGGCTGGTTACCTGGCCATCAGCGAGCTCCTTGCTCTTTCCCTTCCAGAGCAACCAGGGTGCAGGACGGGCAGTGCCAGAGGGAAGGGTGGCCCGTGGTGCTGCTGCGGGGACTGGTCAGGGTGAGGGTGGTGAAGCATTTCGTTGGTCTTTCCCCAGCCAGGAGAAATGCAAAGCCCCAAGGAAAGGTGACGCTATAGGCTGTGCCTTTACAGCAGCGCTTCACGGCGGCTCTGCTAAACCAGGAGCTTGCAGAGCTGGGCTGGGGGCTCCTGGGGCCCTTTCAGGGTGAGGGTTTGTGCAGCTCATAAAATCCCTCTCCTAGTGACTGGCAGCACTACAAGGCAGCTGTTGAGGGATGGAGTGATGTAGGACAAGTGCCTTCACATGAAGTTTTTATAACCTGTAAGGTGCCTTTGCCAGCCAGCACCTGGGGCCATGCACCTGAATGCAACAGACGGGCGTTTAAGTCGGGTTTGAGGAGCTTTCTGTCTTCCTCTGCCCTAAGCTTGGTGCAGAAAGCTGCTTGGAAATCTGGCAAGGAATATATTGCCATCTGGCTAGTGTTATTTTTTTACTCTAGATTTATTTTTTTCTCCCAGCACTACAGAAAAAGACAGCTTTATGCAGACAGACGCATCTCAGCCATGACTTGGGCAGCCGGTAGTCTTGGGTAAAGAAGCTCACTCCCGTGGCAGGCTGGAAGTCTGTCCCCGTATCCGTATACTCCTGCTCCCAGGACCCGGGGTGTAGGCTGCTGCCCTTTTCATTTTCATTAAAAGCTGCCGTGGCCCCACGATGGGTGACGAGTCTCCAGGGTGGGCAGTTGATGCTTGCTGAGCCCCGCACAGGGTGAGCAGGGCCTGAGCCTGTGGCCTGTGGAGAGGTGTTATCACGTCCAGCCTTGCTGCCAGTCCCTCAGCAGAGAGCTGCTCGTCACCTGGCTCCTTTGCACCTCCTTCCCCAACTCACTCTTAAAACCAACCTGGGCACAACTTGTTGGGTTCTCCAGTGTCTCCCCAGTGCTGTGGCCTTCCCTGTAATGGCTGCTGTAAAAGCCCTTTCCTTTGCTTCTGGTGCTTGCTCATGTGTTTCCTTCCAAACCCTGGCTGGAAAGCTCCTTCTCCTTGTTCTTTCTCCGATGTTGCCTCGTCGCTGTTGGCTGTATCGGGTGGAGAAAGGGTAGAGGCCTCACATTAGCGATGTGCTGGGCAGCCTCACCCATCCAGCTGGGTCTTCCTGGAGTCCCTGCACTCAGTTGATTTGCAGGACTGATGATTACTTGTGGATTCTAGCGCTTTGCTGAACTGGAGCTGGGTTTAAAAGAAAGCTGCTTCTTCCAAAGAGCCTTGTATTTCTCTGATCCTTCAGCTTATGTGCCTGTTGTGGAAAGTCTCAGGCCTGTTTTTACATTTTCTGTCTCAGTAGTTCTCAAGCCCAGCCTTGACGCTGCAGTTAGGAGCAGCCAGGACTTTGATCTGTTTGTCGATGAGGCCTCTGAATGCATAGTCTGATGTGGTTTCTTCTTGTCCCTGTTCTGTCCCCCAACTTGTCCTGCTGCAGCTGGACATGATGGCTGTGAGGCTGAAAGTGTCTGTAGGCATGAACGATGTGAACAGCTAACGTACGTGAGCGTAGCAAAGCCCTGGCCAGCCCGCACCGTGCTGTAAGCACAAAAGAGGATCGTATGTGCCTGTACCCACCAGGGCCTCTGTGTAGCATACTTGTTCCACTGGAAGGAGGGTGGCTGGCTTGGCTTTTCCTTCGTTCCCCATGGCAGCTCTTACTGCTGGTGTTTGCCCAGGGCTGGGGTTGCATTTTAGCGTGGTCCCGCCGTTGCCCCAGGAAGGGGACTGCAGGCGCTCCTTGGTCTCTGCTTCCATCTGCTGGACAAGCACTGGCTCCTGCTCTCTCCCATTTTCCTTTGGTGCCTCAGGGATTTTGCTAGCTCCTTTTAAACTGTGCTCACGTAATACTACAGATGGAAATCCCTTTCACACAAGTGTGGACTGCAAGAAAATCTCAGTGTTGAACCAACTGTCTTTGGCAAGACTTCTTGCGCTAGGGTAAATGGCAATGAGCCTGGAGATAGCCAAGCACAGGGCGTTTGGTGCAGCAGTGTGTAGCCTCCTGCTGTGCAGGCAGCCCTGTGTGCTGAGGCCAAAGCTTCTCTGGTTTATATTCGCAAAAAAGTCAAGTATGAATGAGTGTTGCTTGGATGCCACATGAATGGCCAGTGTGAGTCAGGCCTGAGGTCCCGCTATTGCAGTGCCATCTCCAAAAGTGACCACAGCAGGTGCTAGAGGAAAGTATGTAAAAAAAACCAACCAACCAACCAACCAAACAAACAAAAAACCCCCAGAAAACTGGGCAGGGAGGACATGGTGCTTTCGTTGGGCAACTCTCTCACGTCTGACAGTCAGGGATGTGGGAACATCTTGGGCTGGAGACTTCAGTGAGACCTTCATACTTAACAGTCCTGGTAAACGTGTCCTTCATGAGCTTGTCTGAACCTCTTGGTTTTGAACTCTGCAGCGCCTTGAGACAGTGACTTTAACTGCATGCTGTGCAAAAAGCTCCTGCTTTTACTTGTTTGAGAGCTGCTGCCACCAACTTTCTCTGCTAGATCATGGGAGCACCTGGAGCAGGCCTAAGCATTACTTGTACTATTTGACTCCTCTGCAGTTACTTCTTCCTTCATGAGGACAACAAAAGTGTCCCTCAGAGTTAGACATATTTGGGAGAGCTGGAAGAAGAGGGTTGCTACTGTTGAGGGTCATGAACAGTCTGGTCTGCTCAAGAGCGCTCCGTTTGTTTTCATGTGGCAACAGAAATTTGGCCGCTGCAAAGGCATTTCCTTAACCCCCCCTTAACCTCTGCTCAGCAGTGGGCAGATACAGGCAGAAGTTTTGTTTCAAGCAAAAAATCCCCATCCCATTCTCAAGACATTGTACAATGCAGCCTATAGATCTTCCTGTAAATGTTGCTTGTTTGATGTGTTGGCTATTCGTCTGTGCACATATAAGCTAAAGAGTGTTCTGTCCTCCGGATGTGTGATGACTGATTTAGTCTTTGTGCCGTCAGGTGAGGGCCTGGGCACAGAGGTTTGACCTCCCTTCGTTGCAGTTTACAGTACAGTATCTGGATGTTAGAATTTCTTTAACCAAGTCACTAGATTCTTTCTGAGCTGTTATATTTCTTTGGCAAAAGGTATGTTGTGTTGCTCTTTTTGGGGATAGCGGTGTCTTATTTAATCTAATTAACAAACATCCATTTAGCAGTAGTCAATGAAGGTGCTGGGTTGAAACTATTTATTTTCCATTTGAAAATCCTGATTTTAATGTTTACTGGGGCCAGTATGTTTAGAGCAAATCTGCAGGGCACTCCTTTGTTCATTTCTTTCACAAAAATATTGTAGTCATGTAAAAGCAAGACCTGCTTTTCTCCTCCAACTAGGCATGGGCTGTTACCACATGGGAGACTACCTGGGGAAGCACGGCCGGAGTGTCTGGGCTCTACGTCCTGTGTTTTTGCAATTTGGAAGGACAGACTTTTCTTTTTTCTTTTTGACATTAGGTTCCCAGCCAGCAGGAGGAGATGTCACCATCGTCGCAGCTCCAGAGAATACCACGGTGGTGGCTGGGGAAAGCGTGGTGATGGAGTGCATGGCAGCTGCCGATCCCACCCCCTTCGTCTCCTGGATACGACAGGGTGAGCGTGAGGGACATAATTAAGCTTTTGTTGTCAGGAGGAACCTGTTGGCAGTTTATTTTTAAAATCTATTAAAAGACTGAAAAATCTGTGGGACAGAAAGGGTGCTTGTTATGTCGGTACCTAATGACGCAGGTGGTGTCACAGTGTAGGGTGTCCTTGCTAAACCGGAATTACTAATTAAATCTAGAAGGTTACAAAGCATGCAACTCACTTTATAGCTGTCGACCTGTGAAATATATGAAGTTCTAGTGCCTGGATGCCTTTTGATCTAAATTAGTCATCCTCATTGTATGAGCTTGAGCACTGAAGGTCATGAGATGGGGTCAGGTCTATGCCACTCCTCTGAAGACTCAGAGGGTAGTGGGGATTCTGTGGAATCTGGCATTGCACTGGAGAAATAACTTGTATTACCTTGTAGGATTATAAAACACGATAAGATCTGTTAGTCATTGGATTGGCTGGGAATATTGCTCGGAGGTTTTTATTCAAAAACCTTACTGTGGTCAGATTGGTGACAGGAGGATTGAGAAGATGCTTAGGTCTCGTCAGAGGTGTACAAATGAGCCAGACTGGCATACGTTACCCAGGGCTGATAGCCTAAGTCACGTGTAGGATGCTAGTGTCACTTCACCCAGTGTCACATCCATCAGATGTGTTTCAGAGGCTCTGACAAGACTTTCTCAGCTCAGGAGTCAAATCTCCCTCAGAAGAGGCTCTCAGTCATTTTCATAAATCTGGGTCACGATTTAAGACTCCTTTCCCCTGTAACCATTTATTGTGGTTGGTCTTCAGCCCAGACTTGTCCACAGGCAGTGATTTTAGTGTATATAAATATTTCCTCTTCCCCACAAAAAAGGAGCAAAAATATCTCAGAGGATACAACTTTGGAAATCAAATCAGCAAGGGTCAAATGTTTGGGCAGAAATGTTTCTGCTTTATCCTGCGCACTTCACAATTACAAATACTCAGCTTTCCCGTGCTAGATCACTTACTGCTTTACCGAGAGCTACTAATGCCTATAGTCGAGTAGATATTATTAGAGTTAATTATCACTATGAAAGTTTTTTGGATGGGGGGAAGAAGAGGAGGAACAGGGGAAAGGTTGGTGGAACAGTTCCTTGCGTGCTTTATTTTCAAGTGTTTGCTTCGTCCCCCTCTGCTTCCTGGTGTGGACTCTTCAGTTAGAAAAGATGGTTTAAAAGTGCTAGCAATTCTGTGTTATACAAGCATGTTTCTTTCCAAGACTTCATTAAGGAGCAGGCTGGGTTACTGGGCAATTAGTCATGTAGGTAACACTGAGGATTGTACCTCCAGGTTGCCAGTTTGGCTCTTGCCAGCCTTGGTGGTGTCATCTAATTGCTACCATCTGGAGTCAGATTTTCAAACTGCTCCAGTCCAAATGGGGTGCACAGATTTACTCCTCCTCTGAGTATGCAGCCACTGAACTGTGAGGCCACCTGCAGACCCCCAAAATGGATGGAGGGGGCAGAGGATCTGATCTCAGCTGCATTCCCTGCTGATGGTGCTAAGTAGGTGCAGCTGCTCACAGTGGAAGTGGAGAGCTTGTTCCTGTCTCAAGATACAGGCTCAGCTGAATCTGTGAGAGGCAAAGGCAGGCGAGTACTGAGTTTTTGCTGTCTGAAGGGCATCCGTGCTTCTGCAGGTGGAGAGGGACAAGGTCTGGTGTTGCACAGGTACTGCACAAATTGGCTGGCTCTCCCAATCTGCTGACTTGTGCCAGAGCTGGCCATGGATTCCTGACATCCCATCTGAGCCTTTCCTCGGCCAGACTGTCCTCGCCAATACTCTGTCCCCAGCTCTTGGCTTTGCTCGCCCACACTCATTCAGTGGTACCAACATCATGGTCCCTATGTTTCTCACATCAGAGCAATGCTGAGAATAAACAGTGCCCAGCACCAGCCTACTGCCTTGTCCATGACGTGCGGAGGAGCCTAGGGCTATTTGAAGTTGTAGAAGGACAGCTCAGCTTCTGGCCAGGGAGCCGGAGCCACCCTTTTCTTCTTCCCTACTCAGCAGTGCTGAGCATCTAGCCAGGAGAATGGGGAGAGGGTAGCTCGTGGCCCATGTCTGTGACCCAAGCACCAGAGCCTCAAGGAGAACCAGATGCCATCCGATATCTTCCAGATCAGGAGCCAAGCTGGGGGCAAAGAACAAATCAAGAAGCTTAGTAAGTTTGGGTTCACATTCACGATCCAGAGAAGGGAAGAACCCCTGAGTTGTTAGTGATTCAACGCTCTTGCTGACATTTGCATTATCGAGTGAGGGGAGGAGGTGTGTGTGTTCGTGCATGGGGGTCAGGAGGCAGATCCCACAGCTTTTCCAAAACGTGTGTTAGCATAGCTTTCCCTTGAATGTGCTATTCCTAGGGGCTCTCATTGCAGGCACGCCCTAGGCATCAGAGACTGTTTTAATCCAAACCAGAACTTTTCCAGTTATTAGAGGCTAAACTAAACCTTGGGCCAGTGTTGGCTTGGGCTGGCTGACACTCGGTCAAGCACTGAGGAGTGTCCCAGCAGGAATCGTCCTCTGGGCTAGGGGCTGGGATTTGGGGGTCTCTCCGCTCCCTAGCTGTGATCCTGGCTCTAGTAGACGCGTTGTTTACAGGCCCTCCTAAAGGGCAGCTTGGGGCTCCCGCTCACATTTGTGCATATTTCTTCCTGCAGATGGAAAGCCTGTGTCCACAGATGTGATAGTGCTGGGCCGGACAAATCTCCTCATCCCTTCCAGCCAGCCCCATCACTCAGGGGTGTACGTCTGCCGTGCTAACAAACCCCAGACCAGGCAGTTCGTTACAGCTGCAGCTGAGCTCCGGGTCCTTGGTGAGTAGAGAGCAGGGTTAGATGCTCCAGGTAGAAACACTGGCCAGGTAGCTTTGGATTACCTGGACCGACATCCAGGAGATCCCCAAGAAGTTGTGTTTGTGGCCCGTGCTGGGTAAGATGGGAGCCAGGTTAGAGCCAGGAGACCCTGGGCTGGGATAGCTCTCGGTGGGAGTATCACCTCTTTAATTTGGGGTTTAGTTCCTTGTATTTACTGAACCATTTTATGCCTTATTCTTATTCTCCAGGGTTCCCCCATGGAAATCTCTATCAGCAATTAACTTTCGGTATCATGGAAGCCAGCAGGGAGAACAGCCTAGGATCAGGGAACGCAGCACATGATTGATACAGAATTTATTTTTCCTTTTGGACAGAGTCTAAATTAAGCCTCTAGAGTCTGCCTGGCAAATCCTATCTTGTAAGCAAAGCTGCTACTGAATAAAACATAGCACTGAGTGGGGAGGAGAAGGGATTTGCTTTGCTATCTTTTCCTCCTCCTTCCTGCATTAATTTGTCCTCTCTCCTTCCAGCTACACCCAGCATCTCCCAGGCTCCTGAAACCATCTCTCGCACCCGAGCCAGCACGGCCCGGTTTGTCTGCAAGGCGGAGGGCGAGCCAGCCCCAACCATTCACTGGCTGAAGAACGGCGAGGCCATCCTCTCTAACGGGCGGGTGAAGGTGCAGAGCAGCGGGAGCCTTGTGATCAATCAGATCGGGTTGGAGGATGCTGGCTACTATCAGTGCGTGGCTGAGAACAGCTTGGGCATGGCTTGTGCCACTGCCAAGCTCTCAGTGATCGTGCGGGAGGGTTTGCCCAGCGCTCCCAAGAAGGTGTCGGCTGTATCCCTCTCCAGTACCACAGTCCTTGTGTCGTGGGAGCGCCCAGAGTACAACAGCGAGCAAATCATTGGCTTCTCCTTACATTACCAGCGGGCTGTGGGTAGGTGTTACCTGCCTGTGCAACACAGCTGTGTCGCAGGTTCAAGATACAAGGCACAGGTTGACTTTCTTTCCCAGCTAGTGAGAAGCGTGAGGCAGTTCCAGTTAGTTTAGCCCTTTTCATTGCAGGTAAAGGAATTTTCTCCTGGAGTCAGCATCAGCCTGTGACAGTGCCTGTGGATTAGCTGACATACGCTAACTTGTTGACCAGCAGTAGCATATCCATGTAGCTGAGTTGTCTGGATTCTAGTGGGACCAGGCACATCTGGAAATTTTTTGCTGTTCTTTACTTTTTCCTCCAACACATTGATTTTATATGCAAAGAATGTGATTATTAATGGAGGTATTAGACAGCCACATTGTCTAAAGGGGTAATCTCTAAATTATTCACACCCAGAATCTGAAGTGAGGCACTCGGGTCTCTTGGGGTCTGTCTTCCCAAACAGCCAGCAAACCAATACTCTTGCTGAACTGTTTTCAGAGCTCCTCTGAAAATTAAGCTGGTAACTTCAGCTGCCTTAGCATGGATTAAGGAGTTTGAGTCAAAATGGAGATGTGAACATTAAGGCATTGACTGTTTCTGCCCAAAGAATTCACATAAAAGATGGGTTTTGTGCAGGTGCTGGGGAAATTGGAGAAGACATAGTGATTTTTAAGATGGATTTACACTATGGACCTTGTGAGTCAAGTGATTTTTCGAGGAGTGTCCTGGCAGTTCACTGACCTGCTGATCAGTGTTTCCTTGGCTCTAGGAACAGATAATGTGGAATACCAGTTTGCTGTCAATAACGATACCACTGAGCTGCAAGTCAAGGACCTAGAACCCAATACCAACTATGTCTTCTACGTGGTTGCATATTCTCAGCTTGGAGCCAGCCGGACATCCTCTTCCATTATTGTTCAGACCCTGGAGGACGGTGCGTTGAATTAGATGGGTACTGGTGCCTAAAAAATGTTCTTGGCCTGTTTCGTGGTGAGCATTGAATATGCTATGGAGAATACTATCAGTTCCTAGAAACCTAAACCTACTGCTCCTACAGCTTCTTGCCAGAAGCCCTTTTAAAAAAAAATAAAAACCAAACCAACCCTGTCTAACCATCAACTTGGGTGATGAAGATCATGAAAATGATCTCACTGACGCTGGGGCCCATGAGAATCCTGCGGGAACTGCAGTCAGCCCCTCTGGGCTTTCACCTAGCTAATGTGATATTGCTCCAAACTTGACTCTGGGCCAAACCTGATTTCAGCTCCAAAGAAAGACATCTATTGCAATTTGTAGGGTTGGGATCCCTTAAGAGCCAATAGTCTGTGTTGATTTTACCATTTGTCACGTAGCGTTTTGCAAGCAGTAAAGGCAGAGTGCCAGAAGGACAGCTGCCCGACAGGGGAGGACTTGTACAGCTTTCAACAGACTGCAGGACAGAGGCAAGAAGCGATGGTTTTGGCAGACCTCGTGCAAGCCCCTGCTATGCTGCAGGGTCCATTATGTGCTTTTAATACTCCTGACATAGTGAACTGCATGGTCCCACGTGTATGTGTCTGAAGCCTGAAAAGCTGAGTTGAAAGCCTGAAAGCTGCCTGCGGCACAGAGCTGCGATTCTCAAGGGAATGGGGATTCCTGGACTGAAGTCTCTCGGTCTATGAGTCATTTCCTTTAGTGTCTCCTTTGTGCTCCATAGTACAACGTAGGCAGATTAGCTGGTCTATGCCAACCTGCCCAGTTTGCAGTGGACACGGGGTCCCTAGGGAACAATGTGGTGTGGCCAGCAGGCTCTGATCAGGCTGTTCAAGCTGAGCAGCCCACCATCTCCCCTCCCCAGACACCCCACCGATGCTCTGAGCTGTTGAAAAGCTGTGGGGTATTGGTTCCGCCGGGGACAGACAGCATGTCACCAGTGGCTGGGCAGGGCCAAGACCAGGTAGTGGCCTCCAGCCAACTCAGTTGGCACAGGTGTGTTGAGGTCTTGCCCCAGTTTTTGCTGACTTCTTGATGTTGCTTCTTCCCAGTTCCTAGTGCTGCCCCTCAGCTGTCCCTGTCGAGCATGACTCCTGGTGACATCCGTGTGACATGGCTGCCTCCTCCTCCAGAGCTGAGTAACGGCAAGATAACGAAGTACAAGATCGATTACTGCACCCTCAAGGGAGGTGAGGGAAACACCGTTTGTGGGGATGTGTGTGCCTTCTGCTCCAGCAGTGTTAACAGTGAGTCCTGTCAAGGGGAGGAGGTGCAAGGCTGAAAACAGAGGGACTCTTTTTTACGCAGGAGAGGAGAACAGCCCTCTCTTAGCCTGGTTCTGCTGTTGTTGGTCACAGCAGTGCCGGTGTGGTGCTACTTCACACTATTCCGAGATGCCTTTTTCTGTGATTATGAAGGAGCCTGTGTCCGCAGGGGAATGGCCTGACGCTTGCGTGTTTGTGCTGGCCCATGAACACCTGCATGAGCAACCCTTTGGTGCCATCTGCACGGTGTGGTTTGGGGGGAAGAGCTTTATGCTGGTTGGGGAAGAAGGGTAAATGCATTCGATTCCTTTAAAATGGAATCTAATCAAGGTGATCCTTGTGGAAAATAAGCAAGTGTCCAGGCCAGGCCATATTGCTCTATTGCCGAGTTTTACCCAGTTTTATTTATATTGTCAGACACTGTGAGAAGCCTTCAGCAGGGATGGTAACGTTTACCTATGCTGGATGCGGCTGTTCCAATTCCACGTGTGCTTGCTTTGCAAATCCTCCTGGGTATTTGCTCTTAAAACCATCAAAGCTCTGCAGCTTCTCACTTCCCAGGGTCATGATTCTTACTAACAGAAGGATAGGGAGTGTGATGAAGTGCTGGACATGTTCCCATGTGTTTGATCTGGATTAGTAGTCTGTGCTGTGGCTCCTGGCTCTTCTTTTTTTTTTCCCCCTGAGCCTGCACGTGGCTCTGTGGCATCGTAAAACCTTGGAAACGTTTGCAGTCCAGGGATCATACTCAGCAGTATGCTATTACATAGCAGGGACAGCACTCCCAGCTGAGTTTACACCAGGTGAAGCTGAAAAGCAAGACCTCTGCATTCACCAAACAGGCAATATGAATCTTCAGCAAGACCAGTTAGTTGTTACAGTGAAAATCCCAGGCCATTGTCAGTTTAAATTTCCTGTTATCTCCCTTATGAGCTTGGGTGGGCTGAAGAGGAAGCAGTAAAACCTCAGTCTGGCATGGGTGAAGGTGTGAATTTTGCAGAAAGTAGCACTGCTGGACAGTTCTGTTTCAAATTAAGGTGAGGATTTAAATACAACAATGAGAAGCACTGGAATGTATCATCATCTACCATCGGCTGTGCTCATGTTCTGCCATCATGTTGGCAGCAGGAAGGTTTCTGACAGCTCCCCTCCAGGCAGGCTCAGTGGTGCTGAAGGCAACCTGCAGTTTTGAATGTGATGAAGGGGGTTGTCAGTCAGGATATCAGCTCTGCCCAGTCTTTAGTTCTCATTTTTCCTGGTGGCATGAGACTGCACTGGGCAAATCCAAGCTGGCCCAGGGCGTGCAGACCACATGGGGGTAGCTGGGCTTTGTGGTTGCTCAGTTGTATTTCTCTTTGACTGCGAAAAACATGTTTTCAATGGTGTCACCTTGGTTCCAGCAGATCAGGTTACCTCTATTGAAGTGGGTGGAAATGAGACACAAATCACTCTCTACTCGCTCCATCCCAACAAAGTGTACAAAGTTCGCATTGCAGCCAGCACCAGCGTGGGCTATGGAGCCCCTTCTGAGTGGACCCAGCATCGAACTCCTGACAGAGACAACCAGACGCATGGTAGGAGGCTGGGTGATGCCTGGGATTCAGGGTGGGGTGTCCAGGATATTGGGGAACTTGAGGCATGATCAGAGATGTTTGCTTTCATTAGGGAATTATAACCGTTGGTTTTGGTACCAAACTTTATCTTTCTGTTGAGCAGTCCCTGTATGTCTGGCTGTTTGCCTGGTCCTCCCTCCATATGCAGCTGTGAAAATTCCTAAAAAAGAAAGAAAGAAACAAACAAAAACCCCAAACCCCAGTGTTATGACATTTGGGAGTGTGTAGACAATTCTGCCAAACAGAGCTGAGCCCAAGCCAGGCTCCAGCAGTGGTTAAAGATGGTGTTATCTCAGAATACATTGAGAAATGCCCATAGTGGCTTTCTGACTTTTTTTTTTCCTGTATTACCCGGCTGGTAAATTCAACAGTAGAGTGTAACTGTACCGCTCTGTCGGACAGTGGAGGCATCCCACTCACAGGACAACCTTTCCTCACGCCCCTCCCTCAATGCTGAGGACAGGGAGGATTCAGTATAGCAGGGAAATGGAGACAAGTGGCTGAATGTTCTTCTCTTGTCTNGTGACTTTTTTTTTCCCTGTATTACCCGGCTGGTAAATTCAACAGTAGGGTGTAACTGTACCGCTCTGTCAGACAGTGGAGGCATCCCACTCACAGGACAACCTTTCCTCACACCCCTCCCTCAATGCCGAGGACAGGGAGGATTCAGTACAGCAGGGAAATGGAGACAAGTGGCTGAATGTTCTTCTCTTGTCTTTTCTTCTAGTTCCATTTGCCCCAACAGAATTAAAAGTCCGAGCAAAGATGGAGTCTCTCCTGATAACATGGCAACCCCCAGCCAACCATGCCCAGATATCTGGCTACAAACTCTACTACCGAGAAGTGGACCCAGAAGAGTCCAGCGATGAAAGCCCTCTGGATGGTGCTGAAGATGAGAGCTGGGACGTAGGACCCATAAAACTAAAGAAGAAAGTGAAGCAGTACGAGCTGACTCGACTAGGTTAGCTGCTTACATCTTCTTAGCAGTTGGTGTGGAAACTCAGGGTCTGTCTCTTGCACTTCGTAGCAGTCCTGGGATGCTTCCAAGAGGCTCAGTTATCTGCTTTGCTGCAGATATATAGGACCAGGACCGTGTGAGCTTTTTTAAGAGCACCCAAAATCATTTCTGGAGTGGGACTCTTAGGGCTTGTTCTAAGCAGAGTTTAAAATACAGAAATGTCTGACACCAGTGTAGCAGGGATTGTATTTTTATGAAGGGCTACTAATATACTCAGAATACTCTAATAAGTGGATCTGAATCGGTTAGTGTTTTTTATTGAGTCACTATAAAGAGTGCCTAAATTAAAATCTCCAGTGAGGACAATGATCTCTCTTTCCCTGTGCATTTCTAAGAAGCTCCATAATGGAATGCTATTTGAAATCTATCTTTGTTAAAATGCAGAGATGAATTGATTCACAGCATGCTAATTTTGGGTCAGTGTTCTCCTCCACCTCCAGGGAAAAGGGATAGAAGACTAGGTGTCCATGGCTGGAGAGCAAGTCTGCACCACAGTCAGATCTGCCTGCCTGGCTAACTGCCGTTGGTGTTTTCCCATAAGGAGTTATGTTTCTAACATCTGATTGTACTAATTAGTTGATTTGCCCATTGATACAGGATGGAGAGAGAGAAGGGAGTCATGGCAGATGCATCCTTGAAACAGGATTCTGCTTCTTAGAGTTCTTCCATCCCCCTCTTCATGCTTCATCCCTGTTACTGCCCAGTGAGCTGAGACAGCAGGGCGAGTGTTTCTCGTGCTGGTTCATCTTACACGTCTGGCATATATATTATGCATGGTGTAAAGGTCAGGCTGCAGCACCTGGAAAGACAGTTTGTGTCATCGCTAAGTAGGTTTCCAGCCATGTTGCAGCCATCCTGCCACTGAGAGGGTGTTAACAGTTATGAGTTTCTCTGAAGAATTTAGGTCTGTAATTATTGCACTGGGGAAACCACATGTGAACATCATCACGCGCTGCACTAACCACTGGCAAGTCAGTTAGCAGAAGGGCTCGGGAGTGGGCTCAATTGGTTCCAAATGCTCTGGCATGATGATGCTGAGAAGGCTGCTTGTTCTTCTATAATTACTTCCTTAAATTTGGGCATCCGTCAAGCCCTAATGGTTTCCTTATGATGTGGTGGTTGTGTAGCGGCTATCATTGTGTCAGGAAGAGAGTCTCGGGTTTCTTCCAGCCGTGGATGTTCTCTTTTCTCCCCCTTACGCTGTTGAATGACATGCTCCTGCACGTGTACAGTAAAGGAAGAGGTCAGGAATCTGGCTGTGTGGAGAAAGGCAGGGGGTCTGGGCATAAAACAAGGAGGAGGAGTGATTGGAATTTAGAAGGGTTTAGGTTTATGGCAGGGAGCTACCCTGTGCAGGTACTTACGTCTGCAGTAGGGGTCTTGTCGACAGAGTGGTTAGCAGTCTCGGGAAAGGTTGGCAGCCCTAATGTGATCTCACTGCTGCACATTTGCTGATGGGGAATCAGCTGGGTTTTTTTTCCCAGGTCATGGATGTCTGCCTGGGAAGTGCAGCAGTGGAAACCCCTCCTAAGATCCCTCTGTAAAAACAAACAAAATACCCAACACTGTCTCTTGGGCGTATCTCTTGATGTCAGGGTACGGGGGCTGCATGTTGATGAATGGTACTGTCTGGTGGGATAGTGGAATTTGCCCAGGTTGGCCCATGGAGGTGGGCTGTTGAAGAGGTGTCATGGCTGAAACTACAAATTGAGTCAAGAGCTTGAAGTGGTAAGAACGGAATGGAATGGAATGTTCTTTATTTACATCAAATAGAATATTTCAGTTGGAAGGGACCTACAATGATCATCTAGTCCAACTGCCTGACCACTTCAGGGCTGAACAAAAGTTAAATTATTAAAAGCATTGTCCAAAATACCTCTTAAACATTGACAGGCATGGGGCATTGACCACCGCTCTAGGAAGCCTGTTCCAGTGTTTGAAATGGTGTCAGGAAGTCCTAGGAATACAAGGCTGTAGCTCAGATGTGGTTGCATACCATGTCAGTGCAAAGAAGGTTCAGCTTCCCCGTTGGAGGCTACCTACTGCTGCAGTACGGTCACTAAAGACCCCTTGGCTCCATGTCTGCAGTGTCACTGAAGCCAAGGCTCTGCCCCTTTTCTTGTCTTGGTTTGGGGTATGGCCTGAGAGGCAAAACTCCTGTCCCACTGCTTGTTCCTGCAGAGCTCGATTTTGGGTTCCTGGTGTTCCTTGGGGTTTTTTGGGGTTTTGGTTTTTTTTTCCCCAGGAGCACAGCAGGGCAAGAGGGGAAGCACTGTCTGGGGAGACAGCTTCTTTCCAGGCATGCCTCAGACAGAGGTGGATGGGTGTGCAGAAAGCAGCTTTGGACAGAGCTTCTTGAGCACAGTTGCTCTTTATTCACAGAGATAGCACAACTGTGAAACCAGCAAAGAGCCCTGCCCACATTTCCCTCCCCTAGTTTCCTGTAACATCAGGCTATGTTTTACACTGCAGTAAGGGTCCTTGTGCTGGTCCGGTGCAAGATTCTTGTTGTGTCTTCTCTTGCGCTGACTGGTCCTGCTACTAAAATGGTGTCAGCTTTGTCCACCAGCTCTTCTCTGCCCTGCAGGCTTCCTCGTCCTTTGCCTTAGCCCCAACACCTGGCGTCTCGATTTTGCCTTTGGTAGTGTCCCAGCTATCTCCATTTGAGCTGTCTGAAATAAAAGACTTTTCTCCCATGCTCGTGCTAACCTCTGGAGCAAACCACATCTCCTTAAGAGTGATATTGTTAATGATATGGTTTGTATCTTGTCTGAGAGTTAGGTGCTGAAATCCTGCGAGAGAGGTGGGCAGCTGTTCAAAGGCACAAAAGAAATAGAACAATTTCATGAGCCCACAAAATCAAAAGGAAGCTGTCCGGAATCACGAGGAGGGCTTTGCTCTGAGAAATTCTCATTCATTTCCATCTGCATTCCAGGGGTTAGTCTTTGTAACAGTGTGCAACTACCAGGGCCGTAATTTACATGAAAAATAAACGGTAAGGGTCTGATTCTGTCTTCCGCATTCCCATGAAGGAAGAGTACATTCCTCTGGGAGTGACTCCGTGGAGATCAGGGTATTTTCCCACTTACAGGAAAGTATGGCATATGGCATCTGGCCAACATGAACACCTTGAAAAACTGAATGAAACAACATATTTAGCGTATTGGATATATTACACAGTCATCCAGATTAGTGATTTGAAATGATCTGGACTAGATTATTCTGCTTATATTTAATGTATGATGGAATGCAGTGAAATACATCTGTTTTCGTGCTGCCTACTAGCTTCTTGACAGCTTGATAGAGCTTTATGTCTGCATGTTCTAAGAGTTTGAACATCTGGGCCTGTGTATAAAAATTGAAGCCAAGCCTCTGACTGAGAAATCCAAAATAACCCTATTTTCAGAACGTGAATTGCTTGATCTTGTAGTAGAGCTCCTCTGGCTTCACGTGTAAGTGGCTGCTGTATTGATCCTACCCAGGGATGGAGACGGAGGACTTGTCCTTTCCTTCACTTAATTCTCTAACAGGAGCTGCCCACAGCTGCATCACATCTGTGAGCTCTTCCTCATCGTTTTGGATCACATCATCTGCGATGAGCTCGTGTCCCAGTGAAGCCCAGCCAAATACTCAGCCAGGAGGAGGAGTGTGTGTGCTGGCGAGAGACAGGCTGTGAGGTTCTTTGTTCCACCAAGCCCGTGGTCTCAGCCGTTTGGAGGTTGAGCACTCTTTGGCCTCTTCCCCCTTGTGTGGATTTGAAGCATTTTCCTGTGGCTGGAGAGTGTGGAAATGCAGATCAGGCTGCCTTGGAGGCAGACAAAACTCTGTTTGCTTTTGGGATTCTTTCAGGGAGAAAAATGTGGCTGAACTGTTTTTATATTCTGAGCGCGAACATGTGTTGTGGAGCAGAGAAAGCCTTTGGTAATTGGTACCATTAGCCTCTGGGAGCGTAATCAGTGCAGTAATAATAAAATTGGCATCAATAAGAAAGGTTTTATTCTGCTTACGTTGTCTGGCAAAGAGAGCAGTGATCTATCAGGGCAGGGAATGAACAGGCACGTCCCAAATTAGCAAACTTCATCAATGCGCTGCAGCCAAGGCAACCAAAGACAGTCTGGACAGCTTTCGCTGAGCTTCTGAATGGGCTGGCTGCTGAAGGGAGAAGCTGGCGAGTGTCTCATTTGAGAACTATCTCCTAAGTTGTTTCCTTGATTAAACATCTCCATGAAAAGAAACCCCTCAGATGTTACTTAACACAGCAGAGGAGTGTTTCAGCTTATGAAAGTCCGGAGAAAAGAGGGAAGTGAATTTTGGACCAGGGCAGCACTGCTTAGAGTCAGAGCACCCTGTCCTGCAGCTCCGTTTGGGTCAAAGTGTGATGTTCCCCACAGAGTGTGTGGCTGTCTGATGGGAAGGGTGTGTAATGAGGACCCTCAGGTTTCTGGTGTGGGTTTTGTGTGCGCTGTTGCTTTTCTAATTGCAAATCAAGAAACTCTGCTGTGGAGGCAAGATAGTCACTGTACAACAAAAGCTGACAGTGGCTTAAAAGAGCGTGTGAGGACTTGCTGGAAGGAAGATCCTCATGGCAGTGAATAAATCAGAAAGGGCTTTAAAAACGGGAGGTGCATTTTGGAGAGGAGAGGATATCCACGCTCCTCAGGAATAAACAATGCAGTGGGGGAGAGAGAGGAGTCATCGTGCATTGGTTTCTTTAACACTTTGCAAGGGAGAAAGGTCAGGAGATCCTGAGATGATGTGCTACAGGCCATGACGCTGGTTTAACCCTTGGTGGCTGGGGCAAGTCCATTTGCTGCTGATTATTTCTGTAAAAAGTGAAGGGAGAACTAGAGTAGCTGTGATGATACGTGCATCAGTTGTGAGACAGTATTTGAATGTGAAAAGCTGTAAGAGGAAGGGGGGCTCCCTGATGTATTTTAGCAAATACAACTCTGTTCAAGCTGCTTTCTTGGATGGTGAGAAAAGCTGGTCAGATCAAAGAAAGCATGTCTAACTGGGGAGGGTTGGTAACAAAAATAACCCCAGACAAACCCTGATTGATTTTTCCAGCTCCTGGGAAACTCTATGAGGTGAAGCTGGTGGCATTCAATAAGCACGAAGATGGTTATGCAGCGGTTTGGAAGGGCAAAACAGAAAAGGCACCTGCAACAGCAGTAGGTGAGGAATGCCCTTCATTTGTTGTCTGTCTCTTCTGCTTGGCATGTGGCTTCAGAGGAAGGGTAGAGGGAAAGTTACAGAAGATGAACTTGAAGGACAATACAAAAATGGAGAAGGTCCCAATATAAGGAAACTCCCTTTGACAGTCATTGCAAATTGCATTGGAGGAATTGTCTCGGCAAGGAGAGAAAGGAGCAAAATATCCCCCTTCTCATTAGGGTTGTTCTCGTACTGGGTGTGGATGGCCTTCACTGTGTTCTCTCTGGCCCCGATAGTGGCTCAGGGATGGTCTTGGAAATGCCAAATAACCTGGGTTTCATCTCTTATGTTATAAAGATTGGAGAACATGAATTAGCAGCATGCCAGCCTTTTTCTGGTGTTATAAAGAAAGTAAAAGCTCTGAAGACCTAGGCTCCATTCTCAGCTCTGCCAGTCTGTTGTGGGATGGTGAATGGTCTGGGCTCCTCCTTACCCTGGTGTGGGCCTGTCAGCTTTGAAGCTGGCCTTCTATGCTCCACAGTAGTACACCGCCACCTTGGTGCGTGAATCCTCATTGTGATCTTTCCCACACGTGAGGAAAAGCATGAACCACTGCATGCACCGAAGGGCTAAGCCGGGCATCTAGGTGTACATTGGAGGCCACCATATCAGTGCAGGCTTCAGGACCCAGGCCTGTTTTATTCTGTGTTTTCTGCGTCCATGATGGCTGTCCCTTGCCTTACTGCCATGTACATCTTCACATCTCTTTTTTCATTTTGTCTTGCACCACAGATCCCCCTGTGCAGAAGGGTCCTCCACTGCCTCCAGTCCAAGTTTATGCAGAGTCCAACAGCTCAACTTCCATATGGCTCAGGTGGAAGAAACCTGACTTCACCACAGTCAAGATTGTCAACTACACTGTGCGCTTCAGCCCTTGGGGCCTGAAAAATGCCTCTCTTGTTACATACTACACAAGGTAAGGCAGGATGCTATGGGTTCATCTGTCATGTATTGCTCATGTCAGGAATAAACACAGGGCAGGAGGAACCTTTATGGAAGTTCTGGTGCTGAGCATAATCATGGGTGTTTCACATGCTGGAAAGGTCTGCCTTAGTCACAGATATATTCAGAGCTGGTGAAATGTGGCACCAAGACTTGTCCATGACTTAAATAGCAGGGGATCATTTACTGGCTGGTCTCTGCATCTTCTCTGCTCTGATCGGACCTTACATGCTTGTTTCCCTGTTAACAACAAAGCCAGGTACAATTATGACCATTCTGAAAGCATTCATGACTTGTGAGATTGTCCTTGATTTAAAAATTGGTAGAGTTTAAGCAGTTATAATAATTTGGGGAGGTATTTTAAACCTGGATTCCTGTGCAGGTTTTCAGCCTATAACCAGGCTGTATTATCAAGCTTTTCTCTGCAAGTATATCAAAAATGGTCCTGGAGGCTGGGAACCTACTTTGTTCTGTAACTGGGAACCTACTTTGTTCTGTAACTGGGACCTGAGCGCTCTTGCATTCACATGACTGCAGGAGATAAAACTTTAGATGAAAAATCAAATACTATAGGACTTAGGAGCATCTCTTACAGTGCCCCTGGTAAGGTACCAAGGTGGCAGTCAGTGGGAGAACCATCTAGTGCCCATGGTCTTGTGAATGTGTCCTCTTTTGGCAGCTCGGATGAAGACATTCTCATTAGTGGGTTGAAACCCTACACCAGGTATGAGTTTGCTGTGCAGTCTAATGGCGTTGGCATCGATGGGCCCTTCGGCAGTGTGGTAGAGCGGTTCACCCTTCCTGACCGTGAGTATTTATGGGAACTGAATCCTGATTTCTCCTGGCTTTTCTTGAATCTCTATCAAATCCCTCCTAATGTGCCCCTGAGAGATGTGGTGATCTCAGATCACCTCCAACCTCTGGTGTCCCTGAGTACATAAAAGGCTGAGAGCCGCTAAGCATCCTGGTGGCTTTCTCAAGCCCATCAAAGGAGTACTTCTTTGTAAACAGAGACGAGCATGTTACTGTGGGATTACCTCTGGGTTCAGAGAAACCCTGCTCATCAGGGAGAGCTCTGGTATCCTGGCTTTGGAGATTTGGTGTGTCGTGCTCCTAGCTGGGACTAGGATGGAGAAGAAAGCAACAAGGAGCAGGGGTGTGCTAGGAATATTTGTTCAAATATGACTAATGTTGCAGTCTCAAACTGAGCTGCATGGCTTCGTCAGCACTGTCACGTTTCCCTTGGCTAGTTGGCCATGATGCACAAGTCCTGCCCTGTTTTGGGCTCAGCGGCCTCCCTTCTGTGCCCACAGCTTGTTTGGATGACATGTCTGGCCACTCAGGTCACTCGGGATTTTATGCTTGAAAACATGACTGTGGCACCACTGAGAAGGATTCACAGAAGACAAGGAGCAGTCATCATGCCCTTCAGGTTGAATGCTGCTCTTCTCATTTCTGCTGTTCATGCTGGGTCTTTACTTGTCTCTCAGGTCCCTCAACTCCTCCCTCTGACCTGCGGCTGCACCCGCTCAACCCCTATGCTGTTCAGGTGCACTGGTGCCCCCCAGTTGAGCCCAACGGCATCATTGTGGAGTACCTCATCCTGTACAACGCCAACAACACACAGCCTGATGACATGTGGACCTTGCTGACGCGAGAAGGTGAGCCTCCTCGAGGTACTGTAATACTCAACCAGGTCCTCCTCCTCCTGCCGCCTTCCTTGCCTGCGGAGCCCTGGTTGTTCAGTCCTCCTGCCCTGATTTTTGCCTCGCTGTGAGCACATAAACATTCCAGAACTCATGCTGCCACCTTTCTTGAGAGCATATGCTGGGCCTTGCTCCTGGTCATCTAGGAGAGTCCAGGGACACAACTTCTGAGAGTCATGAAATCATGCATGTCTAGGGCTGAAATAGCCATTATCATCCAGCAAACATCCTGCAGATACAGGCTGGCAGCCAGTAATTCCTAGGAGAATGTATGCCAGCAACACCACATGCACTCTGTATCATCAGCTCTTTAAGCTGCAAGTTCGTTAACATCAGAGAGGTGTATGAATTACATCTTAAAGCTCAGGACACAGAATCCCTCAATTCTGAACATCCAACAGAATTCCACTGTGGCTTTGCTGCAGCCCCTGAATACTCTTGAAACTGCACATTTTAAACCTCTTTTGTCTTGCATTTGATTAGGCAATATCTTCAGCACTGAAGTGCATGGCCTGGAAAGTGATACCAGATACTTCTTCAAGATGGGAGCAAAGACAGTCGTGGGGTCTGGTCCCTATTCAAATGTTAAGGATGTGCACACCCTCCGAGAGAAGTTGTCTGGTACGAATTTCCCTTTTGTCCTGGTGCTGGAAGCGAGTTGCATTGCTGAAGACCGCGATTTGTCAGCAGCGGCATTTCTGTTTACCAAGCAATTGGCTGATGTCCCTGCACCGGGGGTGAGATGTGACTGTGTGTAGGCCAGCGCAGAGGATCACAGCAGAGTCCTCAGATGTGCAGCTCCACAGGCCTCAGGCAGCTCCAGAACCCGTCCCACAGAACTTCATCTCTCTTCCCATCCCAGCTCCTATGGAAGGGCACATGCAACCTGCATCTTGCTGCCTTTCTCTTAGGCCTGTGTAGCGTGAAATTAATGAATGCGCATAGATGCCCGTTTACTTTAAGCTGATCTGAATTGTTACTGTCAAGTAGTCTTCCATTATGTGTATAGAGGCATCACCTTTTGGTTTTAGTGAAGCTGGTGCTTCTCTGAACGTAAGATACTTTGTACCTTCTTCCTGCTAGCAGCTGAAATGGCATTATCTGTCCTTCCCCTGCTAGATGTTCTGGATATCCACTCCGTCACGGGAATCATTGTGGGAGTCTGCCTGGGGCTGCTCTGCATACTCTTCTGCATGTGTGCCAGCTTCCGCAACAGCAAGCAGAGGTAGGTGTCACCTCGCCTTTGCAGGAGGTAAAGGAGGCTGATGTGGAAGGAGACAAAAAACCACTGTGAGCTTCTTTCCCGTGTTCAGCTGGGCTGTTTGGGATGCGGTATATGACATCAGTTAATACAAAGATTGAGCCTTGGGAGTGCTAACTAGCTAAGGAACATATTTAGTATAATCTTTTCACTGATTTATTTTCTCAGTAATTTCTCTTTAATTTATGTTGTTAGACTTATGGGGTTTTTTAGAGAGGAAAAAAAAAATCAGGAAAAGGGAAAAAAAATGCTGTTTGCCAGATTATTACCTGTGTGTGTTAGTGTGGGCAGTATTCCGCTTCTGAGGTTGGACAGCTCTAAGGATGTTTGGGAAGGGTTTGTTAACTTCCAGTTGGGAAAACGATGAAAGAACTCCCAGTTCTTTCAGACCCCCTCCCAGGTGTCTGAATCCAGCCACAAGCGTTTGGAAAGACCAGGATCGGAAAACAGCTTATTGTTGAGAAGAGCTTTGAGCTGGCAGCAGATCTCAGGGCTAGTAACGAGAAACTTCTGAATTCTCATCCTAATGTCACCACCAAACCTTTGTGTCCTGTTGCATCCCTTAACCTGTAAAGCAGAGATGACAGGACCGACACAACTCCCCACGGGCAGGGGTTAGAGAGCGCTTGCTCTGGTGCTGGGACTTGTGATCCACTGGCGGGGGAAGGGCTTGGCAGCCAGCACTATGCCTTGTATGAGCTTTAGGATTAGTGAAGGTGGTGAAGAGATGTGTCTGGGGAGAGGTTACTGCAGCAAAAGCTGTAACTGTAGGACGTGGATAGAGTATTCCTCAGGATCAGCAGGGCAGGGGCTTGGGCCTGGTTGCTTTCACAAGGACAGGCTGAGTGGCCCAAAGGGGGTCACTTTCTCTGGCAGTCCGTGGCTGTTTGGGACAGAGGAAAGTGAGGCTCGTGAGAGATGTCAACTCTTGCTTGTTTTCCCTCAGGGAGGCTCTGCCCGGCCTGGATTCCCAGGCAGCCGGCAACCACACTTACTACCACCGGAGCAGGCAAGGGGTGGCAGCTCCCAGTGCCACCTCAGATTCGCACGAGCTAGAGTCCCTCATGTCCCCACTCCCAGAGGATGCACCAGTGCCCCTGGGGGACATCACAGAACTGACGGAAGTGCACAGCCTCATCCACACAAGCCTCCCCGAGGACATCATCCATGGGAAGAGGAAGGTAAGGACCCATGCATGTGGAGGCTGGGTTCCCACCCTAGGCAAGAGCCTTTGCTTGGTCTGTCCCTGCTGGAAAGCCGGGGTCTGATCTTGTCCTGGCTCTGCGAGGTGCTGCTAGTCCTGGCTGCAGGCTGGTGCTGGGCAGCCGTGCATTCCCCTCTCTGTAAAACTGACTGGCTCGGTCTTGGCTGTCAGACCTAAGTTTGGGATCTTCCACCCCCTTTCACCCCCCCGGGACAGTGACCTTTCATCCCCAGAGAAGCAGTTACCAAACTTCCTGCTGCAGAAAGCTGCGCTATGGTGTAAGAACGTGTGATGTCCAGAGCAGATGCTCTGCCTTCCAGGATACTCTTTTGCTTAGAGTAAAAGGAGCTTTGTCCATAAATGGTGTGTTCGCTGGAGTACCCTTGAAGATACACAAGAAATGAAATTGTGTTTTATTTGTGAACCTTATTTTTTGAAGTAGTCTTCTCCTGCCCTGCTTGGTTTGCCTGACATTGCATTGTCTTTCACTCCTCCCTGCCCATTTCCTCTCTCAAGCTTGCCTGAAACATTTCATTCCATTAGGGAACCTTTAATTGGCCTAATTTAGTTAATCTGTTTATGTCTCTCTTTGTAGCCCAGGGAGAGCATGTAAAGTAATTAGGAGGTTCAGTAAAACAAATGTATTGTGAGCGCATGGGATTTCACGTTTGCATCGACGATGCGCTCGTGTCACTGGAGGGAAGGTGAGTTCAGGATACCTGGCTAACCGCGAGACCCGTCCTTGCTGCTAGTAGCGGTGCAGGTATTGTCTTTTGGAAACACAGTGTCTTCTGCTGGCTTTAATAGTCTGTGAGCTGAAGCCATGCTCTCGGCCATCCCCAAGTGCCGTGGCAGATCAGCGCTCAGCTGAAGGAGAGGCAGTTTGCAGCCAAGCCGCATCTACGGATTTCAGTGGAATGTAGCTGCCTGTCTGGACCCAAGCAGAAGTGTGTGAGGAATTTCCTACAGCTCTTTCTGTTAAATAAGGAACAAATGTTTTCAGTGATGGTGACTTACCCTGAGAACAGGTCCAGGGTAGGGGGAAGTTCTCTCCCTTGGGAGGCCTTTCTGGGGCAGCATATCCAGATCTCACTTCCAGAGCAGCAATCCTGTCTGCAAAGGTTTACATAAAGATTTTCATGTGTGCAGAGCCGGGGCTGGAGAGGGCAGCGCCAAGGCCTGGCTGCTCAGGGCTTAGCCTGCGAGCTTGGGGTCGCCAGCGTCTGTCACAGAGGCTGGCAGTGTCTGGCAGCAGAGTTGTGTTCCGAGATCAGAGCTTTGGGGAGAAGGGCAGTTGTGGCTGTAGTGTCGCTGCCTCTGTACTTGGATGGGGAAAGGCCGCCAAGAGTTAAATTCACTGAAGATTTTTGCCAGCAGAATAAAGAGCATGTTTTTTTGATGGATGTGGGTAGGGCAGCAAGGATCACTGAGGAGCAGCAGCACGCAGCCACCCAGAGAGCAGTGTTGTCACCCGTGCCGCCCGGGGAGGGTGACCTGGCAGGTGAAGGAGAGCTCGAGTGGTGGCCGGGAGCAACAGGCTGTCGTTGCTGGGAGTGGGCACTGGAGGGAGATGTGCTCCCACGCAGGACGCCCTGCTCCCTCCACTGCCCAGTTCCTGCTGGGAGTGCCACCTGAGTCAGCCCTGAGCACCACTGCATCCTCCCCGTACTCTGACATGTATAATCAAGGGTGAAAAGACTCAGGCCAAAAACATCTTTATGCTGCAGCTGCTAAGAGGCCGCGTGTCTGGATGGTGATGTGATTTTACCTGGTTGGGTGGGCAGGGATTTGGGCAGGTCTCACAGGCATGGCCGGACCAGTGGACACATGCCTGGTCCCCACAACAGATGTAAATCAGAGTGAGGTGCAGCTGGGGGTGTGTGCATCTCCCTGCTTGTAGATAAAATGTTACTGGCCAAGGCCCAAGAGTGAGTTGTAGGTTCCTTGGGTTGCTTGTGTGCTGCAAATAGCTTCTTCCAGTGGCCGTTTCAGCTAGGCTGTCGAAAACCCTCGGGGACCCTGCCTGGAACTGCACGTTGCTGGGAGCTTTGTACCCCACAGTGACCAGCTGCCTTTGTTGCCTTCTCTTTTCTTCTCTCATGCTGTGTGTGGTTGGGGCTGTGAAAACCCACAGCGAGGAATGTGGTGGAGCCACAGCAAAGAGAAAATCCACATGGAAGGAAATTTCTGGTCCAGCCTGGCAAGGGGAAGCTCCCCAGGGTGCTCCACGTCGAGTACTATCACTTGCAGCCCTAGTCAATAAAGAAAAGGAGTGAGAAAGGTCTCTAAGATCCCTTTTATTTAACAGCATATCATGTCACCACAGAGCTCAGGATGTTGGCTGGGACAGACTCTTAGTCGGATGCTGCTGCCACTGCTGGGCAGGTTTGTGTAGCTGTGATGCCAAGGAACTGGCAGCTCCAGGCCTGTGTGACCTTCTCCAGTTGCCTGCAAGGCCCTCCATCCTCAAGTTACGCTCCTGAAACTTGTTTTTTGTTGGCTGGGTAGCACTTGCCATTAGCAGTGGCAGTGATAGCTGCTCCCGTGATTGTAGGCTTTTTCACGTGCCATCTCGTTACTTAGCATTCCATGGATTATTCTTTATTGGTTTTATTCTTACAGCAGCCCGAGGCTCCAGTGGAGATTGGAGGCTCCGTGTTGTTAGGAGATACACAAGCACAAAGAAGGGACTGTCCCCATGCCATAAGCAGTCAGAAGTGAGTGAATGTCATTTGCAGGTGTGGTGACTGGAGAACAGTGAGACTGAGGGCAAGAAGGCTCTAACAATGCTGAGACTTGTACCAACTCCTGCAAAGAATGGCAGGCAAGGGTTTTGAGAAGTCCGCTTGCATGTTTTCAAGTCAAGATCGCCAGTTCCTTTGAGTATAGGGCTGTGATTCCTCTTGAGCTGTTACAATAATGCTGGAGGTGCAGGATGGTGCAAGTGGAAGGTGGGACATTCTCTGTGCTGCTGGACAGCCCGCAGGAGCCCTGTGGCCACCTTGCCCCTTCCTGCAGGACAGCGAGGTGCTGCTGCGGCTGAGCTGTTGGCAGGAGGCCCCTCTGGACGGCTGACAGCTCCATTAGCAGGAGTATGCTCGGCCATTTAGTGGGCCCTTTTCCTTCCTTTCTGTGCATTTCCCAGTGGTCACACATGAGGATTTGTAAATACACTGACAAGTGATTTTCTTCTCTTACTCTCTTCCCCTTTCAAGTGACCCCCAGACTGATGCCCTCTGTAGCCTGCGTTATAAATGACACCGTAATGCACAGGCTGTGGTGATGCAGCTCTGTTTCCCCTGACAGATGGACTGAGGATGATAAAATGGCTCTGCTCCAGACATCTCTGTCACTGCTGCTTTTGGGCCAAGCAATTTAGGGGGTGGGGGAGAATGTTAAAAAGCATCTGCTTTCCATGGAAGACTTCAGCTTTTCATTGAATGAAGCCAAACCCAAGTGTTTTGGCTTGGAAATGTTTGCCGTTATGCTTCTTGCAAGCTGGAACCTTCCTTGCTTGCTGCCCCGCTCCTTCCCTGTGGGCCTCCTCCCCACAAGAACTGCGTTTCCCGTGAAGCATCCCCGTGACTTGGAGAGCAAAAGCTGTAATGCATCAGGGAACTTGGATCTACCCGGGTTGTTTGTCATTTTTGTGTTGAAATTTTTCTGCATGGAAAAAAAGTCCCAATGTTTTCTGAGAAGTTTTAGATGAGAGCTGTGCTCCCGTTGACAGCTAGCAGAGCTTCTCCTTTATCTGGTGGGGGAGAGGTCTGTGTTACGTTGCATCTTGTTTGGGGCACAGCTGCAGGCAGGGATGCCCGTATGTTTGCGTGGCATGGGGCTTTCCCTCTCCCACCGGCTGCTGTGGTGCCGTTCAGCAGTGAATCCTTTCTCTCTGCTGTGACACCCTTAAAAGCTGGGCACATTTGAAATGTCCCCAGCCTTGTTCTGCCCAGGATTTCAAGCTAGTTTAAATAACCATCCTCATAAAACAGGGAAGGTTTCAAGATCAACATTTCCTACATGTTCATTCTCAGCTCATATATTCGCATGAAATCATTACTTGTCACTGAGAAGGTAACATGATCTAGGGAGATTTTTACCAGTTGGAGTTTCTATAAAAAGGCTAAAATGAAAAGGCTTGTTTGCTTTGATAAGGATTTAGCTGTAATGGAAACACCTTTTACTGGAAGATGTTTTTATTAGTTTTCATTCTTGTGTTTGCAGTGAACTGACAAAGGGATTTTTCCCTCTTTAAATCAGTATTAGACTGACAGTCCTTGCCCTCGTTCCTCTATTGTAAAAACCAAAAAGAACATTTCCTTGTCTTCCTTCAGCCATTCACTAGCCCCCCTCAACTAGAAAGAAATGGTATCATTTATTACACCAAAAGATACTGCTTAAAAAAGCAGAGAAGCGTTCAGGCACACAAGACATTCTTCAGGTCTGTGATGAAAACAGACCTAGAGTTAATTGCTGCTGCCCAGCTTTAGAGATTGAGCCCCAAGAGGGATTTTTATTTTTTTTTCCCCCTCTCAAACATAATGTGCTTGAACAACATGTGGGATATAGGCCATGTTGTGTGGCTGATGGTTTTTTCTGTTTGTTGAAAGTTGCAAACTGGTACAAAACAAGTTTGTTCTTCATTGCAGCCAATTTCAGCCAGAGCTGAACAGGCTGTTCCCAGAGTCATCAAAACCTATGTAAACATGGCAGATTGACATTTCCGCTAACAGATGGTCCATTGGGGATTGCAGTAGAGCTGCCTGTTTCTTTCCACTTTTTTTGGTATTCACAAGATGCCTGCAAGAAGGTTTTCAAGTTTGCTCTGTGTGTGTGTATGCGTATGATGCTCAGATCTTTCTGATGGCAAATATGCATGTAAGCATCTATAATAGAACACACATTTGTGTGCATGTGTGCATATTTGTGTAGGTTCAATGCTGAAATTTCCAGGCAGTATTTGCTCAGTAACGTATGTTCCTTGGAAAAGGCACAGAAGCCATCAGTCAGCGATGTAGCTGCAGAAAGCCTTTCAGATGGCAGCAGAAGCAAATTGAATACGTTCCTTGAGTACTCACATGTAGTGATATTCCTTATTGTGAGCTGTGTGTGATCGCTTGGTTGGTTTCTTGCTATTAAAGTGTAGTTTAATGATTGTCCACTTAGAAAGGGAGCAATTAGGGAATGCTCTTGGCTCAGAATATATTGTTGAGAATTGCAGAGAGAGAGGAATGGCAAAGACGCTGCCTCCAGCATCCACTTCTAAATTAGCAAATGCTTGATATCCACAGCGCTGGGCTTGGACATCAGTGTTCTGCAGGGTGCTGTCATATAAATGAGGCCCTTTACTACTTGTTTTCTTAAGGTTTGATCCTTAGGCAGCAGCAAAGCTCCTGTGACTTGGCGTTAGCACTGGGATGTAACGCTGCCCTGCCTCCCACAAGGTGTTGAGCCCCTTTGGCACTTAAGTCAGGGTGGACAGAGAGTGCTCGGGAGAGGCTCAGGCAGCTCTTCAGCGTGTACATGAGGGCTTTAATGTGCCTTCTGCCAGCACCGACAGCACGAGGTAGCATTTGCTTCTTGCTAAATAGCTGACTTAGAAATGCCTGGCTCACATACAACATCTGGTCATGTATTTCTACCTAATTTCCAGCCAGATGGACTGAGGCACAAGGAGGTCAAATGACTCACACAAGGTCAGGCTGATGTCAGAAATCTCTTTGCCGTCTCGGGTGGACTCGTGCTACGTTGACTGTTGTTGGAATAGATCTGGCCTGTGTAAGCAGCGTCTGCATATGCAGCGCAGAAACCTGTGTTTTCTCTTGCGTGACAGAGAGCAATAGGTGGTTAGTGGGTTTGAACAGATGTGCTGTATATCTTCACCTTACACAGCCGTCATGCTCACACCACCACTATTCTGCATGCACACACACACGTTCACGCTTGCAGTTGTGTCAGGTCAGGATTTTTCTCTTCACTTCAGCCTCGTGTCGTCCTCTTGCTTCTGTCCAGGCAACGTGTAACATCCATGGAATGAGCCCAGAGATAACTGCCTCATGTGTTCCTTAAATCTGAGCACGTGCATGTGTGTGTACATAAGTGTGTATGTATGCGAGTCAGTAGCAAGGCTGAGCTCAGGTATATGCAGGACAGCCCAATAAAATCAAAACCTGGAAAGAAAATACTTTTCTGCCTGTGAACTAATAGTCTGAGCTGTTAAATAACTTCAGCTCTTAAAGGCACACATTTCCCATACACAGAGGTGTGCATTCAACAGTTTATTGCAAGGGGAAGCTGAGAGAACCCAGAACAAATTGCATTCAGCCCATATAATTTAATTAGATCTACAAACAAGGTAACACTGGTTGCCCAGGGGATTTAAAGCTGAGCTAAGAATTGCTTGGTGGTCTGTTGCAAAAAAAAAAAAAAAAAAAAAATTTAAAAAAAATAAGGCCCCCAATTTTGTGCCTCTGTGTTGGTGGGGAATGGCAGTGTTTACCCAAACCCCAGCTTAGAGCAGGAAATCTGTCTGCACCGCAGAGTGAGCAGTTTAGCATTGTCATCAACTCTTACTGGAGCACGCGTGCCAGTGCGTACAGGTGAGGGTCCTTCTCCATGCTGCAGAGCGTTGCTTGTGCCATAGCAAATACTGTAATCATTCTGCTCTAGATTTCCACCATCCCAGTTCCTTTCCAGCTTTGCGTTATTTTTCAGTAGGGTCATACCGCTCGGGGTTGTTTCCAGCTTTGCAGGGAGTTGATTTCAGTGGACCTTTAAGTGATGGCTTGTGCCATGGTATACCTGTTGGCCTAAGACTTTGAGAATGAGTAGAAAGCCCACTTTGGCTGTGAACCGTCTGGCAACTTTTATCCACTTGCTCTGCACCAGACCGTGTAACAGAGCAATAGGCCTGCTGTGATGGGGTGACTGTTCCAGTCCGTTGCAGTGAGCATCTTTATTTTGATGCCATCAGAATTGATCTCTGCATTTAACTTGCATCTTCTAACACCATAGTATTTTCCCCAAAACGAAATTTCCTTTTTCTAGCTGCTTCTCATTTCAGGTTTATGAGGATAAGAATCTCTTATCTGTGATAATTGGATCTTTTCTTCTCCCAATTTTCTTCTGCAGTCTTCATGGAATAAATCAGCTAACCAGCCCTGGACAAACAGCATAGCCAGATACGGGGACACTATCACAAAAGAGCCTCTCTCTGCTGTGAACGGATCACTGAAGCTCCCTTCCAGCGCAGGACAGAAGCTTTTGTTACAAGCTCTGGTTTACGATGCCGTGGTGGTGGGTGACTTCAGTCATTTATTGACTTGTGTATTCTGACGTGTTTTTTCCATTTATGCTCCCCATCTCCCTTTCTCCGTTTTCCAGCACAGGAGAAAATGTTTTCTTCTCTGAGCTAGCTTTTGTTGGCTGATCATGGGCTTTAATTTTTTTTCCTGGATATAGGAGTCTATGCCGGTGAAACTGCTGGGATTTGAGTTAAAAGCTGTTTGTTTTTTCCAAGCATTGCTCAAAGCCTCAAGTCTCCCCTGATCGTCTTTCTTGACTCCAGCCAGCCCCTGAGAGCCTGTGCTGGGGGCTTGTTCTTTGGGTGATGGTCAGGTGGGGTCAGACAGCTCGCTTGGCAGCCGGGTTGTGCCAGTCCCGGATCCTGAGGACCCAGAGCCAGGCACCAGCAGTCTGTGTTGGGTCTTTGCTGTGGCCATGCAGCAGGCAGCCTGCCGAATGAGTTAGGAGCTGCAATGCTCAGCACAGTCATTAAGATCTGCAGCGTGCTAGCCTGAAGGAGGTATTGCGTTTTTGCCTGTAAAAGGAGTCAAAAGATCAAGGGTTGATTTAAACTCCTTCTCCAGATAGGGTAGAGCAATTCCACTGCACTTGTCTTCTTTATGTGGGTGCATAGATTGGGAGGAAATCCTGTTTCTGGTACCGGTTCATTGGAATCAAAGTGCACTCCGGTGTTTGGGAGAGTTTGTACAAGGGTTGTGTCTGTGCCACAGTCTCAGCAAAGCAAGCCGACATCTGCTCAGATTAACTCTGTGCCAGAAGATTTCTTTGGTTATTGTTTTAAAAAGTTCACCCCCCGTCCTCTCCTTGCCTAGCAAATACTTCTATGTAACCTACCTATCTTTCCTTCCCAGATAGTAGTGTGAAAATCAATTATACACAGGATGTAATTAACATTGTGGATAGACTTAAGACAATGTTTTACAACCCAATTACAGGGCACCGTTTACAGCACAGCTTACCCATCAGAGTTTGTCAACAAAAGGAGAAAAGTGCTAAAATATGTAAATGATTCACAAAGTTGGCTTCAACAGAAAGTGCAAATTACACGTGGGATATCTCACTTCCATACTTTGAATTGTCTTCTTGCTCCTAAATCACACTCAGCCCAGAATCTGAACACTGATTGCCTAGAGAGATCTTTGTGAGCTTCCAAAATAATTTGCCTGTTAAATTATTGAATGATAATGTAGCAGAATGACCTGCATGTTAGCCAGATTTGTGGAGACCTGTACCCTGAACTCCGCTTAAGCACTGTAGAGGAGAACAAATTGGTTTCTTTTTGAATTAAAGTGCTTGAATTTACACCAACTTTTGCAAGCTGTGGCCAGGGCTCTAACGAACAAACATTTTGTGGTACGTAGCCCAAATTAAACCAGGAAGGCGCAGGGAGCCCTGGTATGTAGTTGTGGGTCTGTATCATGAGCTGTCTCAGAAGCCAGTTTTCTAGAGCGCTGCCCGCTCACCCTCAGAAATCTGGTCCTTAACACGGAAACAGACTGGTGGGTGTTGAAAGTTGTTGTCTTTGGCAGAGGCTTGGAGGAATGGTTGCTCCAACCTGCCAAGAAACCGTGGGCAAATTACTTCACTCCCCTGGGACATGCTTTCCCAAATGTAAAATAGGAATAATGATCCTGAGGCTCTTTGAGATGCTTCTTAAGACTTCAGCTCTGAGAAACATATCAAGGTAATGCTTAATAGAGGCATGTGTACATCCCATTGCGCTCTGTGGGATTAAAAAGAAATACATTTCAGTGCTTGGTTGGGTCACAGCCTCAATTATCTGAATTTCGTTCACTTTTAATTTTTTTTTCTTTTTCTTTTTTTCGTGGGTTTTTTTTTTTTTTTTANTTTTTTATTTTTCCCCTGTTTGATAACAGAATGAAGCAAAGAAAAGCCATCCACCAGCTGGCCTCCACCAAGTGGAAGCAGAGGTCATCGTCCATTCGGATTTTTCAGCCTCTGACAGAGACTACGACTCCCAGCTGCACACTCTGGAGAGTGAAGAGACAGAAACCGAGGACCAGGAGCCTGAAGAGCTCCCCTCCGGAGAGCTGGCTCTTCCCAGCTCTCCCAGCACCCAGCAGGATGCTAGCCAAGTGTTGGTGGACTGCACGGGCAATTCTGAGGTTTGGGCCCAGGACCAGCTGTTATGTACCGACAGAAAGACTAACAAAACAGAGGCCGTTTGCATCTCTGGGCTCACCAATGGCTTCCACAAGCATGGGGAAAGTCTGGATTCAGTGGAGAGCGGAGATTCGGACTGCATCCAGGAAGGCAGGGGGGATGTGCAGCCAGTCAAGTGCCAATCACTTTCCCTGGCCCCGGAGGAGGCCCCCCTCTGTAGTAACTCTGGTTTAACCAGTTCATCCTCAGCATCTGAGAACATGGCATGTGTCCACAATCATTAAAGAGTGAACTAATCTGATTTTGATCATGGGAGAGCTAGAAGCACTAGTAAGGGCCTGTCCCTGTGAGGTACTGCGTGCCCTCGACTCACTGAGCCCGGCAGGAGCTAAGAAGGTGCAGCATCTGACCAGAACAGGGTTCGGACCTGCCAGCTGTACATACTGCCTTCAAGAAATGAGTAGGTAGATTGGTAAGGGGCCATCTTCTTCCCGCTGAAGCTGATGAGTAACTTGGTTTTCGTGGGAGCAGGATTGAGCCATCTGCTAAAGTCTGACATGAAACCACAGCTAGAACAGAGCCTTCTGCGTTAGACTGGGGCTGTCACTTCGCTGTAGTCCTCGAGGCGACTGGCAAGATGTCTTTTAATGCTGGGAAGAGGCAGGGTACACCGAGCGGTTCTTCTCAACTCCCTCTTCACCAGAGAGCGCCTTGGCACTACCTACTGCCTCGCGGTGTTGGGATGAATTTTGTCAGAGGAGTCCCGCAAGGGGGTGGAAACCAACACAAACAAATTCAGTGAGCTGTTACCACCAACCTTTTCTGCCCTCCCGTGGTTAAAAGGATTATAAGGCTCTCTTTGTACGCTACCGCAGTAACTATTACTAGCAGGCTGATGTAGTGGCCTTTTATTACACACTCTACGAGTGGCTCTAACAACTTGTACTATATAGAACCTTCTTCAGTGTCTGGGTCATTTCACCAACCTGGACTTTGTTTTACTTAGGTTCTTGTACCTAATATTTTAGGTACGCATCTGTCCTTTTAATGTACAACATGTATTTTTATTTCCTTGGAACATCTTTATATTATTTAATTTTATAAAGTGGAGTAGTGTGTGGTATAGAGTAGCATTTTTACTACTTCTCTCTTTCTTTATTTTTTTCCTCCCTAACAACACAACTACCTCATGTCTGTTGGAGAAAAAAAAAAGCAGCAGATCTACTCTTTTGTTATAGTCCATTATAGGTTTTAACTTATTCTTATACTGCCTTTTTCTAAAGAATATGTTTGCACTGGTTGTTGACTCTTTTTTTAATGCATAGTGCTGCAGATCTTGCTTTGTTTCGAAGTATGGCTCTAGGACACCTTCCTACAGCTGGAGAATTGGGTTGTGTTTCTCTTGTAGGACTGTGTTTTGCAGGAGCTGGCCAAAGGAGGCTGCTTCAGCTGGAGGGATGTTGATCCATCTTTCCTTAAGAAGCTTATAACAGCGAAGAGAAAAAAGAACCAAGAATTGCAAAAGTAACTTGTGATCTTGGGGACATCTATTTCTGGTTTTTGTGCCCAAGTGGAGACATCTCAGATGATTTTGATTTCCAGAGAGCAGCTCTCAGCCTTCTCTGAGCAGTGGACTTGCTGAAGACTTCGGATGAACAAGCGAAATTTTCCAGTCCCTTCTGAGAGTCCTGGCCAAAGTGCTTTTGGTTTTTTTTTTTTAAAGACCAGAGCACCACCAGAGCTTAAAAATTAAAATCAAGTCTTTGCTCTCGTACCAGTCAGTCTGGGTTTATTATAGATAACATTTGAAAATCATCTCGTGACTCGTCCTTGCTGACACTGTTGGTTACTGCTGGCATGTCTCTCAGCCTGGCCTTCTGGTCTGGGGTGAATGTTTTTCTACCTTGTGTTTAGCCTGTCTCTGCCCTGTTCCAGGCTTGCAGAGTTTGACTGCAAATGCTACAGATCGGACCAGCTCCTCGGGGGTAACAAGGATCGGTAATTTTGTTCATTGGGTGTTTGGTAAGTGTTCTGCCTTCCTGGAGGATTCAGACATCTGGCCATTTGTTTATTAAAAAATGAGGGAAAAGATGCCCATCTCCCTCTTCTCCCACGGAAATTCCCCCAAAGCTATACGGGGAGCTGTGTGCTGATGTGAGGTCCTGGAAAAGGCTTTAGACGTTGTTTTTCATGGTGAAATCTGGACTGAGATACCACTGCTTGCAGCAAGGAGAACCTTGCTCCACCAGCATCCTATTCCTGCCTCTGTTGTGAAGAGCCGTGTGACAGTGTGCCCTGTGTTTGCAGCTGAGCTGGACCAGCCCGTGTCCTTGCAATCCTCCATCAAACCCTGTTAGCTCCGGCTCTTCAGCAGAGGAGTACCTCCAAGCCTCCGTGTACCCTGTTGGGAGTGATACTGGAGCTTTCACCTCTCCCCACCCTACAGCATCTCCTCCCAGTATGACACACCATTCTGGTAAATGGCTGTATTTCCACTCGTTGCATTTGCTCTGTTGCTCCAGCTGCTCCTTGGTATCTTGGGGAGTCTCAGAAAGGCCGTTCCGTGCTCTGAAGCGCTGTGACTCTGAAAGGCTGTGGCACAGAGACTGGAAATCAGTGCCAGTGAGCAGGCTAGGCAGGAGTTGGTGCGTGTGCGCTACCAGAATGAGGAGCTAGAAAGGCAAGAAATCATAACTGGGCAGAGGAAGTGTGTAATTAACCTCCAGAACTCACTGCCACAGGACTTTGAAACTAATGACTTAGCAGGGTTACAGATAAGGCAGTGAAGTGTTATTGCAGGCAATAAGGGCAATTCACAGTTATATGGGAGCGGATGCAATTGCAGCGGTATAAACCCTCCAGCTGTGGGGTATCAGGCACTAGCTGCGGGGGGAGATTTCTGCAGCTGGACCTCAGTTTGCAGTTAGTTTCACGGAAGAGTCCTTGCCCTTCCCCAGTGACAGAACAGACCCTGTACAGGCTACATTGCCACTGCTGATGTGCAGAAGGGGAGAAGGACCCTTCTCCGAAAAGCTCACTCCAGAGGAACCCCTGGTGACTTCTTTTCACCTCCAAAACCAAGTCATCCGCCTGCCAGCATGACAGTACGCCCAAGGAGCGCTCTCACTGAGCATCTCAGCTGCTGGAGGACAGTGCCAGGAGGACTTTGGCCAGCAGCGGGCACAACCAGGGCACCAGAGTTCTCCCGGCTCCCTGTTGTGACGCTGTACCTGGGGCAGCTCATTTACCAGCCCTGAGCTTTCCATCCAGGGGCCTGTGGGGATGGAGCTTAGTCCAGTGGCTGGTTCAGGTGTGCCACCGTTTCTGGGGCACTCCTTTGTATATGCACCCACTGCTTTGTCCATACTGATGTTAGCAATCACAGAGCCACAGGGTGAGCGTTGCTGATCTGCCTAAAAGCCAGCCCTGCCTGTCGCTGAAGCCAACACAAGCAGGCACAGCGTGGCACCACCATCCCCAGGATCACCTCGGGCCAATTACGAAATCACCGAGTTAGTTACGTGCTCGGAGATCTTTGGGGGAGATGCAGCAGAGTGCAAATGATTCTACTTATGCATCACAAAAATACTTTGTCTCCTCGCGCTGAGGTTTATTCTGGTCTCGTTACACCCCACCAAATTGTACCAGGGTGTGAACCTGGCAGCGTTTGGCTGTCCAAGTACTGCGGTGACCGTGGACCGGTATGGCAGACCTCAGCTACAGAAGTCAATGTAGTTCCCTCAGAGGCGAGAGACCACCGCTGACCGGCAGCAGCGAAGCTGTTCTCGGTACAACCGCGTGTCCACGCCGAGTGCTGGGTGTCCTTGTCTAATTCGGCTGTACCCCGGGTCCCTCCTGTCCTGAACGCGTGTGGGACCTTTCTGGTCTCAGCTAGAAATGAATGGAAGAACACAGATCATACACATTTTATGTGTAAAGCTGAAACAACCAGTGCATATATTTTTTTATCATTAAATAAGAGCTTTCTTGCAGATTTCTCGCAGACACACAAACTGTTGATACCTTTAATTACCCATCATACTTAATATATGTTCCTACACATCAGGCTCCTTTCTCCCTTTTCTTCCTTTCAGTAACACTAAAGATTATTGCTGTTCAACTTTTTGCTGGTGTATATTGTTTTACGTTGTTAAAATGTCAGGTTTGTCTCACTGGCATGATTTTGTAGTATTAATGTTACCGTTTGGCTACACAACTGTATATTCCCCATGCTGCTGCGAGAGTCACAATTCTCATCCTTTTCTTTCTTTTAATTCCTTGGTTCATGAAACACGTGACTCGGGTAAAAATCTCTTTCAACTTTTTGTTGTTTTGCTTAACAGACAGCGAAGTTCTGGTTTAAATAGTTCAAATGAGATAACTTATAATCTAGGTTTTGAGAATTTTTTACTTTGCTAGCTAACGATCCTGAGATCAGCCCATGAAATATGCTGTGTAAGAAAGCAACTGTTTTAATAGAGCACTATGTATGTTTTTGATCTCATTAGAAATAGATGTTTTGAAGGGATCATCGTGTCTTTTCTAATCAATACTTTTGTTAGAAAAGAGGTGTTTAGTCCAGCAGAAATCTACCATCTAGTTCTGTTACTGTATTCCCTTGCTTGTATTTTAAAATTAAATTTCATTTAATTTTCTGCACAGTGCATAAGGATGTGTAACCAGAACTTGATCTCGTTTGAAGATAGTGTCTGTGTTTGGTTCCACGCTGTACTTAATTATAAATTTCTTTCTTCAGAGACTGTTCTTACTCCACAAATACTCTTTAGTGTTAAAGTGTAAGAAGACATTGTCCTTATATTCCTTAACTACTGGCTTATTAATAAAATATTTTAAAAAAAGAGCAGAATTTGTCTTACGATTCAGTCTGTTACAGCTCTTATTCCTGAGAGAAAGTTGTTGTGGAAAAGGCTGATCCTGCAGCTGCGCTTGGAGCGGTTGGACCCTGGGAAATTTGCCGTTAGGTGCTGCCCCTCAAAACGCGGAGAGGATGGCCGGAGAGCTCTCTGCCGGCGTGAGTTTGCTGGAGACGGACCTGCAAGGTGTCGCTGCAGGCAGTGTGGGCTTGGCTGGCGCTGTGCCTCGTGGTGCGGGGGAACCTGCGTGTGCATTTCCTAACGGCTCAAATCCAGCCTCCTGCTTACCCGTGCAACTCGCTGCTGGACAGATCTCAACAAGACCCTGCAGCTGGCAGAGCGGGGGCCGCCCCGCGGAGCACCTTCCACGGCGAGGTTGTACCTCGCTGGTGGGAGCAGGAGCCGGGATTTACGCTCCTGCCAGTTCAGTGCCTGTGCTCATAACCGTGGAGGTTGGGAATGTGGGATGATGGTGGGTGCCTGCTTCTTTAGATGTCACTTCAGGGATTTCAGGCGTGGGCAGAATTTGGGTTCATTAGGCATTTCTTGATGCTTGCTTCTTTCTCAGTTTTGAACACATTCCTATAAGAAAAATAAAGAAAAAAAAAATGTCCCAATTTCAAGCTTTTATCTTGCTGCGAAATTTTTTTCATGTCAAACCCAAGCAGAAGCATCTCGCAAGCGAACGGTGAGACTTCTCTCGGATGGCACGCAGGGCTGAACACTCAGTGGCTTGCGGCCAGCGGGACTGGCGAGAGGATATCTGGCAGTGTCCGAGGACACATTATTAACCTCCCATGCATCTCCCTTTCTTCCTAGGGTGCATTCCCTACTTGAGTAGATAGTTTCCATTATTACTTTATGCTGCCAGGACTACAGAGCCATAAAATCTCATTTTATCTGCATTACAGCGGTAATAAATCTGCACTTAGCGTAGTGTTCTCTGATAGTGGTTAAAGGGAACTGGGTCAGACTGCGTAACTCTGATGAGTCTTTCTCCTAATGACAGGTAACCCCCACAAACGAGCAAGGAAGGACCTGGAGGGGTGGTGGTGATGAGTGACTACAAATCCCACTTCCAGCTCTCAGTTTGCAGCATGAGACGCCGGTGAGAGGCTGCTGAGAGGGGACACAGTGGGGTGGCCGCAAACAGGGCAGCACGTGGGTGAACAGAGCAGAGGGTCGGACGCGGCAGTTACAGGGGAGCCGGGACCATGGAGAAGTGAGGATAGAAGCGAGGCGTTTGTTTGCGTTTCTTTCTCTTGCCAGCTTTTATCGCCACAGTAGTCTACGCTGTGATGCAGCTGGCAATATTACTACAGCGGGTTTGGCTCTCATGTGGTCTCGGGTAACTCGGTAAGTTACAAGTGCCCTGTGCTGCGCGTTGCCCAGCTCAACCATCAGGAAAAAACCACAGCGTGAGGTGATGAGCTGCGTGATGCAGCGAGATGGCCAGGGACGCTCCACGGGTGCTCAGTGGCATCGCAGGGGGGACTCCTCTGACCTCCTCCCCTCCAGCAAAGCACTGGAGCGGCAGTTACACCAGCACAGTCGGACCTCTCTGATTTGCGCGGCAGGTACAACTGTGGGTCTCATCGTTCGTGCTGGGTCCCCACGCTCATTTCCACTGATGGCAAACCCACTGGATGAGCGGCACGATTGTTTTCAATTAACGGAGAACACACTGCTCCTCCTCAGCCAAGCAGCTAACGGCCAGGACGTGTCCCCTCAGTGTGGTGACAAGCGCTGGCCCCTGCCACCATGACACCTGTGTGCTTGTACAGCCAAAAGTGGAGGGAAAAGGGTTTCTGCTGGGGAAAGCAGCTTCTGGGAGCACATCCCGGGGCTGTCCCACCGCCGCGGGGATGGCTCTCAGCTCAGCGCCTCGAGGTGGGTGCCACGATTTTGGCTCCCCTCCCTGTTGCTCACTGACCATGAAACAGATGCTAAAACCCCGCGTGTCTGTACGTAAGTGAAAAGCTCCCAGGCTGTTGGCAGACAGGGAAACCACAATTACACATAGAATAATAAATGGAGTGAATTCAGATGAGTTAATCTCCCACTTCATCTGCTGAAACTGCTAATGGCGTCTTGGGGACCTCAGTTTGCAGTTAATTGGTGTAAATCAGGAGCATTACTGGAGGTGATGGAAATTCACTGCGCGACAGGTGAGGGGTCAGCGACACCCTCTGAGGCCGGTGCTCGTGGAGGACAGCCTTGCGGAGAGGGAGGACAGATGGACGGACAGACCCCGTGCCCCTCTGCGGGAGGGAGGACGGAGGGATGGAGCCCACGACCGGTCTGCAGGGAAGGGGTTTGGAGCCTCACTTCGGGCTGGGCACTGCCGCTCCTGTAACCCCGCTGCTTTTCAAAAGGCTCCAATTTCTGCTCGCAGTGTGATAAGCAAATTCCTGCCTCCAGTACAAAGCAACTTTTAAAAACCCTTCTTTAAGAGGAGCACAGAAAATCATGTATGCTCTGGATTCCTGCTCTCAGGTGGCTCTAGGAGCCCAAAACCTGCCTTTTTCTTTAAAAAACTCATGGCTCTTCATGAGTCCCGTTGTTTGGCAGGACCGCCCGCACCTGTGGTTTTTGAGTGTGACACCAGCGATGTCACCAGTGTCATTTGCAGGACGCGGGGCTGAACTTGGTGATGCCCTGAACATGTAGCTACGTCCCCCCAGCTCCTGGGTCCTGCCACTGCCACCCTGGCCATCGCCTGCGCACAGGAGTGAAAGCACCCCAAATCTGTGGTTCCTGGGGGAAACGAGCCCTGTGAAACACACTGCGCTTCGTTTCCCTTGGAATTATTGATTCCCACGAGCCCTCCTCGGTGCTGAGACGACTGGGGAACAGGAGCAGGGCTGGTCCCAAAAGGTGAGGGACGGCGCAGAAATTCAGATGTTACCGAGAGGCTGACGGAGCCAGAGCGAATTCTTCCCTGGCTGAAAGCAACCTCGTACAGCTCAGCCCTCCGCTAGATGAGGGAAGCTTTAATGTGGAGCAGATGTAGTGACGTCTTCTTTCCTCGTTAGCCGTCTCCAACCCGCTCAGGGTGCACCATCCAGGGGAGTCACACATCGCTCGGCTCTACAACGGGTTTTTCACCAGGTTTCTGGCCACGGTTCCAGGGTTCAGTAACCCGGTCCATCAAGCTCTGTTTTTATACATGAGTTAGGATCCACTTTTACCTTTTTTCAGTTGTTTTTTCCCCAAACTCACACCACAAAAGACTTTGAGCTGGCATTGAAGACATGAGTTTCACTGCAGCTGATGATGACAGGGAGTTGTGTTTGCGGAGAACATGGGCCAAGGGACCGGGCAGGATCAGATATAAGGGCCTCTTTGAGGGCGAGCTGGTTGGTCCAACTCTGTGTGACTGACCTGGGTAAGTCACCTCATGATGGCATTTAAAATAAAGAGCATTGGGACAAGCCAAGCTTTTCTTTGCCCCTGTCCTCTGGAACTTCCTGGCGGTAGGATCCCCCCGTGGCCATGGCTCTGCGATCCCACCATTGCCAAGACCGCGTCACTTTGAGCCGTGACAGGCAGGAGAGAGGCCCTCGGGCAGAGGGCAAGGAAACCTCTTCCCGTATCGTTACCACAAGCCCGGGAAGGAAGGCCCGGCGCTGGCTGCCATCCCCTGGGCATGGCGGTACAGGCTGGACCTCTGGAGGGCTTTCCTGCTCTGGGGGTCCTGGGGGGACCTCCTCCCCTGGGGGAGGCCATGGAGGGATCAGGGAGGGGAGACGCCTGAGGGGGTTCTGGTCAGGGGGGAACCGTGAGCAGGCAGTGGTGAGGGGGAGCCCTGTGAAGTGGAAGCGGTGAGGGGAGACCTGTGAGGGGGCTCCGGTGAGGGGAGACCCGTGAGGGGGAGCCGCGGTGAGGGGAGCCCCGTGAAGCGGAACCGGTGAAGGGAAACCTGTGAGTGGGCTCTGGCGAGAGGGTGTCATAGTTTGGGTGCTCCTGTGAGGAGAGACCTGTGAGGGGGAGCCCTGTGAGGGAGCCCCAGTGAGGGGAGCGCCGTGAAGGGGCTCTGGTGAGAGGGCTCCGGTGAGGGGAGACCCACGAGGGGGCTTTAATGAAGGGGAAACCCGTGAGGGAGCCGCGGTGAGGGGAGCCCCGTGAAGTAGAACCGGTGAGGGGAGCCCCGTGAGGGTGCTCTGGTGACAGGGCTCCGGTGAGGGGAGCCCCGCTGAGGGTCCGGCCGCAGTCCCCGCAGATCCCGGGCCCGGCGCCCGCTGAGCAGCCCCGCACGGGGACCGCCTTTCCCCACCCCCCCGCCCCGTCCCGTCCCCGCTGACCGCCCCCCCCGTCCCCGCAGCCCCGCCGGACCCTCCGCGCCGCTGCCGGCGCCCTGGCGGATGCGCAAGATGGCGCAAGGCGCTGCCCGCCCGCCGCCGGCGGCCCCGCTCCCTCAGCGCCGCCCCCCCGCCCGCCCGGCGCGGCGGCGTGCTCGCGCGGAGGGGAGCAGCGCTGAAAATCC
>RSEF01000010.1:19386614-19427694 GCA_003993805.1 Himantopus leucocephalus | reverse complement strand
TCCTTTCCTTCCCCCCACCCCCTCCCAACGCGTGTGGGGGGGTGTGCGCGGTTCTCGCCTCGCCTCCCTCCTTCCCTCCCTCCCTCCGGCGCGGGCTGCTCCCTCCCCGTGGGGCGCAGGGAGGCGAGCCCGCCCGCCCGGGATGCCATGGCTCCGCCGGGCTCCGCGCTGCCCGCCTGCCTGCTGGGGCTGCTGCTGCTCGGCTGCCGCGGAGGTAAGAGCCGGGCCGGGCTTGGGGAGCGGGCGGGGGGACGGACCCGCCGCCGCCCTCGCCTCTCGCTCGGTCCGCGGTGCCTCCCGCACTTCGCATCCCTCCGTCACCCCCCCCCGTTGGTGGCCGGGGCCGGGCTGGTCCGCGGTCCCCCGCCTCCCTCCCCAGCTCTGGCGGCGGGTCCCGGTCCCCCGTGCCCGTCGCCGGCCGGTCCCAACCCCGCGCCGCCTCCCGTGGCATCGGGTGGCCGCGGAGGCTGAACGGGACCGAAGAGCTCCGGGGGTTGGAGGGACCGAGCGCGGCTCCGTCGCGCCTGTGTCCGCGGCCACGGCTGTTGGCGTCGCCCACCCGTGTTCGCGGCCCCCGGGGGGGGGGGACGACTGGGGGGGGTCTCGTCCCTCCGGGAAGGCAGGCTGGGGTCGTGGCTTTGGGCTGCAGGCGTCTGCATCGGCCCGTCCGACGCCGTGATCTGCAGGCAGCCCCTGAGCGTTCCCCCGAAAGCTGTGGTTTCAGGTGGAAACCCCACTGCGCGGGGGGCTCCGGGGAGAGGGTCCGCCGTGTTTGTGGGGCCCTTCGCCCCCACAGCTGGCACTGGGGAGGGATGGGGCGGCTGCCGCGGCAGTGGCGCGGTTGGGCATCCGTGCCCACGGACCGGACCCGAAATCATCACCGGCGACGTGAGCGGGAGACAGCGCCCGCGCGAACCGCTCGTGTTTGTCAGCAGAGGTGGGAGCGATGGAGAAGAGATGTTGGGCTGCAAGTTGCGGGGAGCTACTTTAAACCTACGAGTATTGTGCTCCCCTGTAACGCCTGGCTCGGCTCACACAGCCCCAACTGGTAACACCACCCACCGGACCAGGGCCGAAGTACAAAAACATCAAAGGGATTTTTGCCTGGACCTACTGTGCACATGCCCTGCTGGTAAATTGCAATATTTTCCTTCTGCTGGTGACGTTGTTTAAGCGTGGGTCTCACGGAGAAAAGATGCTGTTCTGCAGCGAAATTCCCGTGTGCATCGTGCCCTCGCCTCACTTAGCAGCCTTAAGGAAAAGTAGGAATTGTTTAAAAAACATGCAAGCATGGTCAGAGGGAGAAAAGCGTGTGTTAGATTAATCAGAGATTAGCTGCCGCGGCGTTTAGGAAACCAGGCTGTGGGCTATTCCCATAATAAATCTCGCCACGTGGTTCGTAGCAGCCACGGCAAGGAGGAGAGTGTAACTCTCAGAAAATATAAGTTATTCGTGAAGTGGATGTAACGAGGCAGGTCTTGTTACTCTGTTAGGACTCCAGGTATGCAACAGTGCAATAAGGATGGTGGAAAAAGTACTTCTTTTCGGGGGGAAGAAAGGAAAAGAAGGGAATTTTTAAAAGCAAAACTTTAGTAAGTTGAATTTTGTGTCTAGTATATCGCCTGCTGCTGTCCAAATTGCTCTGTGTGTTTATTTGGGCTGCGACTTGGCAGTTCAGTAGCTCCTGACTTTGGGGTGTGTTTTGCTGGTCCCGCTAAAGAGTACTTGGCTGCGTTTTAAGAATTTTTCTGTTCTGAGGGTTTCCCACCCATCCCTCCCCCTCCGGTGGGTTTATACGCTCTAGACGTGGTTAACAGCAAGGTAACGCGTTTCTGTGCTCTGCTGAATTTAATAAACCCTCCTGCATCGAAGTCAATCAGCGCCGGAGCAGAAAGCCTCGCCGCGGGGACGGATGCTCGTCGGGAGCCGTGCTGCGCTGTGCGGGATGGGATGCTCCGCTCCCACCCCTGCGGTTTTCAAACTCCCCAAAATGCTGGCCTGGCAACTGCGAACCAGGCGTTGGGAGCTGCTGGTCAGTGTGCTGGAGTGGGCTCAGCAGCGAGACAGTATTTTCTTTCTTTTTTTTTTTTTTTTTTTTTTTTTAATTTCCTGGAGCTCTTTGTTCTGGGTGGTGGACAGCTTTTGTCTGTTATTGCTGAGCCCGGCATTCAAAGGCAGGCATAGGATACGAGAGGCTCCCCGGCTCTGCTCAGTAACAGCCTTGGAATTAAACATCGTCATTTATATTTAAGTAGGCTTAACTTCTAAATTATTGAAGCTATAAGCTTTCACTAATTCCTACTCTGTGTGGCTTTGTTGTTTTTTTTAGATGCAAAAAAAAGGATTGCTTTCACCCAAATTGGTGTAATACCCTGGGGTTTTTTTTCTTAATATACATAGAGAGTATCAGGTATCATTTCCCCAGTAATACTCAGAGAGACACTATATGAAATTCAAGCCCACGTTTGGGCTTTGTCTCTCTTGGGGAGTTCAACAGGAGAATCTCGGGACGCGGTTTTCCCACGTGGTGGATGCGGCGGGCAGCCCGTGAAATGGGCCGGTTGTCTCACAACCGTATACTTGCGCACCACGTTTGGGACCCGTGCTGGGTGCGGAGCTCTCGCAGGGGTGCGAGTGTGCAGCCACCCATGCCGGCGGCATGCGAATGTCTGCTGGGGCCACCACGGTGCCAAAACTAAACTTCTCATTGGAAGTACTTAAAAGCCAGTGGATAGCGAGGAGAATAGGGCAGTTGGTCCCCGCCTGATCTGCCCTGCTGCCCCCTGCACAGGGAATTAGAAATCCTAATCTAGTCTAATTGCTCCTCTTCTTATTACCTGTCAGGCTCTGGACCTTGCACAGCGCAAGCTCCCCTGCTCGCTTAGGAGCTGGCAGAGGGTCCCAGGGAGAGCAGCTGGGCAAAGGATCCCAGATCCAAGATTTTAGCCCAATTCCCTGCTCCTCTCTTTCCTGCTCAATCCCAGTCTTGGCCCACGTCCCCTGGTGCAATGAGCCCAGCATGGGCCAGCGTGGAGCATCGCAGCAGCAGTACTGCGCAGCGAAGAGCTGCAAAACTGCTCTCATTTTGTGTGTGCAAATGAGAAAGCCTCTCTCCCTCTTTTCTGTCTGATCTTTTCTTTCTCTGATTTCCTTGTTTCTGGAGAGTCCCGTGTCGCAGCGTGTGAAGTGCCAAGCAGTGGCTGCGTGCAACGCCAGCCCCTTGCTTCACAAACCCTTGGGACGCTGCTCCCCCCACACGTCCCCGTCCCGCTGCCCTAAAACATCTTTCTCCCCCGCGCTGGGATGGGCTCACCGCGCCGCAGCGTTAGGATCCAGTGCTGGCTCCGGCGGGAGCGGGACGGGGCCCCGATGCGGTGCTGCAGCATGGGGAGCAGTGTGCAGAGGAGCTCGTGCGAAGCTACTGCCGGTGCCCGGCTTTGCCCGCTGAAGCAGCGAGCGTTCGAGCAGACCATACCCTTCATTTTGCAGCCTGCAACGGATCTGGGGCAGAAGATGCTTTTCTCCTTGTCCCCGTCCCCCTTAATTTCATGCTTTGCACTCCTGGGCTTCTGGCCCCGGATATTGTCCTTTTATTTGATCTAACAAAACAATGCAGGAGCCCCAACTCTGCAGATTAAGAATTCCCATTTAAATCAACTGAATAACATTGGGCAGGAACAGGAATAGTCCGTTCAAAATTACTTTGAAATCACAAACTTATTTGAACTTTACTGGAGCTTTTAGTTTTACAGAGTTTAGAAACTAATAAATTATGTAGCAGGGCTCATGAAAATCTACCCGAGTCCGTTCATCCAAAAGAATATGCAACATTTTGGTTTTGCAAGAAAATAAAAATAATTGTTTACACATGTTCAGGAGTCATTGGCAAGCATATAAAACTGATGGTTAAGGAGGCGAACATGTCAATAATTGCACTTTAAGAGAAGAGAGAGGCAAATAGGGGAGCGCGCTGCGAAAAGCACACAGCATACTGATCTGGCCTTGCTATTATATCAAATGTCACTGTTGTATCGCACCCTCCACTCGAGAGGAGCCCAGTCACTTAACAACCCAGACCTGCTCCTGCGTTGGTAATTTAAAACCAGAGTTTCAGAGCAGAGTCAAGGATTTGCTGCCTTTTTATTTTATTTTTTTTTTTTTTTGTTCTTGCGCATGTGATTTTGTTGATGAAGCTAACGGCAAGGCAGGAGGATGCGGGCTGCGGCGGGTGATTCTGCTGAGTTGGGAAGATGCTTTTGCAAAAGGATCTTTGCTGCTGAAACCCGAGAGTACGTGAAAAGGGAGAGAAGTGCTAGTGTTTCGTTAAAACGGCTCTGGTTTTGGAGGGATCAGGGATGGGAGAAATGCTTGGCAGTGCCAGAGAGGAGCGACGCGATGCTTTCCTCCGTCCTGAATTTCAGGGTGGGAGGTGATAAGGCAGAGGGGACAGCAGGGAGGAGAGAGTGCTGCGTTTCTTTTGAATCCCCTGGATACGATCGAGAATTTCAAAGGTTTCAGTGTGCGCAGAGTCTTCTCTTCTTCCAGAAGGACCTTGCCTTTCCTTTCCTTGCACACCATCCAGTCCTGCCTGCCGGTACTTAAGATGAATTCCAAGGGCTGGGTGATGGGACTGTGCTGGCTGGTGGGTTTGGTACCATGATGCCAGGGTGCCTGTGGCTCTCTTGGCAGCCTTCTGCCATCGCGCTCCTCCCAGCCAACGTGCCTGCCATCCACAAGTATCGTCACCCACCATGTGGCCAGTCCGTTCCCTGCCGGGTCTGTGCAAGCGACTGGACACGGAGACAGCCACCTCCCTGATGCTTTCTTGCAGAGTCAGGGGCGGAAACCGGCTATTCCCTCGTTCTTGCGTTAGAGCAGCCTTGGGGGCTGAAGCCTGCGGGGACCCCGGCTCTGGCCACAGCGTTTCCCATCTTGGCCGCTGCCTTTGCCGTCCTCTCGTGCGCGGTTGTTTCCTGCTCCGTATTTGTATCGCTGATGCCCTCTGCGGTGAGACTGTGATCTGGTCAGGGCTGCGAAACACGTGGGGAATGCAAATAACAACACATCCTACGCTTGGCTTGCTGCCGCACTCTCTGGAAGCCTCACGGAGGACAGAGCTACTGCAGGCAATTACCTCAGAAAAGGGTTTTGCCCTTTTCAGCTATACCAACAGGTTTTACCCTGCTTTTTTTCAGGGACAGGGGAGCCCACAAGGACTCGGAGTTTGTCCTGGAAAGGGTCTTTGTGCTGTGAACGCTCCCAGCTTCCATGCTGTGTTTAACGAGCGACCTCCTGGGATTTGTCCAGTCTGGTCTCGAACATCTGAAAATTATTTGGGGCAACTTCTCTGGCTCTCTGGGCTGTGTTTGCTTTCCTCGGCTAAAATCTGTCTCCCCGTTGAGGGCAGCGATGCCGGGCATGTCTCTGAGCTCTGCATCAGGTGGCCGAGAGGTCGTGTTATCCTCAACAGAGACCTCCTGCAATCGCTTAACGAGTGGATGTGGTTTATGCTCCCTGATGGAAAAATTGCTTTATATAACCTCTAGTCTGAAAGGAAAGGGAATAAAAAATTCTGAGCTAGTAAACTTTACTGCCAGCAAGATGTTGGGCCTGTTACAGCCTATTCTCTTCTTCTTTAAATGTACATTTTTCTGGATGCCCTTAAGAGCCAATTTGCACTTTACTGCAGTGTAGTGATTTTCTCCTTAGGGTCTGGGTCAACCTCAAGAAGTTTTAAGGGGGCACCAGCTGGATTTTTAGGTTGCCAATTTTATCAGCCTGAAACCTGTTACGATCTGCTGGAGAGCATCTTTCAGGTTCAGATATCTCTTCCAATCCATATCCTCCCATTTGCAGAAGGGTTTTGAAAAAAGTACAAACCACCACTGAAAAAACAGGAGACATTTTTTGTAGGGCTGTCCCAACCCGCACCCAGGTTTTTGGTCCTAATACTCGCCTGCATTCCACTATAAAAACCTCTTGTCCTGGGCTCCCACGAGCCCAGGGACATGGTTTTTTTTTGCTTTGGTAAGAAGCAGGGCCAGGGTGGCTAACCGTGGTGGTGGTAAGGCTCACTGGTGGGTCGCTGCTGATTTATGCTGTGTTATGCTGGGGACAAACACGGTAAATCAGGAGAAGGCAAATTTCTGCTCATGAGGGGCAGTTTGTACATGGATGCTGTGCTGTTGATGTGATGAGTGAGGAGCTGGGTCTGCATGGGTCTCCCCGCCGGTGCTCCTGATGATGCTGCGCCAGGAAGAGTAAGGTGGACCTGGCTGTTCCTGCAATATCTTGCCTTGCCATGAGCTCAGACCGGGCCCTTGGCAGGTCATTTCATCTCCCTGTGATTAATGTTCCCTGTCTAGAACGGGAGTAATAATACGGGCTTCATCTGTTGGGACCGCGTGCTCCCGGGGCAGGGATGGCCCTGCTGGCTGTGTGTCTGGACAGGGTCCAGGAGGATGAGCCGTGATGTGAGTGAGGTCCTTTGCGATGGATGTCACCGCTAATTAGAGCGGTGAGATTAGCTGCTGCATTTTTCAGAAGCACGGGAGGGAGAGCCAAAATCGTGTTTCCCAAATGGAAAAGGACAATGTTAGGGTATGAGCGAGTTCTTTTGAAGCTTTGAACATGAATCACAGTGTCAAGTAAAAAATAATTAAACTTATTTTTTTTTAAATGTACTTCAAAGTGTCTTTTAAGCTTCGCATTAATTCGAAGTTCTTTCTCTCAGCGCTAAATAAATCTCTTGGTTCAAAAGCACAAGTGCTAATTGGTTTCTCCGAGTATGCCTGTCTGCTTGATCAATAGGGAAAATAGTTTTTGTTAAATATTTGCACATATAGTCACATATTGTATTGCTCAGGGAGACGGTAAATGTTTCTCAAAAGGAGACTTGTAGAATGAGGATTGCAATAATTTTCTTGTGGCCTTTATGTCAGAGCTAATAATGTTGCCTCCTCCATCCTTTTGCAGAAGGCAAGGCAATTCTCCCTTGCGCGCTCCCCGGCGCAGCCTGCCGGCGTTGAGGCAAGCGGTCTGCTCAGCTGCCTGCCTGCCGCCCCTGCCTCTGACTACAAACTCAAGCTGTTGTGAGCCGAGTTTTACAGTTTCTGCCTCGAGCAGAGAGTGGCTGTGAGCCACGCTGCCTCACAGTCCGCTTTGGGAGGTACCCGGGAGGTTGCGTGGGATGAGTTGTTGGGTTTGGATACGCGGCCAGCTGTTGAAGAGAGATGGGGCTTTCAGACTCCCCGAGTGAATGTGCACAGCCTTGGTGATTTCCTCTCTGTCTCTCTCAATTAATTGCACTTTTACTGTTTCCCTATGCCTTTGGAGTGTCGTTTACTTCCAACTTTGCAGCATTGTTTCTGTGCCTCCCTGCTAACCACAAGCAGTTATTTATGCTAACGGAGTTGGCTCCTGCTCTTCCCCCGTTGCCTCCTTGCTTTGTGTGCGCTCTCCCTCTTGCGCGTCTGAGCTGACCTCTAGAGCAAACACCAGGAGCCTTCTTGTCCCGCCATGGAAATTCCTCTGCAAGTATCCCTGTTCCTTTGTCTCTCGTCCTGAGCATCCCGGGGAGGCAGGGCTCTGCGTTTGGAGTCTGCCTTTGAGACCTGGAGCCCCACGGTGCCAGTCTTGGAAGGTCAAATCCCAATGTCCCTGTTTAAAGCCCGATCCTTGAAAACCATTTTTAATGCGAATGACCCCGCGGTCACAGCCAAATGGATGAAGGGGGGTATTTAGAAAGGGACGAAGAAGGTCTAAGGCGCCTGGTTTCTACTGTGCCTTGTACCCAGTTCTCTCCAGGGTGGCCGTGCACCGGCCATGTGGATCTTAGGTTGGGCTGTTTGTGGACCAGTTTCTTATACCTGTTCTTGATGGTCTGCAGCATCCCAGGGCCTCATTCTTTTATGAGATCTGATTAGGCCACGAGGCTGAGGGCCATAGGGAATGGGGCTGGCTTAAAGGTGACCTTTGGCTGGAGAAGACCCCACGGCTGCTTCCTCAGAGCTTTCTGCATGCCGGGGACCTGCTGGGCTCAGCTTTCCCTGCACCAGCGGTGTCACAGTGGTGAAAACATGCCCAGGTCAGCTTGCTAGCTTGGGTCTTGCCAACCGTCCCACCAATGACTTACCTGTTTGCAAGGCTCAGACATTCACCCCGTGAAAGACAGAACCTGTGGATTTTGCAGACTGGGATACTGAGGCCCTCGTGGACCAAAGCTCAGTATTTTAAGGCAATTTCAGATCTATCTATTTAATGGAGCAGATAGGCAGTTTTAGGATGTCTAATGGGCCCACGGTGCCACAGAGAGATGTAGGGACTTTTGAAGAGCAGCAGATGCTTCCTGTGTCTTTCAGCGTCTAAGCATCTGGGGAGAAGAGAGACTTTTGGCTGAATTTGCATGGAAAGCCCATGTCAGGGTGAAAGATGGAGCTTCTCCCAAATCCCCAAATGGAGTGGGCTTTCTTCTGCTCATGTGTCTGGTTAGTTGGTTACCTGGCCCTGAAGCCCCAGGAAAGAGGCAGTGGGATTTCTTCAAGGTCAGAAAAGCATCCCATGAGAAAAGCATCCATTGAGGAGGAATTTGGGTGCTTCTGGACACTGCAGGGCGTCTGCAGGTTACAAACCAGTCGCACACTGTCCATTGTACAGTGTCACACCTTGAGGCGTAGTCCTGCTCTCGCCTACAGCCCAAGGAGACCCCAGGACCAGCCAGTGTCCGTCCCCACCCTGGCATGTGTCTGAGGGCACCAGTCCTAATTATAAGTGTCATCGCTTCTGCTCCTTGAGCAGCCTGGAGTTAGGATGCAGACCGAATGTTTATGGAGGTAAACATGATTATCTCCAATCACAGGCCTTAATGATGGTTATTATAATGACAGCTATTGTGGGAAGGGCATGTAATTATGTTGATTCTTCCTTTTATTGTACATATAATAATAAGCTGTTTTATCTAAGAGCACAAGGGAGCTGGGGGAAGATGGGGCATTTATTTCATTAGGGATTTTTTCTGATTGCCTGTTAGGGTAAGTCCTGAAACCTTGATTAGCCTTTCTAGAGTCAGAAGTCCCCCTCGGTTCAGTGTCAGGACGCGAGGGTCCTTATCCTACCTGACTCGCGGGAGCGCCCAAGCAGGGAAGGGGGCCCCAGTGTGGTAAGTGCTGTTGAGTCTCTGGCCACTTTGCAGAAAAATGCGGAGCATTCATCTAATTCCTTAATTTTCACCAAAAAAAAAAAAAAGTAATTGATGGGTTTGTACTGGCTGTAGACTAACTTGCTGAGAGGACCCCAGGGCTATCTCATTAAAAAAAAAAGTCACAGTGAGCGATAGATCACCGCGATGGCTGGAGCTAGCCTGACATTTTAAGACTTAATGGGTTAATAAAGAGTGTGTTTTAGGTGTCTGTCACTAAGTAGAGTTTGTCCATTCCCTGCACACACTCATACCTTGACAGCAGTACCTTTGACCTGCCGTGCACTACCCCTTCCTTCTTTGTCTGCTCAGTCCATCTGCCTCGGCTCAGGTTGCACTCAATGTTTATCCCCCGTAATCCAATTTAAGTTGCCGTAGAAAGCAATGGGGATTTACAGAAAGAAAGAAAAAAAAAAATCTCACTGGGTTTGCAGAGCAGAAAGGACAGACTCTTTTTTTCTTCTTTTTCTTTAGGATGACTGCCTCTTCTCATCTCTTATTTTTAGCATGCATTAACGATCTGCCCTCCACTCTGTTTTTGAGCCTAGTGCGGTGGGATCCTGTCCTTGGTGGGGGTCTGTATTAGGGACAGGCATTACAAAGACTGCTGTGGCTGATGTTTGCCAAGAGAAATTGCCCGTGGGTGTCCCAATTCTGCGAGCAGCTGTGGAGCTGGTCCCCCGGAGCCCGTGAAAGAGGGGAGAAGCTGTATTGCAGGTTTGAGCAGCTGGAAACCTCCACCCATCGAGAGGCTGTTGCATAGGAGAACTGTTAGAAAGGCTTTTGCCATGTTCCGATGAAATTGTAGTTTTCTTACTCTGTCAGAATTTCTTCTCCATTGCTTTTCTTAAAAAAAAAAAATAAAGTTTGCTTCCATCCCTGCATTTACATCCTTCAAATATTTATATGACTCCTGTTTTGTGGTTGCTTTTTGTCTTTCATGTCAGCGTGTATTTTGTCTAATCTTTAAACAATAGCTCTATTTCTGTCATCTTGTGTAGTGTCTAATTATGACTGTATGGCAAATTATACCCTAAAAAGGTGTGCTGGACCAAGTGAAGCGTAACATGCCAAAGACATAGTATTTAAATGTTCTGTTGGCAAAAGAAGTAAATGAGGATGTATCTGTGTGACGGGAAGCGAGGGTTTGCCTATTGTTGGTACAAATTCTGCAATAACTTCTCTCTCGTGGACTTGGTTTAGTGTAATTGCTTTGCAAGAAACCTTTTGTGTCGCTGAGCCAGAACATTGTGCATTTGTATTTTGGTGCTTAACTTGCTCTTCATTAAGTAGTGAATAGCACCATCCTTTGCCTGTTACAGCATGAGAGAGACCAAAGCGACAGAAGGGCATGGTGTTACGTGCGAGAGGCAAACAGCCTCCTGCTCTGCCAAGCGGGAGAAGTGTCGCAAAGATGCCGGTGGCAATATGGTCTGAATTGGGAGCTGCTGATCCTCCTCTTCACCCCCGCCGGCTGTGCTGCAGACGGGTCTGGGGCATGGCGCAGCCCCCTCCCCGCCTGGTTACATGGGGGAGAGGAGCAGATTTCTTGAATTCGTGTAAACTTCTGCTCCTGGGGTGGGAATGGCTGATGCCCTATGCTTGTGCAAGTTTTGATTGCCTATTGCTGCACCCCGGCAAAGGGACGTGAAGAGGCAATCTGCAGGGGAGTATGAATTGGAGCTGGGGTTTGGTGAGCCACCGGAGCGGTGTGCCTGCCTGTCCCCTTCACTGGAGTCTCCAAAGGCAGCCTTGAAGGTCTGTGCCTGTGCTTGTGCCTTTGGAAAGTGCGCCCTGAGATTTTGACTGCAAAGCCTTGGGAGGCAAAGCACGCCCAAGGGCTTTGTGTTTCTCCGAAACACTAGCACCCTGGAGCTCTACTGTAGCCCACTCTGTCCAAAATGTTTTCATCATTCCCTGTAAGCTCCCGTAGCAGATGGATCTTGCTGCTTCTTGTGGACGCACTGCTGACTCTGTCCTTTTCTCTTCATTTTAGATTTTGGCCATTCCTCCGAGCTGGCATTTGTTGTGGAGCCTAGCGATGACATAGCTGTGCAGGAACAGCCCTTGATCCTCTACTGCCAGGTGGAGGGCATCCAGCCCATCACCATCACATGGCGGAAGAATGGCGTGATGATCGTGGACAGCGAGAATGCCTTCATGTTGGCCAACGGCTCTCTCTATGTCTCCCGTTTCCAGAGGGTCCGGGGAGATGGGTCCTCGGATGAAGGCGAGTACGATTGCATGGCGCAAAACCACTACGGGCTGGTGGTGAGCCGGAAGGCGAAGATTCAGGCAGCAAGTAAGTACGGGCATCGTCTCACCTGCACCCTGTGGGGCAATCCTGCAAGGGGCCCTGGCTTTGCTGGGAAGCAGGAGGGAAGCATGGTGGGTGTTGGGTGTTCAGGGAGAGAGGACTAAAGAGAGGGAAGAGGAGAAGGAACCTGGAGCTGGTGTGGGGATGTGGTTGTGTAGCTGTCCAGGTGTAAAAGAAGAGCTAATCAGCCTTCTCAGGGAGAAAACTAAAAGCCACCTTCTAGCCGTAAATTCCCTGTCTCAGAGGGGTAAATTACATAAAGTCATGCGGTGAAGTAGTCTGTGGTTCATCTCCTGCGATGGGTTTGGAAGCCCCTTTGCTGTGCAGCATGGCTGGGCTCTGCTTGGCAGGCAGCGCTTTCCAAACCATAGGCAAGGACCTTTTGAAGGTCGCGGTTTCTTTCCTTTTGTTATTTAAGGCAGGCAGTGTGGAGGCAGCAAGGTCTTATTTACTGCCCAGCATGGCAATGTCTTTGAGGGCAAGGCTAACAACAACAGACAGATTGTCTGCTGGGGGAGCCTGGAAGAGGAGAGAGATGAAAATGTCAGCGAGGGAATGAAATTTAAAGGTGGGGGAGGAAGAATTACAGTGCAGGCTGTGACTCCAGCCCTGCGCAGTGCCTGGCTTAGCCTGTTGCATCGCCATGGCCAGAGCGGTTGGTCCTGTTGGGTCTCCTGCCATGCGGGCTGCTGGGTTCCCCCTTGCCGGCTCTGGTTGCTGCTTTGTGTTTGTCCTGGGACTGACGGCACAGCTGAGGTGTCATGGTGGTTTCTGTCCCTGTTCTGCTGGTGGCCAACTTTGCCCACAGACTGTCTGTGGGCTCTGGGGGTGCAGCTGCTAATCCTTTTTGCATTCAACCCGAAGTTGCTGCTGGGTGTTGTTTGTATGTGGGTGTGAGGACAGGTGTCTGGTACGGCCCCCAGACCTGGCTGAATGCTGGTTTGTTAAACAAGTTCTACTGAAGAGTTCTCCAACTTGTTTGGGAGATGGCTACCACTCTTCTTCCTGTGCAAGCCACTTACTACCGCTTCTGTTGTGTTCGCAAATTGCACTGTGATTTTTTTGGTGCAAAGCAGGAATTGTCTACGGCAAAGTCTGGGGCTGAGGTCCCCTGGCTGCTCTTCCCAAACTGGGGGAGGCCTTTCGGAGCACTGCTGCCCGCTCCCCGCAGCGCCGGGGCCGGCTGGCAGCCCACCAAGGGAACACTCCAGCCCTTGTGTATAACAATCCCCAAGTGCATGAAGTGGCCATCTGCAAACCTAGCTTTTCAGTCGGGTAAGAAGTGACATTGTCCAGGAGCCAAGGGCTTTGGGTCCGTGCCAGATTAGCAGCTGGATCTCAAACTTATCAGTCTTGTGGTGCTAAACCTTGGAGCACTTTTGGTGAACGGCTCTGGCATTTATGAGCGGGGAGCTGGCTGACGCACAAGCACCGTGTCAAACTTCTTGGACCTGTAAACAGGAGACATGAGAGCCGGAGGAATTACCTTTGGGATAGTGGATTGTCAATAAACACTGTTATCTCATCCCCCGCATCAATATGTATGTGATGTGCTGTGTGTCCCTGAATAGCATTTCCTTTTGTAGCCGTAGTTTCGCATGAATCAAAACGAAAAAGGGATCGTGTTGAAAATTTTCTGGACCCTGGTCTTGCTTCAGGCTTGGTTTCTTGCCAGCCCTGAGAAAAAGGTCTGGGTGAAGCCAGCATAAAACAGGGAGCACCTGGCCTTCGATGCCACAGGTGCCTGCAGATAATGGCAATAAAACGGGATGTTGGGGGCAAACGTAACCTGCGGCTCAGGGCGAGTTCTTAGCACTCGCACTTAGAACTCAGCTTAAACGTAGATGAAACCTCTTAAGAATGAATTGCAGTTGTACCCTCGAGCCCGCATGTCTCGGGGTGGTTACACACAAGTAACAGCGATTTTCGTCCCCCCAAGTCCTGATAAGCAAGTGTTTGTCCCCGTTTTAGAGATGACGGGACCATTGCATCGAAAAAATGGGTGCTCGCTGTCTGGCAGGAAAAAAATCCCAAGCGCTAAACAGACCTTTGCGGAGCAGAGTAAATACTGCCGGTGGGTAAAACCTCATCCCAGTGCTGATCTCTTCTTCCCTCTGAGCCTGACATCTGAACACAAAAGCAAAGGAGAAATAAAAACCTTTCACAAACAAAAATCTTGAAAGTTGATCAAGGCCGTGCTACTGAGGAATAAAAGGGATCTGACAGACCGGAGCCCCTCGAGAGCTCTGCTGCACTTTTCGCTGTCTTCAAAGGCAGGCTGTTAGTCTCATATCACCGTTACAGACCCTGGCTTTGTGTTATTGCTTGGAATATAATCTTCTTGGCTCGGAGGAATGTACATATTTGCATTCAGGAAATGTGGGCTGGATATCATATTTTTATGTTTCAAATTTACTTCAACACTTGGCATTGAGTAAAATTTAACTGGAAGAATATGCTGCTCTCAGCCGCTGCGCGTGCAGCCCCGATGGGCTCGAGGTGCCTGCGGTTTCCCCATGGAGAGGGCACTTAAAACCTTCATCCTAGAAATGGACTCATGAAATTTCTTTAACTAACATTCAGGGGACTTTATGTTGTTACTAACTGAAGATGCTCAGCAGAGGGAAGTGGATTGTGGCTGGTTTGTGGATTGGCAGGTCAGGTGCTGGACACATTGGTAATGTTTTTGTAGCATGACCATCTTTTTAACAAGTACAAGTGTGCAAGAAGCCTACGTGTGATTGAGCCGAGTGGGGGCCCTCGGCATTTCCACCCTCTGCCTAACACGCCGCTTGGAATTTTTTCGCTTGCTGTTTCTGCGTCTGTTCAAACCCTGGTGTGTTAGTTTAAAAGCTTGTGGAATGCAACATGTTTTTATAATCTGATCAGGTTATTGAATACAGATCTTTTCTTTCTCCTAATGACAGTTTCATCATTTCGCATGACTCCGAGCTGTCTTAATTAAAATCCGTTTTGTAGGCAGAGTGCTCTCTGGAGGCACTGCTGGGCTGTGTCTTTGCGGGTCTCTTTGAGAAGCTGTCTTTCCCTTGTGCGTGCCAGAAGCTGGTGCATACCTTTGCTGTCTGTGGATGAAGATACCCTCTGAGCAATAGTAATGGCTACAGTCCACTCCTTGGGAAGGCGAGCTCCCCAAAACGCAGCCGCCTTTCTCCCCATCACCACCCTTTGCTTTACTTGGCCTTACTTGACTCTGATCGCGTTGTCTCATGGCATTTCCAGCCCTTTTTGCCGATGCTATAATTTGATGGAGCTGGCTCCACATCATCATAAATCACAGCCCGGCCGGTGGAGTAAGACCCATTGATTATATCACTCAATAACAAGCAGTTACCACTAATTGGAAATCACCATCAAACTGGGTATCGGATCAGGCTCTGCACGCATCCGGCCTGAGTAGCAATTTTCCCTGTTTGATTTGGTGCTGTAAAAAAAACCAAAAGGAAAGAAGGAAAGTAAATCAATTGTGCAACTTAGAGCCAAAGAGGTTACTTGAAGTTTGGTGAAATGGACCTGCCCAATATTTGAAGCGCTGTGGGACCTGCGAATAGCTCTGGAGAGGTCTGGGCTTGTAAAGATGCTTTCCTCGTTGTGTCTTGCTGCGGGGGGACTGTTTTGTAGCCAAGGATAGCACTACACATCCTTGTGCCCTTCTCTGCTCCCTTGCCCTCTTCCCTTCTGCATCCTACCCCAAATCCCGCTGCTCCGTCCCACTGTGCCTGGCCGTCCGTGGCACGCACCCTGCTGGCAGGAGGGCAGGATTGATAGCCTGGGCAAGGCAGACGTTACGTGTCTTCTCTGCATTGATCCATCAGACAGCAGCAGCGGCTCCGCTTGCCCAGCCTGGGGAGAGGCATGCTCTCCCTGCAAACACGCTGACCGCTGCGACCTCCGGGCCAAGGGTCTCAAGGTCATCTGCAAAATATAAAAAGGGAGGAGGTCTGGTGCATACGCATGCTTGCAAGTTGTTTTCCCTTGCCAAGCTGTGTGGCTAGGGGAGGAGGTTGGGAATTGCGGTGTTTTTAAAGCAGCAAAGATCTTCCCATCGTTTCAGCTCCTCTGCACAGAATATATTCAGGGTTTAACCTGCAGCCCCTTTTCCAAGCTCTGGGGTGGTGGGAAGAGCTGCTGAGCCCAAATAATGGCAGCATTTATAAGAGTGTAGAGACAAGAAGGAAGTCTAAAAGGATTAGGGAGAGACAAAGGGGGCTGATTATTTTATGGGTCACAATACAAGGCATTAGAGTGAGATCACAAAGGGATGTAATTACAAAAGAAGGCCATACTGGGGGGATCAAACCAGGATTAGAGTGGGAAATGTTTTTACACAGTTTTGTTCCACTCATTATGAAGTTAGCATTTTAAATTAAGGTTTAAATAAGGTGGCACCAAAGTTGTCACCAAGGTATTTCCTGGGCAGTGCCACTGTTTGGATGCAGATTGCACATCTCAGCTGAAAACATCAAGGCAGACCTCAAGCGCATGAGTTTGCTGTTGGTTTTTCTTGTGCACGTACAGAATCCGTATTGTCAGCAGAGCCATACCTATAGCTTGTGCTTAGATGAAGTGAACCTGTTTCGGCAGTTGGAAGCGAGATGCTTTTGTGATGACATGTTTTCGTGGTGCAAAACACGTGCTGGAGGTAAAGGTATGCTTTTAAAGCAAGTGCCCTGGTGTCGGTTTGTGGCTCTGGAGGCATGGTCTTGTTACTCCCGGAAACTTTTGGCTAGTGGTCGCTTGCATTTTATTGCAGTTTAAGCTCTGGTGTTGCATGCCAAGTTTCCTCCATCCACAAACATTATTTTTTTTTTTCCAGTTGTGGCTCCGCTTGCATTTAATGCCCTTTCTTCCCAAATGCTGAGCATAAGGGCTCAGTCCTGACGCCATTGATGCTTCTTTATTGTCTGTACTTTGAATGCTCATGGTTCTTGGTAAACCCAGAGCAAATTCTGGGCTTGTAGCAGTGGGTCTCGGGGGGGAAAAATACCCATGAGGAATTCCTAAAAAAAGGAAAGAAAAAGAAATTAAGTAAAGCAAAAAGACTGTGAGAGGTTCCCAGGGGATGGAGATGATGGGTGAGTGGGTTATTTCCCTCCATCAGCTGTTTTGGCTGCCTCCAGGACATGCTGGCTCATGCGATGCTGCCTCTCACATCTGTACTGTTGCAGGATTTGGCCCTGTGTGTGCTGCAAAACAAATGTACAAATATTGGAGTCACTGGAGGGAGATCAGAGAGATTTGACTGGGAATTTTAGTAGATTTGCGGGATTAAAAGAGTTTGTCACTTGCCACCCACTGCATTTCAGTGTCTGCATGTAACAGCCCGGATTCATCCTGAGACTTGAGCACATTATAAGACCATATTTCTTTTGGCTGCTCATTTCTTAGCAGTGTGATAGTTATTTAAATATCATCTTGCACTTCTTCGCAAGGCTTCTAACGTGGATGCGCCAACCTTAGCTCCGGCAATGTTATCTCTCATATAGGGGGTTTGCACTGCAGGCAGTAATGTCACTTAGTCATTTATAGAAAGCTCAGGGGAAATATATCAGAAGAATTTCATTAATGGTAGCACTGCTGAGTTATTTGTCTCAATTAACTCTTGGAGCACAGCTGAGGAAGTTCTGACATCTCCGCAACCCGTGCCTGCGGCACGAGGCTACTCCCGGGTTCGCTGCCTGCTTTTTTAACACGGGGTGATGCTGTGCTGGTACCCGCGTGGGCAGCTCTGTGGAGACAGGATGGTGCCCAGCCTCACATGCTTTTACGCTGCTTGTCCCTCTGCCTGCTGCTTTGCTCCAGCCTCTCCATGAAGCGTGGGGCCACCCTCCTCCATTATTTTATTTGGGAGGGCAGGTCTCTGCTGCCTCAGTCTTCTGCTTGCAGTCATCACCCTGTGATCTCTTTGGTGCTGTCATCTAGAGCAGCTCTTTATCTCCTTAGGCTTGTCTCAGCCTAAGGATTTGTAAAGCCACTAGTTATACGGTTGTTTCTCCAGTAGGCTGGTGATGGTTATATACGGCTTTCACTCTCGTTCTGCCCTATAAGGGTCCCAGCTGGCCATGGGGTGGCCAGTGACATCAGTACATCAGCTGTGCCTCAGTTTCCCCTCTCTGAACCCAAGGTGGGTTTACCGTCACTGCCATCTTTTGCACACCCCTGTGAGCACCTTGGAGGAGGGGCGGGGGGCAAGCAGCTATTTTGTGTTTACTGGGGACCTGCGTTAGCTAGGGATGGTGTTTCATCTGCGCCATCGTTTCCCTGCAAGCCTGCCAAGAGGTGAAGGGCGCGCAGTGCTGGAGAAAGGTGGGTGCCCAGGTGAGAGGGGGCTGCTTTTCTGCCACCGTTCATTGGCAAAGATGTGAGTAGGAATTGATTTTCGGGGCCATTTGACCAGAGCAATCAATGCTCTTGATCTAGTGGGTAAGCAGTGAGTTAAAGGAAAGCATGGCTGCGTTTGCCTCGAAGCTCTGGTCATGGCTGTAACCCACAGTTACTGAAAACAGCAAAATATGTAAACAAATAAAAGAGCACAGAAGCTGTAGAGAAAGATACCTGATTTTGTCAGGGCTGTGTCTTTTCTGTTGATGCCTGCCTGCTATGAGACTGGGATTTGGGGACCCTGCTTTGAGTGTCTGGGGTCTTTGGGTGCAGTAGTGATATGAGCTAGGGCAGACCTCACAAATCCCCTCTTACGGGTGAGTCCCTGCGTGGGGCCCAAAGCTGCTTTCCCAGGGCTGGTGGGATGGGAGCCAGGAGACCCGTCCTCCAGAGCTCCCGGACACCGAGGGATGCTGGATCCCAGCTCCATGCACGGCCTCTTCTGCTCCGGTTTTGGCTCTACCCACCGTTGCAGCCTTGTTGTTGGGAAGGGAGCCTGCTCCCACTCCTCCTAGGCACAGCATATGGTTTTCAGAGAGGTTCTTGCTTTAAACCCAATTTTACAGTTGGGTTGACTGAGGCAAAAGGAGGTCAAACGATTCGCCTGAGGTCACTCAATAAGTGGCTCAGATTAAATCTCAACCCACGACGCTGCCCGTTCCCAGCGCTGGCTGTGCCGGCCGGACCAGATGGCCTTCTGAATGCGGCGTCAAGATCCCCGGCTTTTTCTCTACCTCATTGTTCTCCATTGTGGGCTTCTGAATGCAGGACCTTGAAAGTGAAAGTCATTTGGATTTGCCGAGTCCAAGTTATTCTGTTTAATGACATGGATTTGCAAGAGAGGGTTTAAACGCACTGCTTTGCTATGGAGGTTTGAATTTTACAGATTTACCTCTTTGCTTTGGTTTTCTGGTGTTTAAACTCTCTCTGCCCCAACCAGCTAAAATTGGTCCCTTTTACCCTTTCAGCTGCCCCGCTGCTCTCTCACTGGCCGAGTGGGACTGTCCTGGCTTTGTACCTGCACAGGTTTGTCCGTAGAGGTCTCAGGCCCCGATCCCTGGGATAATTCCCCGGGTGATTTCGCTGCAGCTTCCACACCACTACGGTCTGTCTGTGCAGTTTGTGCTTTCCCACTCAGCTTGCTCCTGGGATTGCACAAGGGTTCAGTGTAGGGTGCTGCTGGATGGACGATGTTGTATGTCTGGGAGCCTGTTAGCTCTGGAAACAGAGATGGAGATGCTGACATCTCCCTCCTGATCTGGTGTGGTGTCCCGTACGTTGCTCCTAGCAGTAGTAGGGGCCATGGACGCAGTTAAAGTGGTGCACTGGGTATCACGAGACAAGCTCCGTCCCCGCTCTCTAAACCAAGAAGCTGCCTGGAAAAGCGTGGCTCCGTAACCTCTTTTGGAAAGCAGGTGGACAGATCCTCAGGACACGTAGAGCAGAGACCATCTGCTCAGGGAGCGGCGATGCTGGGGTAGCTGTTCCTCCCCGCACGCGCCCGCCTGCCTGGGGCAGGCTGCGGTCCTCAGGGCGATGGGGACCTCTCCTGCGCCCACATATCCCTCTGCATCCAGTCTCCCGCAGGAGGGCCCGCGCTCAGGAGCAGCGCCACTCACATGCCTCAGTAAGTTGGCACCTCTTGAGCATGCCTTGATTAATGGTGTTTTTTTGTCAGTCCTAAGAGGCCCCTATTATGTCCCTTTGATGCTGCATTTCGCACTTACCACTGTCACTGAGCTCAATGACTAATTTTCACAGGTCACAGGAGAGGGACAAAGGATCAGGCCACGTTTGGAAGAAACAAATGAAATTTTGCTGCAACTGAGAGCACTAATTAAGAATGAGGATCAATTTGGGTGTACAAAAGAGATAGTTTTAGGCTGCTGGTGTGTAAATGAGTGGCAGCGTTGCGGTAGCAGAAAAGGCTCAGTGTGTGCATGCTTCAGCTGCAGCATTGTACTCCGCTGCATTTGATCGATACTTCTGTGCTTATTCATTGGGGAAAACCCAAGTGTTTTCCTGCCTGCTGTGCCCAGGAGGGGCAGGGACAGCAAACTTGCCGGATCAAGTCATGGTTGATCCCTGCAGGATGTTTTTGGCCAGGACCAGGAGTTTGTGTTTCTTGAGGTGCATTGCTCGTCTTGGAGCATGGCACTGCATGTCGGCTGGTGGCTTTTAAGCGCAGTGTGTTGTGTTCCCTGCCTATCTCTCTGCTCAGGATGATGCCCCTCCTCATCTCAGGCCATAGCTCGCCCTACCAGCGATTACACTGCTTTGCTGAGACTGTAGAGGAACGCTGATTTGGAGGAGGTGTCAGAGAGGGAAGAGGGACAGTGAACTCTCATCAATGAGGATGTCATGGATGCAGCAGGACGGGCAAGGCAAAGCCAAGGATGCGCAAGCTGGGTTCATGGCTTCACTGAGCACTGAAGAAACATTTGCCCAAGTCTTCACATACAACAAAAAGTCAGAGCTAATGTGTATTTGGGATGAGCTGGTTGTGAATGCCCAGGTCCCCAACCTGTGCCGGTTAAAATCAGTTTGCAAATTGTTTTGCATCATGTCTATTTATGGTTTGATTTGCCTTGGGCAGAAAGGTAGGAGCGTTGACTGGAGTGTCCTTTTACGAAGAGGGTTCTCCAGGGCCTCTGGGGTTCCTGTGAAGCAAAGGCTAAATAGATTTGAACCCAAATAGATTTATGGTACTGAGCTAATCTCCAAAATGATCAGGTGGAAGCAGCAGTCCCCTGTTTCCCCTCGTTCTTTGGTGTGGTTTGCCCATTACCAGTTTTTTCCCCTGCAGCTCAGCATCTTCCCCAGAGGGCAGTGGGATGTTCAGCCTTGGTCCAGGGGCTTGCTCCCATCCTGAACTCTCTGCAGTGACATTGCCCTGAATGGCTAAGCAATGCGGCCGCGGACCTTTGGTCTCCAGCGTGGCAGCTCCTGCCGAGGTAAGGGTACTGGCCGAGGCACTTTGTTTGCTTGGAGCGGCTTCCATGTCCAGCTCACCATGGTTTTCCACAGCAATGTGTAAAGGCGTGGGAGGGAAAGTCCTGACTGCGTCTTTCATTAGTGATCCTAATGTGCAGGGGCAGAGGAGAGGCAGGAGACCCCAAGGGGGTCAGCTTGAACTCTCTCTCAGAAGAAGGGAGGGGAGAGAGACGAAAAAGTCTTTGCGTGCTGGACTGGCCCTTTGAAGGATGACAACAAAAATAATCTTTTTTGGTTTTATGGTAACCAAAGAGAAAACAGCTTCCTTATCCCTTGGGAGAGCCATGGGTGCTCTAGACCTTCACGAGGTCTCAGGCTCTGCCCAGCACCTCTACATGACAGGGACTGGTCAACGTCTGGGTGCTAGTTTTAAGGATACAGACTTGACCATTTTAGCTGAAGCAGCGTGGCGGTTGATGCCTTGGGAAGCCTGGCTTTGGTCCTGTTGTCCCGTGTGACCTTGGACAACTCTTCCGATTCCCTTGTGTCTCCAGGAATCGGGGACGGAGGCATTGGTGCTCCCCAGTTCCTCCCAGCCCCTTTGGGTTTGGGGGCCCATTGCCTCCAGCCTGTCTGCGCTGAGCTGGCGTGGGGGGCCCTGACCCCACTTGAAGCTGTCAGAGCTCGTTATCAGCACTGGCAGCTCGTTCCCACCGCAGCGGGTCTGGGGAGGCCGGTTCCCTCTGGGTGCGCTGCTCGGTGCTGATTGCTCTGTGGCTAATTGGGGTTGAGGAGTTGGGGCGCTGTGTGGACCTCACGTCGCTGCTGGCTGTTGATTTTCATGAGGCTCGTGGGTCTGGCTTTTCTGAGACCTTTGAGGTTGTAGCCAGCCATCCAGGAACCGACCAGAGGGTTCAGAAGTTCTTTTAGGGGAGGACAGAGGTTTGCGCATCATATATACATATGCAAAAGTCTCTTAGACAACGAGTTTTAAAAGCCAGCATGTGTATAGGTACACAGGAGGTGTTTGTGTTTCTGTGCTGGGGAACGTGCACAAGCCTTTCTGTTTTAAAGCATAGTTTGCATAAGTCTGGAGCACCTCTGCGATTCACGCTGCCGCGTCCCAGGGGGGAAACGGGATTTGTTCTTGTACAGCTCCCTGCCCAAGGGGAGCCTGTGGGATTTTTCTTTTGCTAACTAGGTTCCCCCAAGAATGAGAGATTACCTGATCTTCCAAAAGCATTTCCAGTGTGCGGAGAAGTCTGGATGACTCACAACTTTTAATTAGCTCTCCTGACCGAGGCAAGGATCCCTCGCTCCCTCCCTCCCTTACAGAGAGGTGGTGATTAGAATTACAATGAAGATAATCCAAACTGTATGTGTAGGGTTTTCTGTAAGCGGAGAACAAAGCAGGACATCCATCTGGTGAGTGTGAGCCCATAATACCTTTCTGCTCATTTTTCCAGTGCAACAGGAGCTGCTTGGGACGGAAGCAGGCTCATTATTTTGGAAAGGCTTGCTGACACGCAGAGCAGGGCTGGCTTGTAATCTCCGAGGCACTGAAACCGCTGCTCAGGAAGGAGCATTGCTTTTATTTTTAAGTCTACCTTTGTATTTCTCCTTGTTAAAATCTGCAGCCATGAGGGATACCAACCTCTTCTGAGCCTGCCATTAATTAGTGTATGAATGAGAGATGCCCTTAGTTTTAGCAAGGCTAATCAAAGCTGTAAGGGAGTTTTAAAAGGCACTACCCAGCAGCCGAGCTAAGCTTGTCCTGTGACAAACATCCCAGCAGCAGTGAGGAAATGCATTAGCTGGAGAAAACCTCGTTTTCGAGTGATGCTATTTCCCCTCACTTAAAATTTCCTTCTCTGTATCGGACAGAGCTCCTGCCTCAAAACTTTGAAATCCCTTTCAATGTCCAGTTTTTGCAGTGGGAAGCTCACCTTGTGCCGTGGGGTCTGCTTTCCTGTGCTGTGCCCTGCAGCGGGCAGGAAAGAGGCAGAGTTTGCAGTAGATAAATGCCATGTTGGGCCCTTGGCCACGGTGCTGCTGCGTTTTACGGTCAGTTGGATCTTGCCAGGCTGCTCCAGCGCGGCGAGAGGATGGGCGCATTGTGGTGGAGCCGCCTTGGCGAGAAAGGAACAACAAAAAGCCGTTGTGGAGGAGCAGCCGGCGCTCCGTGCTGCAGCTCGCCACCATGCCGGCAGCACATCGCATGCTTCGACTCCTGCCATGGCAACAAGTTCATCCTTAGGCCAGTACAACGGTTGGCTGCAACGTGGCAAGGCGGCCAGGAGCCCGTCCAGCCTTGCGGCATCCCCAGAAGGACCAGGGAGGCAGGAGGGATGGGGTTAGGTTTCGTGCCTGCGAGATGCTCTGCCAGCTGCAAAATTGAGGCTGCTGGTTTCCTACCCAAAAAGCACAGGCGAGGCACTGGGCGATCCTTTTGGGATCCTGAGCTGGGCAGCACCGGTGTGCAGAATTGTGATAGCTCTTGTTCTCCAATGCAAAGAGCTGAGGAAGGAAGATAGAGAGCTCAGATCCAAGAAAATGTTGGTCAAACACAAGGAATCCGTTCCTCTTTATTAGTGCTTCACGCACTAAAAAAGCCCCCTCTGCGTATCAGAGCTAGGTGCAGCGTTTCCTTTGAAGGAAATGTCTCTTCAAGCCGGGATCCCGGTTGCCGAACTTGCCGCCGGCCCCTCCCGGCAGCCCCGTGCGAGCCAGGCGTGCCGGTGGGGTGCAGCTGGTGCAGCTCAAAGGGAAAACGCGATCAGCTGTTGAATGGTGGAGATTTGAGACGTCACGCCAAGGCTTCACATTTCAATTTTTTCGATGCGTGCTGTGAAATTCATAGGTGGAATATTTCTAGGGAGCTGCTTTGCTTCCTGTAGGAAAAGGCGGGGGGAAAAGTGGAAAATAAACAATGTGCTGTATTGACAGCTTCCAGCATTAAAAACCCGATTTGAGCTGTCTTTTCCCTCCCAAAGTCATAACACTTGTTCTGAATTCTTGACATTAAAAAACCCCAATTTATTAGTTCCTTTAGGTCGTCTATTTACTTTTAGCTGTTGTGATACACTTAAGTCATGTTTCTAGCATTTGTGATTCATGGAGGGGGAAAAAAAGCTTGAAAACATCTCGCTTTTAAAATAACGAGAGCTAAGGTTGACAGAACTGCGAAACGCTGAAAGTTGGGGCTTCACGGCATTGCCAGACATCACAAGGTCCTTGATGACACGATGAGAGCTGGGAAAGCTGCATAAACTGATGAGCTTCTTCCATTCCGGTCCCTTGTCATGTAAATAGGCTCCAATCTGCATGTCAGATCCCTCGGGTAAGGGAGTGTAATAACATTAAAAAAAAAGGCAGCAGAAACCCCAAGGTGTGTGTGTGTGTTAGCAATCTTTAAACAGGCAAAAAATATGCTTGGAGGAGTTTGGATGGGGCGAGAGGGCTCCTCGTTACTGCTCTGCTTCTAATGCAAAAAGGTAACTGCCGTGGCTTTCAAGAAAGTACTTTAATGCTACATAAATATAATTGCTTCGATAAAATGTCTTTAGCCTCCTGAGGGAAGTTGTAGTCTGGTAAGCCTTTAGATATGAATGGACGACTCTGTAATTGCTATTGTTTCTGAGACACATTAGGAAGGCCTAATGCTGATCACTTCTGGCATGTTATGGAAGCGGCGTAATGGCAGTCCCACGCAGCGTGCGGGGGAGAGGGTATTAGTATGCGTTTTGCAGGATGAAAAACTGACAAACGCTTCGGGACTGGAAGTTTTTTTCCTAATTAGATTGTGGGCTTGTGAATTTTATTTGATCCCCCCCCCCCCCGGCCTTTTCCTGCTGGTACGCAGAGTGAAGGTATCTAATTCTTTGCAATTTAGGCTTTGGATAATGAGCTTGAAGGCAACATCTCAGAGGAGTGTGGAATTGATGGGTTAGTACATCAGCTTGGTTAATGCAGTCTCCTGACTCTGACAGGGTCCAAACCAGCTGGTTCAGAGAAAAGGGCAAGATGTGGGTATTGAGAATAACTATTATTTTTTTTTTTTTTTTTTAATACTGATTAGTAAAACATGGGATATTCTGGTACATGGGATGTGCTTGCATTCTGGATTGGGAGCAGCTATGTTTAAAAAACGGAATTTGGGCTTAGAGATCATTCCTAAGAGATATCTTGGTTTGTCTCCTGGTTTTGGAGGCTGTAAGCATCCTGTTTTCCAGCTTTTTTTCACAGCATAGGTCCCAGAAAGCCTAGCAAACTGCTCTGGCAAGGTAAGCAACTAGGCAGGGCTGGAACACCATACCCCATCCTAGCAGTTCTGGCTTTGATGCATTTTTCCTGACAGCAAGTCAACCGAGGGTCCTGAGAGGCAGCAATGTAGCTGGGACGATTGGCACATCCTTTGGGATATCAATGTAATTCTCGTGCTATCGGTTGGACCCAAGTTTATTCCTCATTTTCCGCTGGGCAGTGTTTTTTGTTTTTAAGTGTTTCTCAGTGCTGTTTGACTGCAGTTGTGTTCCCTGCCAGAGACGGAGGCACATTTGCAAAACCAGGGAGCTTTCCAGACACGGCTGGAAGAATCAAGGCCAGCGCTAGAGCCATGTATGGCAGGCAACAGAGATCTCCCATCACACCGGTACTCACTTCTTTTTGGAAGTGGCATTGCTTGCCAGCTTTGCCATCATTTGCTTTGCTTTTCTATTAACGTGCCTTATTTCCATGGCTCTCCTCCTAGAGGTAACGTTACTCAGACCAAGTGAGACGTACTCTGTTTCCAGAGGCTGGCTTGCTGATCCCCAGGGTGGGAACCTGGCTGAGCAAAAGCTGTGGGATTGCCAATTTTATCTCTTGCCTCCATGTGCTGACTTGGATCTTGTCGGTGCCATCGGGTACGTGCGCAGCCTGGCTGCTGGATGTGTCTTCCTTCCATTGGCAGCTCATATACTTTGTCATTGGTGCTCAGAGCTGCAGGTCTATTTTCCAGCTTTGTTAGTACTGACTTCTGTTTAGGAGTGATATCAGTTTGTGGTTATTTTTTTTTGCTTGATCCTGCAAGAATATGTACCAGGTAGTAAGCAAAAAGGAGATGAATTTCTGCCCTGGTGTTGCACGGGTGTCTCCTCTAAAATGCTGCTCTCCTCTCACCATCCTGTGTGCAGCTCCAACTTGTCTTCCCAAGAGAAAGTCAATCCCAAAATATTTGAGAGCTGCTATCCAAAAGGCCTGGCGAGAGAGCCTGGAAAGAGCTCTTTTGGGGAGAAACAAAAAAAAGATGGGGTTAGGTCCTTTTATCATTGCCCTGTCCTTGGCAGGGACTGATGTAAATGTAGTCCTCATCTGCACTGTACCATTAGCATCCTATTACGAAACGAAAAGTAATAACTTACTGATGCTTTCCCTTGAATGTTTAGCCTCGAGTGGTAAATCTTGGTTTTACTTGGAATTTATTTTCATTCTGGAGATTTTTACTGCCTTCAGAAACTTCACTTAGAAGAGTGGGATTTTATGGCTCTAAACTGTTTGGTTTTAAAGACTGTTTTTTTCCCTGTGGGCTTTTTTTTTTTTTAAGGAAAATGAGAGGAGTCATGTAATCCTTGACATACAATACATTGTCCCAGATTAATAACACGCTGTTTTTCACAGCGAACACAATCCTGGCCCGCTGTAATTTACTCTGCATCCTGGCATGCTGTTAATTAGGATGAACGCTTATGTGAAAACTCCACATATGGCCAGTGCCAGCTTTCGTAATAAGTTGCCCCAAAAACGTGAGGAACGAGGGGTAGTGAGTCAATGAAAATCCCGACATAAATTGACTTTTTGTGTCCTGGCAGTGCTTGGCTGAAAGCCAATGACAATAAGAGCCCGGCGTGCCAGAATTCACAGGCAAATAACACTTTTCCACTACAGCATCCTTACGAGACACCCTCCCAGCAGCCGTCCTTCCTTCCTGCCACTCATTCCCTTGTGTCCAAGGAGGCTGTCGAGGCGGTGGGGGGGAAACGTCTCAGTGTTGTGACGGGGTGCAATGAAAACATGAGTGACAGAGTGACATTTTGACAGCTTGACTTCAGATTCCTACTGCAAATGTAAATACATTCATTTGAATCCAATTTACACAACCAGGAGATTTAATGGGAAATAAATGGAGGACTGCTTAAAGGTGACTTTGGGGGGTTTTATTTTTTAATCCAGCATATCTGTGGACTTTTTTTTAATGGGTTCAGCCACAAATTTCCATGATACTGTGGCAGTCGAAGTGGTCTCTGTCCCAGTTTGCTCCAGTCATGTGTTTTTCCATCAACTTGCTGTGTTTTCTCCCAGTTTAATGCTAATCCCCGTCTGAGTCAAGAGACCGCCAGCAATGTAGTTCATTAAATGTACCTATTGAGCAGCTGATAAAATTGAACCACAATCCCATCCTCCTCAAATCAAGGACTCTTAAACAGCCAATAGTCCATTTTATCTTTTTCCTAAGGGGTCTCATCTGTTGCTCTTTCTCACTTGGAGACTTGCTGTATTTTCACTGGAGAAAAGTTGCCGACTGTCTTGTCGGGTGGGAAGAAGAATGGTTGAATCGCACCTCAAAGTGTGATTTATTTAGACAATCTGGGCACCTTGGGGATTTATTATTCCTCATTAGTGCTCCTTGTAGTAACTTCTGCCTGAGATTTGGGTGAGTAGTGCTGGAAGATGCAAACTCTGGTTCGCATTCCCATCACAGGAGCAATCTAGCTGTGGTTCAGTAGAAGGCAGCGTGAGATGACCCCCTGCACGACAGCACGGGGCTCCACCTTGGACGTGGAGCTCTTGTCCTTCTGCAGTCTGATTGCAGTGCTGCTCTGGGGCGTTTCTTCCAGGGTCCCTTTCCTCTTGGCTTTCTCAAAGAGATACTTTGGTCTCTGCCTGTCTTCCTTGGAGAAGCTGGGTAGCTTTTGATGGCTGCAGTATTTTGGGTAAAGCAACTTGACCAAAGAGACTGTGGGGATGAAGTGGACCACGGCGAGGTACGACAAAAGTGCAGGAAACTGAAGTTCACCGGAGGCCAAAGCCTTATCCCGATGTCTGGCACACCAGAGCAGGATGCGATGCCTGCTGACCCGCACAAATGTGTCTCTCCTACAGGGAGAAAGGACCAGGGGAGCTCATGGGTGTGTTAAATCCAACTTGTCCGTGTGGAGCTGAAAAGAAACTGGAGCTTTCCTCTAGTTGTGTACACATAATTTTTTGTTTGAGTCCTTTACGTTGCGTCAGAGTCTCCTTGTAGCTGCTGGTCCTCAATGAGTAGCTTAAACCCTGGCTATTTAAAAAATTTTGAAAACAGATCTGGAGGGTTTGGGGTTTTTTTCTTCTTCTTTTTTTCCTCCTGAAACCTTTCAGTGCTCCTTGATTTGGAAGTTTTGCAGTCCATGGTAGGAAAGTCTCCAGCAATAACAAAGCAAGTGCTCTGTAACGCAGCCAGTCTAGCTCATTCACCACCCAGCCTCGCCACAGCAAAGGGGAGTTTATGCACATCTCATAGTGTGTGGGATTTTTGACTGTACAATACTCCATTCCTGGGTCTATAAGAGGAGAGGATAAGTTATCTTGGCTAAGAGCTAGAAAATCTTAAAGCTTAACCACAGGCACAGAGATCATACAGACCATGTAGCTGTGGATGTTTGACTTGGGCACCTGGCTGCCTTGAGCTGTGGGGGTTAGAGATGAGCTTCTGGCAAAGCCCTGGTTTCACACCTGGAGTTTTGTCCCTCCGTCCCCTGCAGTGGCACACAGGCATCCCTCCGGGGACTTCAGCAGCGTGCGTCGCTGCAGGTGGATGGAGAATGTCACCCAGGATTTCTAAGAAGAAGTAGCAGATTGCTTACTCCTTACACGGAGACCTGTGAACACCCATGATAGATGCTAATTAAGCATCTGCTTCCTTCTCAGTTGTAAGTGAAAGGGTGGCAAGGTAAAGTGACAGTCAGACCTCGTTTATCTTAATGAGAAGGGTCAGGGGTTTAATGGAGTTTTGCTTAGTGAGGGTGTTTCAGCCTACCCTGTGTTTGTTTGGGAGACATCTCTACATTTTGGGTCCGCAGCAATTTTCAGCTTGGGTGGTGGGGCTACCTGGGATTTAATGCTGATGTCTTTCCTAGGGAGAGAGGTTTTAGAAGAAATCCAGGAGACTTTGTAGTATGTCTGCCGTGACTTGGTAAATAATTTGGATAACAATATAGTGAATTTTGCGGGCAACTTTTCCCTGGCTAGCATGGTGCATCAGGCTGTGTTGCGTACATCCGAGATGTGCGCTGTGCTAAGCCATGGTCACTTTGAAGCTCTTTCCTATAACAGTTTAGACATTTAGCCAATGTACTTAGCAGATACGGGCAAAAAAAAAAAAAGTGATTGTTTTTACATTCCAGACTCTCACCTTGCACTTACCACTTCTGAGGTTTGTTTGACACGATGCTGACATATTTACAGTGTAGCCTTACTGTATATAGATGGAGTAATCAGCCAGTCACTCAGGGCTGCATCAACTAGGCAGAAGTAAAGCTCTTTTTACTAGTTCACGTGCAGCACCATGCTGTGTGCATAACCTCATTTCTCAAGCCTGTTTCCTAGGTATTGAACGTAGACCCGAGCAACACCTACCCCTTAATGGGACAGACCTCCAGCTGGCCTGTGTCAGCACAGCTCCAGCTGAGAACAGCCTTCTATCTACAAAGGGCTGTGCCAGGATTAGCGAGGGAATTCTTGCACGGCCGGTGAAGCAGGTGAATGTTATCACTGTCATTTTTCAGAGGGGACACGAAGGAATAGAAGGGGTTGGATGATGCTGAGACAGTCCAGAGCTCTGTTGCCGAGCTGATGTGGAGCGTGAAAGCCTTTAGTCGCTTGTTGGGGCTGCGTGCCCTGCCCGGAGAGGAATTCAGACCTGCTCTGCTGGAGTCAATCGTGCTCCTTCACAGCCAACATCAAAAGGTCCCATTCTAATTCGATGCTTTTTAACAAACAAATGACGGTAAGATCATTAATTGTTGCACTTAACCGACTTCAGTGATTAAACGCTCTGTGTTTGTAAGCGTCAAGAGGTGGTGAAATCTTTGTGGCGCTGTAAGTGAAGAGCAGGGATTTTGCCTGCTGGTGAGGTTGAATGGTGCTGCGAGCAGGCAAGAGCTGCCTGCTCTCCAAAGAGGCACATCTGTGCTGGTATATAAGCTCCATTTGGCCCAGAATATTTTCATGTCATACCTGATGGCCTGCGAGTGCTCTCTGGTCCTGCCTTGATGCCCAGGTAGATGGGCAGGACCGTGCCTTTTGGAAGAAGGAAGCAGCAGTGTGAGTAATTCGTGCTGTGGGAGCGTGGAGCACCTTGTCTCATTGAGACAAATGTCTCTGAGGTCTCCTGCAGATAAACCTCTGTGACTTCTTGATTCATCAGCTCAAATGGAGTTACTTTTTCTCCACCGAGCGCGATGCGGTGGGACTGGAGTTAGGTCCCCCTCCACCTTGGGAGGTGTTGCCTTGAGGCAACCTGAGCTTTTCCCAAGCTGAGGAATTCTGCAGGCAGTTTGTAGCTATTTTTGCAGGACATGGCCGGGGGGCAGCTAGAGAGCCAGGCGGTTATTTTCGGTCCAGACAGGTTTTGTCACCTACGGCTACCCATGGGGAGAGAATTTTTCCTCTTCCTCCAGAGTGAGAAACCTCATTGTTCCCAGCACCTGAGGCATGCAAAATCCCTCTTGCCGTCCTGGAGGAGAAGGGTCCGAGGGTAAACATGGCTGATTAGTGAGCGCTGAGCAAAACACAGGCCAAAAATATCCTGCGCATTACTGTGCAGGGAGAGAGTGGACCCTCCGAAGAGGGTGCAGCTCCTGCCCCGCACCTCAGTGGCTGCAACCACCTCGCTCCTATGGGCTGTGATCGCCCCATGGGGCTGCGGCGTTTGTCCCCTGAGGGAGCCCGTGTTCGGCAGGGCTCTGTGAGAGATGGCATCCAGAGGTTTGAATTGGACCTGGGATAATCACACTCTTCAGCCTGGTTTGTGTTCGGCACGGTGGGAGGGGACACATCCCTTGCTGGACTAATGAGACTAGGCGTATGTGACATTTTTATGACTCCTTCCCAAGCTATTTCCTCCAAGTTTTTAGTGTTAAATTAGATTCCTTCCCCCAACCCCCTGGTGTTGTTGGGAAAGCCATCTGCAGACAGAAGAGTGATGCGGAGATAACGCGCCTGGGGGTGGGTCTGCCTTGGCTTTATGGCTCTGACATCTTTCCTTTAGGGTTTCTCTGAGATTTTGCCAGGCATGGATGCATCTCTCTGGGCATCTGCCGTGGCCCTGCATTAAGGGCTGCCCAGCCCGCTATGTCGTGCACCCTCCTTACCCCGCAGTCCTCCCAAGGCTTTGTCGCGAGAGGTATTTTGGAGCAGATGTCCCAAATGAGCATTTCCCAAGTTCTCACCCCACTAGAGATATTCTCAAGAGAAACATGCTTCAGTTTTATAATGTAGATGAGCCTCTTCTTTTTTTTTTTTTTTCCTCTCTAGTTTCCAGCCCCAAAAGTAGGCGGTGAATTCTAAGGCTTCAGGGAAGCAACCGCACAAAAGCCTATTACAATCCAGTTGCATTGTGCAAGGTGGGGATTTGCAATTTTAAGCAGAGGGAGAGGGAATCGTCATGATAATTACATATAATACCTAAAGTACCTATAAATACAGATGTATATTTATATAAAGCTTCTCCCAGCACACAAGTTCCCTGTCTGGCCGGGGTTACCAGACCACCCTGTCCTGCACAAACAAATGAGTTAGAAAGTCCGAAATTCCATCTCTGCCTTTCGGGGCTTGTCTGGGGAATTCCTGAGTAATGGAGGTTGAATTGGGTCACAAGGGCAGCGGGGAATAAATCTTCAAAGGTTAGCTCTGGCATGAAGTCTCCTTTTTTAGGCATGTCAGGGATTCTTTTGTTTTGCTTTGTTTTCCAAAGCCCCCCCTGCCCGAGAACAATACCTCGCTGGGGCCAAGCCTGGCCGGGCACAGCCCCGCAGCATTGTCCGGGGGGCCGGGGAGGGGACTGGCGGGAGAAATGACATCTTAAAGAATAGCGCTTCTTCTTATGGACACTTAGTAGATCAGTGTGCATTCAATTAACCCTATAAACCGTGCAAGGTCCAGGGAAAGAGCCTTTCAGGCATTAGGGATTGAAAGTATTAAGGGGGGGTGGGGGCAGAGCTGTTGGTGAGTCCTGTTTAAATAAAGCCCATTAGGCAGGAGCAGTGTGGTGGGGGTGGAAAAAGGGGATATTTTTTCTGAAAATTAAATTCAAGTGCAGTCTCATGTGCTGGTCTGGATTTTCCTTAAATAAAGTTGGGAAATCATTGCACAGCTCAGGCTGGATGTCTTGGTTAGATGTTCCGTCCAACTGTCTTTGGAGCAAAGGGATCCAGTAGACTGTCTTGGGTGGAAAAAACATTTTACATGAGTATTTTCTTCCCTGTAAATTTTCAGCTCAACCCTGAATTGCGTCCTAAGGCCTTGGCTGTAATAGCTTGTGGGACATCCCTCACCTTCCTGAGTGCATGTTTGATGGTCCCCTGGGTGTGAAGACATCGAAACGCTTCTGTGAAGGCCCAAAACACCTTGATTTTTCCAGTTGTGTGTCTGACATCTCGCAGGGACACTACAAGACACTGCCGTGTTTTGAAAAGACAAGATTTATTCTTATTAATATTTGGAGGACAGTCAAATTTTTGAAACTTTTGTGTGCTGGCAACTCCACCCCCACCATCCACCTCAAGCCCCCAGTGCCAATCGGGGCTAAGTAGCCCCTCCAGGACGAGAGCGATATTGTGAGCAGAGAGATGGAAGCAGCCAAATTTCTTTCACTGCATATGGCTAATATTCACCTGGAGAAATCCAACCCATTTGTAGATATTAAACTAGACACAGTAATAAGTTCAGTATGTATTTCAATTTACTTTGCTGCAAATAGATTTAATTTACCAACTGCAGAGTTTTAGATGGAACTGCCTGTATTCCTGCCATTTTATGCTACGTTCTGAATATATTATACATAAAGTTGTAAATTAATAGGCCTGTTTCTGATTTGCTGCACATATGACATGGACGTGCAACTAAATTAACAATGAAGTCTTCGTGTTGCAGAGTTTAATTATATTTGCAGATGAATTAGCATCTAATTCCTCTGTCCCTTCCTTATTGTGAAGTGCACTGGAAATGTTTTTTCCCTGAAGACATTGGTATTTTGTATTGTTTTGGGAGGAGATCCATGAGATCATCTGCATTTCCAGCTTATATTGGAGCTGCTGTTTGAATTGACAGTGCAGCCGCTCTGTGTACAGCTATGTCTATCGATTATTGAGTGATAAGTGGCATTTCTGGTGAAAATTGCTTTCTGGACATGATATCACCAAGAGTCCCACGGTGCTAGAAAAACCTGTGTCCCTGGGACCTTGCAGTCCAGGTTGGTTCCTGGCGGGCTGCTGTGGTCATGGAGAGCTGGTGGACTTCACATGGGCTGCAAGTGCAGGCTCACGACAACATGTTGGAGGTGGCTAAAGCAGAGAAATGGCCTCAGCCTTGGGGAAGAAGGAAACGAAGTAGCTGGGAGTTGTGCAAGTGGTTTGAGCTGTCAGTCCTTCAGTTGGGAGAGTCCCACAGCCCACAGTACAACGTTGGTGATGGTGCAAGGTGACCTTTTTCCTGTGATGGTAGCTCTTCGAAAGCATCCCTAATCAGGACAGCACCAAGGCATGGTCTGAAGACCCTTTAAGACCAGGCTGAGCCTGTTACTTGGCTGTTCTTAGGTGGGACGTTTTCCGAATCGGGCCCAAATCAGGCAGTGCCAGCTGTGTTAATTAACTCTTGTGAGCTAACTCCTAATTGCTGGAGGCACTATCATATTAGCAAGCCGGGAACATGGACCACTGGAGCTGCTCTGCTGATAGTTGGTAAAGTGAAATGCAGTCTGACTTTGAACAGAACATAGTAAAACAGCAGTGAAATGAAAGCAGCTGTGGTTTTGTCTGCTAGTGAAGTTTGGTGGTGCCGATTTAGGAGGGCATCCTCCCTTTCTCCCTCTGCTCTGTATTGGTGTCCTAAGGAAATAGCACCTTTGTAGCTACTTTATCTTGGGAATCCAGAGCTTGGCGATAACAGCTTTGTGCCCTGTGCTCCTGAAGATCTGCAAAACTGTTGGGCATCCTGGAGGAAAANTCCTGGAGAAAAAGAGCTGATGATGGTGGGGTTCAAAGTCCTGCCCCAAGTTCTTCCCTGAAATGTCCCGTTCCCTCAGAGAACAGGTACCTATGGGGCTGGAAACTCATTGAGAAGATGTGACTGCAGAGAGTGGCGTCTGCATGGGTCCCTGCCAGCACCCTGGGGCCACGGTGTGCCGGGGTCCCCCTCCCTGGCACTGCTCCTTCACATTTGCAGAGGACCTCCATAGCGTCAAGACTTCATTAATGTGATCTGTTACTGAAGAAATAAACCCAGCAGGTCTTTTCACTTCTATCCTTTGGTAGGCTCCAATCCAACCTCCTTGGAGGAACACGCACATCTTGGCTTTCCCAGAGGGCTGGTAGTACCCATCTCCTTGCAGTCTCCAGAAGCGTTGGCTTTTCTAGGATCTGGTCCACAAAGTCAACACTTAGTGGCATTACTCTCAGCTGTAAATTTTGTGTAGGTGCTTTACCGTTCTCCTGGATTGAGGACTCCTTGCACAACCCCTTTGAAAGCTGCCTCCACCCTTGGCGTGTTAGTAGCATCTGTTGACCTTTTTTGAGCAGCAGGGATGAGATAGAGATAGCGGTGTCTTGCTTTATTAGCTCTTTCAAAAATTATTCTGACAAAACTAATGGTTTGCTTTCTCCCAGCATTGCACTGATTAGCCTTTGACATAGCACTGCACCCTTCCCTTAATTTAAAAGTAGCTTCTAAGTCAATTGCAGTGCAGTCGCATCCTAGGAATAAATACTTCGTCTTTCCAGAGCAAATATAGGAAGACTCAGCAAATAGGAAGCATCTTTTTTTCCTATTGTCACAAAACTGTGGCGTTCCTGAGACGGATTTGCACTTGCTTGAGGGTGTGCTTTACCAGGAGCACATTTGGGATATAAAGTGGGAAAGGTTCTCAACAGCTTTTAATTGGGGTTGTTGCTTTTGATGGGGCTGCACTGATTTCCAGTGGCTTCAAAGCTGGTGGGGAGCAAGGCAGGCTGGTGGAATCCTGGCTCCATCCACGGCCGGTGGCAGGTTTGCTGTTGCCTCAAAGGGACGTGATGTGACGGTGCGACGCTTTGGGAAAAACAAGAATTAAATCCAAATTACACCGATCACGCAGCGGAGCTGTGTGTATGAACTGGAATTTAAATTCGTGTCTCTCGCTGCCTGAAAAAGAAATCTGGGCCGTGGTGAGAGTTTGTAAGGGGAAACCGAGCTATTCCCCCCAGAGCCGCTTTCCTAAGCCATGCCTGGTTGCCAGTAGCTTCCTGTCTGTTGTTAGTTTTTCTTTTCGAATACAATTTAGTTTCTGCAGGCCAGTGGCTTTTAATGATTTCCTTTGAGTCCATGCATCCTCTGGAGCAGCCCTCTTCTCCCTTGACATTTGATGTGGGAATGTGTACATCAGTATTGTTACTTAAACAATACCCTTCAGGCACCAATGTTGGGCCCTCAGATAAATCGCAGATTAAAATGAAGCAGAATTACTTGATAAAAAGTCTACAGTGTTCCGGCATGCAGGGAACAAACTGTGCGCAGTCCAGGTAATGGGAAATTGTGTGTGTTATCTGAAGACCCATGTAATTAATGAACAAGAAACCTGTTTACTCTGAAAATAAATGGCAGAGTTACTATAATGCCTTTCTGCTTTGAATGCTGAATGAGTATCTCCAGAGGAATAAAAGCCCTAGCAGCTCAAAGTCACATCTCGACCAGAAAGGCGGTTTGGAGACGGTGCTGAGAATCAGAGCTGTTGTGCTTTTATGAAGAATATGAAACCGGCCTTCCTTCTAATAAACACCTCATTTATTTTCTCTTGGCTCCTAAGCGATCTAGTTTGCAAATCGTGGTGCGGACGGAACAATTAGCGGATTCGATTCAGTGCACATGCCATTGCCGAGCAGGAAACAAGCGCGCTGGGCATGAATAGCATCAATCTTATTTTCAGGCATGTGCAAGTATCTGGCACTTGAGAGAGCTGCGCAAACAGGCTGCGCTTCTGGTTTGCCCCTTGCTTTCCATCCTCATCCTGCTGCCGCTGTGTTCGCGTTTGTTACGCTGGGCTCCCTGCTTCCCCGTTACAGCTGCTGGAGTGCTGATGGCTTGGTAGGCTTCTTACCACGCTCGGTATTTCATCCCAGCTGTTTTCCACGCGTGGAAAAACGCTCCCGCGCGGGAGGCAGCGTTGCGGCGGGCGCTGCGAAAGGGAGAGCTGCGCCTTTAACCGCGCAGAGCATGTGGCTGGTTTTAGTTAGAGCTCTTTTAGCGAGTTGTCTCAGCACATCAGGGCCCCGCTTTCATCATGCCTGGCTTTTTTTCCTTCCCCCCCCTCTCTTTGAGTCCTAGAAGTCAGAGGCCACAGGGGGGGTGACAGAAAGCAGTGACCTCTGCATAAGCGGGGGGGACCAGATGGCCACTCCTCTTCCTCTGAGCCTTTCTCCCCTGGCCCCAGGGCACAGATCTGTGACCTTCGCTTTAACTGAATGCCCAGACTGTGTGACTGGGGCTTTGACATGCTCTTTAATAGGCATACATTATCCCTCCGTTGCTAAAAGCCCAGAAAACTGGGTTCATTTAGATGGAATTTAAGTAAAACTGTTTGGATTGGTCTTGCTATCCCCTAGCTGCCTCCTGCTAAATTGTTGATCTTAGTGCTAATGAAGGGAAATGCACTGACGAACGGGCTGGGAAGCATTTTATTTTCGAAGCTGTGCAAAACCCAGTGTTTTCTGACGGACGAGGTGTGCGCTCACAGTGTGAGCCCGCTTACGTGCCCACCCACGGCACAAGCGACGCTCTGGTACTCAGACCGCTTCGAGCCCTCGCCCTCTGCCGCCGGACTGGGCTCGGTTTTGCTCTAAGGTCTGTCTCTCCCAGTTAAAGAAAACTTCTGATGTTAAACGGTGGCAGAACTTGGACTTGTAGCCTCTCGCAGAGTTTGTAGGCACAAGGGGGAGATGTAATCACTAATACTTCAATAATTCCCAGTTCCAACCATAGGCGTTCATCTGATTTCCAAGTGTGAGCCAAGCTAAAGCGTTGCAATGCGGTAGCACCCCACGGTACCCAGCACAGGATCAGTGAGAATGGGCAAAAATTCCCCATGAAGAGGAGGGCTAGCACTAGGCCAACTGAAAATGGAGAAAATACTTTATTCTCTGTGAATTAGAAGTCACTGCGTTTTTCTCCAGTACCCGAGTAACTGAGAAGTTCATCTGATATTTCTGTCTGGTCCGGTAGCTGTTGTTAGAGGAGGCCAGGCTCTCGTAATAGCAATTTGCGTAATGGTAGCTGTGCTCTTCAGGAATGTCCTCGGGAGAGACTGGAAATACGCTCTTTTTCAGCAGAATGGAAATGCGGAGGTGCGTTTTTCTGCTAATGACCGGCAAAACATCTCTGCCGATCAGACACGTATGGCCTTCAACCTCTGCCAGGCAAGCGGATGCTGAGGAGGGGCTTTATTAATGCCTACCATTTCCGAAGGGTTAAGCACATGAAAGTTATTCAAGGAATTTCCTTTCCAGGGCAGACCTAGGGAGGTAGGTATAAGCAAAGGCCAATTCAGCCCTGCTGAAAGTGATGGATGCAATTCTCTTTGAAGTTCCTGGGAGCTGCACTTCCTTGCTGCGTGGCTGAATTGAATCCAGAGATCTTCAGCTGTGAATCCGTAGCCACAAAACACAGTTTTGTGACATCTGCCTCGGTTCACCAGCTACTGAAGGTGGGAAGGGGAGAGCAAAAAAACTGCCAGGAATGCTGGTGTGGATGATACCGGAGGTTTTGACTGCTCGCAGCTTGTGTTCCTGTTTTCAATTAAATTAGAAAGTATTTGTGGATGAAGTGACCCATTAGTTGGGTAATAACACTACCTTATCACGCCTGCTTATCAGTATTAGTTATGCACTATAAAACCCATACCAAAACCCTTGGGGGAATCAATTAAATTGAAGCGGGCAGCTTTGCGTATGTGTGCGATGGAGCTGTCGTGAGATACGTGGCACATTTGTACACCAAACTGTGGCGGGTTTTGCACAGACGGTATTTCTGAGCTTGCACACCAGCCCTGCCTGTAAGCTGTCAGCATCACACATCTTTGTTGCCTCTACCAATTCCTCACTGAGCAGAAGAAACAGGCCATAAATTTGCTGATTATGTGCATTTAGGCAGACTAGCTCCCTTAATGGCCTTTACGATGGTTGCAGCCGCCAGTGATGGAGTTTTGCATCCCCAGCTTCTAATAGTAGACGGTTGCTTGGTCATGCTGTACATCCCGTTAAATAAATCTGAGCCTATGGTAACTGATTGCTGATATTAAACTGCACAGGGAGAGATTAAAAATATTTTCCCTGTCTGCTTGGAAAGCTTGGGAGGGCTTTGTTCAAGTCTTGTGGTGTTTTTTTTATAAAGAGGAGATAGGAAGCACTTTAAGAAATAGTCTCGTCTGTCTTCGGCAGTGTCTGAGCTGAGAAGTGGGTAATGGGAACCTGATTTGATGACATATCAAATAGTGAGCTAGGTCTCATCCGATCCCTCTTTGAAACACTGCCGAGGAGCGATCAGTGCCCCCTCTGCATTAATAATTAGACCTTATGAAGTATTTAGGTCCTGGTGGCACAGGAGTTGTGGTGGCCGGTCACCCGGAAAGGGCTTGATTTCCAGGTAGAAACTCCCGATGTAGTGATTGAATCTGCTAACGTCTCAGCTGGCAAAAAGGAGCCAGAGAAAAGCAGCGCTGCCTCGAGTCTTTCAGGGCTGCAGTGCAAGGAAAACTGCGGTGGTTCCCAATGTCCGTGAGAGTTGTCGCCCCTGGGGCTGCAAAATAGCTGGCTTCCTCTTGGCCAGGCGGCGAGGAGCGGACAGAGAGGAGGTCTGAAACACGGGGTACCCCTTCACCCCCCTGCCAGCCCCCCCCAGCCAAGGCGCCACCGCCGTAGCTGGCTGGGGCTCAGCTCTGAGCATCCTCTCTCCGCTTTGAACACGAGGAGCCATCACACCTTAAGGTCAGGCGAGGGGCCCCCGGTTAGCGGGCAGGGGAAGGTGGAGGGAGCAGGATGTCATTTTGTCATTAGCCGGGCTTCAAAGGCAGGCAGGCATCGGGAAGAGGGGGGAGAGGAGCTGCGGGGTCACGGGGGGCTACGAGCCCCTTGCCCAGCCTCCCCGCGGGCCGGCTCACCTGGTGCACAGCTGCTCCGGGAGGAAGGAGCCCTGGGAAAGCAGAGGGATGGAGGAGGCAGGGTGGGGAGAGCCACGCTGCCGATGCCTTTCACCCCGCAGCCTGCCAAATTTGCCGTGCAGGTTGTGTGCCGGGGTGTGCACCGCCCTTAGTGGTGTTGGGAATGATGGTGCGACGTACTCCCTGTGGGTTAGAGCAGCTGTTAAAAGCATGGTTCCCTTCAAGCAGTGCTGCCTAAAATGATATAATGGGGTCCTGCACGTCTCTTGGAGACTCTGGAGCATGATTGTGGCTTGGTGGGGGTGCTCGTGTTGGAGGCTCTGTGCCCTTGTGTTCATGCATCCTGCTCTGGATAGCCTTAAGCTTTCCGGAATCGCATCCAACCCTCCAAAATCAAGAGAGTGGTTAAAAATTACAAGATTGCTAAAGGAAGAAAAAAATCCCACTCATTTTGGGGACCTGTGACTTTGCACTCTGGGTCTTGAGGATGTTTTGGGGTGCCCCAGTGAGGCTTTTCTCAGCAGCCGCCGTGGCCAGGTTTGTTTATTCCAATCCAAGCCGAGANGGCCAGGTTTGTTTATTCCAATCCAAGCCGAGACACTCCTGCAGATCCCCGCAAGCGGGGTCGGGCAGGAACGCCAGCGGCTGCGAGACTGGAGATCAAAGCACATGTGTTGGCAATACCGGGAGGCTTCTGGGATCAGATGCTCTTTGACCTGCCCCTACGAAAGCCGAGGGCCCCAATGCACGGCGCACGTCGGGCGGCGATGGCGGAGCTGGGTGCTGAGATGAGGGGCAGCGGCTCCGGGAGCAGCGGGCAGCGCGTGGAGCAGCGTTCGGTGTAACCCAGCCAGAGCCAGCAGAAACATGGCAAAGCTCTGCTTCACAAGCTCCTTCCATCCTGCAGCCCGATCAGGCTTGTGCGCTGGTAATTAGGATGTTTGCTGTCACTTCTACGGGTGCGACAATGCATATTCATCAAATATGTAAATTAACACATTAAGCTATTTGCATAAATCTTCTGGATCCAAGAGGATGATGGAGATGAATTACGGCGAGAGCAGCTCTGTAAATGATTCCCTGATACGCAAGTTGCACTAGGGTCCTGCGCGCTCTCCGTGGGTGCTTCGGTGATGCAGAGCAGGAACTCGTTTGGGTTAATTAGTGCAAGAAGTCCAGGCGTCATTATCGCTGGAGCAGGATTACAGCTGCGTTTGCACAGACAGCTCTCAGGTGGCCTTTCCTCCTGGAGGAGGACGGGTTGGAGGGGTAGGCTGGCAGGTGAAGAATTATCCATGGAAAAAGCAAAGCTGCCCGTGCACTAAATGTGCCGGAGGTCTCCGGTGAGCAGTAACACACAGAAGTTTGCTTGGGCTTGCTCTGAGCAGTGAGCTTCCCAACGAGCCCCCGGCACAGCCACCGCCTCCAACACATCTGGTACTACCAAAAGGAAAATACATAAGACCTGTAACCCTTGCCTGCAGTAGCTTAACAATACCTCTGAGTATTGCTTCAAATACATATAATAAGTCTGAACTAATAAAGTAACGAGTTTATGAGCTTTTTAAAGATTTTACTAGATAAATGGAGGGCCTAATAACATGATTTGATTTCTTAATACAAACAGCGTATTTGCTGGGGCCTCTTAAAATATTCCTAACTTTAACTGCAGAAAATCCAGCGTATGATTTATATTTCTGGCTGCTGGAAGCTCTGGCTTTCATTATCTGTATATGCCGCAAATCCAATTATGTAATATCATTGAGATAAGGCATGTAATGTTTCACATCTAATTGTTCTAACATGCAAATTTTTT
>RSEF01000010.1:19337564-19385262 GCA_003993805.1 Himantopus leucocephalus | reverse complement strand
TTTTTTTCCTGGAGTGGCCAGATAGCTTTTAAATCTTGGCAGCGGGACTTTTGCTGTGCTGGGTCCAGTAAAGCCTTCTGCTTGCATTGACTGGCAACAACAGTCCCCGGGCAGCTGACGAAGGGGAGTATTTTTGCAGCCTGTATCCAAGTGTGACTCCGACGTTTCACGCCGCCACCTGAGCTAGCGCAGGCTGTGAATACAGATCGCGCCGCTCCTTCCCCTGCTTATCCCAGACCTCTCGTTGGGAAAAGGGCCCTTGCTCAGGGGCTGTCAGGGAAGGGGGTTATAAAAGTTTTATTACTGAAGCAGAAAGATGTTTCCAGCCTTATTGTTCCTTGGGAAATAAGAGAAGAAAAGACAGATAATGTTTTGTCTCTTTATTAGATTGGGAAATCATCTATAAAGCAGAAGTGTATTTGAAACCGAGCCCCCGTGTCTCTTACTAATGCTGAGTCAGCAGCGTCCAGCCGGTCCGATGGAGGGTTTGCACAATGGGGGGCTTTGAAGGGGTCCTGTTATAGCGGGACGGGTGCTGGAGAGCCCCAAAGGAGCCAGATGTGAGGCGAGGAGAGCAGAGCCACCAGCCCGGGTGGTCCTGCGCTCAGCCCCTTGCAGTTCCTTGCAGTAATGCAGCCAAGTGCTAATATTCAGTTGTGGCAATCTGCAGACTGGAAAAACTCTGCCTTGGGGGAAAATACCTGCCTGGCGGGTAGGTGAGAGCTTGTGCATGCTCAGGGGTTGTTGGTAAGACACTGAGGGATAGCAGTGAACCATAAAATGTCCTTAAAAGTAGCAAGTCCAAGTAAAGCTGTGTGGCTTAAAATGTTTTATCATGTCGTACGCCAGGGCTATTAGTCCCCTTCTGTGCTTCCGTCAGGCAGCGTGGCGACCAGCAGTGAAGTTTTATCAGATATTAAAACCTGCTTTTGAAATTTCTCCTAAAGCAGAATGCTAAATCAACCTCTTCATGGTGGTGTTTGTTTGGGTTTTTTTTCTTCTTGTGCTGGTTCCTGCCTGGCAGCTTTACCTTTACTTCCATTTCTCTCTCTCATTTTCCATCAGCTCTATCTGTAACCATTTTGTGTTTTATTGAGCATGAATGAATGGTGATGCCTTTTAGATGAGTGATATTTTCATCTGAAGATGCTTGTTTAATATAAGCCTCTGCTCAGCTGTTATCCCAATGGTGTTTTATGTTTACCAACAGATTATTTCAACTAGCTTGAATTTGGAAGCAAATTAATTGCGTGGAGAGGTTTTCTCCCGTTCTCCCGCCCCAGCAAAAATTCTGCTTCTCTTCTGGTGGGACGTTGCGGACCTGGAACGCGATTTGGAGGCGGTGTGAGCTGTGTAAGAGCTACAGCATTGCTCCTGGGGCTGAGCGTAACCTACGCTTACCATATGCTACCACCCTCCCCTTTAGATAAAACGGGGGTGTCTCTGCCTCCCTGCAAATGATAGCAGCTCCGCAGAGCAGAGACTGTAATCACTCAAGCTGCTGCCGTGTGGGTCTCTGTGCATTTGGGAATAAAATTTTCCATCTGTGGGAATAGGTTATGAATCCAAAGTCATTAGAAAGGGTCTGGGTTTACCCTTGGTGCTGTAAGCAGGAGCTCAGCTGTCAGCAACAGTGATGGATCCCCAAATACCTGCTTGTTGCAAGGCGTTGCCGCCACCCCGAGAGGTTCCCTGGGCTGTGCAACAGCAGCTGTACCTAGGGATGCTGAAATGTTGCCTCAGTTGCAAAAGATTTGGTTTTTCTTGCGCCTGAGGTTCGGCACAGCAATTCCCTGGAGGTCTCTGCGGGTTGAGTTCACCCTGGGGAGATACATGGCTATTTTTTGGCACTGGCGATAAGCAGGCTGCTGGTTACATGCGAAAAAAAACCCAGCGAGGGCATCGTTTGCCTCTGTCAGGCTGGGGTGCAAGGCAGCGCGTGTGGGGCTGGCTGCAGGCAGGCAGTGCCGCTCGCCGCGTGGCGCATGCCTTAGCGAAACCACAGCGGTGAGAGCCGTCTGGTGTGCTGTGCTCCTAGGGATGCTCCTTTGATCCTCCCAGGTTCTTCTTTGCGTGCCTCTGAATTAACCCTGCTGCCTCTGATCCCCAGCTCGGGCCGCTGCGGAGGTTGGTTCCCGTCAGTTCTCTGAAGCTGGTGATGGAGGGGAGGAGCAAAATCCCTTCCTGAATGTTGACTTTTCTGTTTGTGCCCAGATGGAGGGAACAGGTCTTTTTGCATGCTCCAGCCAGAGCCGAGTCCCTTCAGAGAGCTCCGACCTGCATCTGGTGCCACAGAAACATCATTAGATACCGATCCGCATACCCAGGCGTCCCCAGGGCAGCACGCTGGGAGCTTTCGGAGGCACGGGTCTCTGCCTTGGCCTCAAAGCCCACTGCCATGGTAGAAGCAGGGGAGGAGGTGGGATGTTGTGTCCCCACGGGCTGGAGATAGGCTCTCAAATACGCGTTTCCATGCCTGAGGAGTGTTGTGCGTCCTTAATTCCCTGTGGCTTGTTCTCTTCTTGCTCCTCATGCAGCAGCTGGCAAGGGAAGGGGCTGGAGCTGGATATCGTGTCCTTGACAAGGTGCTCAGCCGACCCTTTGCTACACCAGGACAGCACCGAATTTTCCCTTGTGATTCAGTGCCAGGCTCTGGCACCCTTATGCAGTACCATAGTGCTTAGGGAAATCGGATACTCATGGCAGTAAATGTTCCTCTGGGGTCCACCCTGCCGAAATCAGCGGGGTTGCTTCTGGGGAGAGGTACTGCTGTCGAAGGTGGCCCTGAGCGCTCATATCAACCTCTTCATCCCCTTCCCTGCCTATACCCCATGCACAGTAATTTCCTAGCCGATCTGCTCCATTAGGGCATTACAGGGACATTAGTTAATGAGGCTGGTTTTGAGAGTGACGTATTGGGCAGGCGGCGTTCATCTGGGCTGTCCCCGCTGCTGCAGAATTTGCATCTGGCTGGCGTTGTGCATCTCGCAGTCGAGCTGCGAGCACGCGGTGAAAAGGGCTGCGCTTCCAGCTCCCCTCGCCGACAATTCCTCTTGCAAATGAGGAGAGGCGGCTTGCGTCCGCCCCGGCCCGGCTAGATACGATGGCTGGGCTGTAACTCCAGGCTGGCACGGGGTTTGTGGCACGCTGCAGCCGGCTCACGCCGCTCTCTTTGCCATCGTTCATGAGCCAAATTTCCTGCGAGCGGGCCACGCATCTGCATTAATTTAGATGGCTTAATGTGAGGAGCTCGTCAGCTTGATTTCCCCCGTGGCTCTGGGAGTCAGCTGGGGCGCCGGGGCCTCCCATTAGCGGTCCAGCCCGGTGCCAGATGGTGGGTGATGGCTTGCGAAGGCTCCGGAGCTGACGTGCCCCATTGTGCAAGAACACAAAAGCGAGCTGGGCTGGATTTTTCTGCCCTCCCCGTCCTTCCCCCTCCCCGCTTCTGCTCTCATTTTCTTTTGGTGCTGTCACCCTCACAGCTAATTCCTGGAATCTGTCTGTTTATTTATTTCATTTCATGGTGGGGAGGGCTGTGAAGTTGCTGGTGATGTTTTCCGTGCATATGCCTTTGCCTTGTCCCGCGCGAGTATCTTACAGATTTTGCTATTTCCCATCTTTTATTCCCCGCCTGAATGTGCACGTGGGGTACGCGGTCCCGCATGCGTGCACACCCCCACGAAATTTCTTCTTGGACAATTTGGTCACATAAACAAGTTATTAGGGTACCATAGTGGGTCTCCTGGGGAGCCATTATGNCTCTTCTTGGACAATTTGGTCACATGAACAAGTTATTAGGGTACCATAGTGGGTCTCCTGGAGAGCCATTATGTGCCATGAGGTTTTGTTAAGATAGGTTTCATCTCTGTCCTGGGTATTTCAGGTGTCCCAGCAGTTTTTCAGATCTCTAGCAATTTACAATTACACATTCGTTACTGTGTTTTCATCTCTTTTGTTAATACCAGAGGGGTGCCTGTTTTGGGGTGCACGTGTTTTTTCCGATGAAGGTGCACATTTCAGGAGAGAGAGGACTGATTCCCCAGCCTCGGCGCAGGAGGGGCTGAACATCCCTGCGGAGGCCCCCTGAAGATGAGGCTTACGTGGCTTTGGCTCTGATTTCCCCAGTGTGCTGCAAACACCGGGGCAAAGCTCAAGTTCAGAGCTCAAAGTCAGGAAAAATGCCCCCCTGCAACCCCACCGTTCAGGCGCAGCATTTGACCTCTGCCTGCTCTCTAAAACCCACATTGCTTTTGCGATGGTGCCATTCCTTGACGTTTAGCGTCGCCTCAGCCCAGGCTGGTTTGCGCACTCACGTGCAAACCCTTAACAAACTTCAATTAAAATGAAATTTCATGACGACAGGGAGCTTAGGTGGCTAAATGTTGTTAACCCTGGCATCTGGTTGGGGAATGTGGCTGGGAAGCAAAAGAGGACAGCAAGTGCGTGAGCAGGGATGGGAATGAGATCGCCCTCTCCCGCGGGTGCACCCAGCCAGCAAAGCCGGGGAGACTGCAGAAGAGACATGGCCACATCGCTCCTCTGCGGTGTAGCTGGGTAGTGGCAGGTTTGTATGGCTCTACCATCACTGAGAGCCTTTGAAAGTTGTAAATATTGATATTTAAATTTGGATTGCATGGCTGCTTAAGTGCCCAGGCTTTCTTCTAGCTCTCCTTCCTTCGGCGGGAGCTGCAGGCGCTGAGCCCTTCTCCAGGCTGGGCATCAGGCGCTGCGTTTCTTATCAAGTTCTCCTCTTGTCTTTTGTTCATCCCACTGAATTTTGCTGCCAAGGAGGTGTTGGGAAACGCAAGTGCAGAGCGATGGAGGGTGTAGGGACTTTGCGCATCTGCGGAGGGTTTATCTGATGGTTGCCACAAGCCCGCAGGAGAACCTGTGCCTCCTAGTCAGGGAACCACTGCTGGGGGAGACAGGCAGCCTGCCCGCCCCAACCCGTCACGTTTGTGCTTCTTCATGTGTTTGTGCGTCCTGAAGCTCATTCGGCTAAAAAATTTGCAAATTCCACAGTAGGAAATAACACAGGCTCTACCCATCTCTTCTCCTCCCAGCAAATCGATAGAGCCCCTCTTTGTAGCCCTGTGAGCTAATAGTTATCCTGTCTGGGAGCACCCCTCGGGAATTACGCTCTTCAAAGGCTTCTCGAGCCTCACTGCCCTCGCCTCACGGTACCCAGGGCTTCTCGTTGTATCCTGTTCCCATAAACAGTACCGAAGGCCTTTGAGAAGGGAGGAGACATGCCAGCTGAGGTTACCGGTGTTTGTCTAATATATGATAAAAAAATCAAAAAAATATAAATATCTGCAGTATATATCTGAATGCCTTAGCAAAGTGTTGAAAGCTGAAATGTTGTTTTGCTTGACTGCTCATTTTCAAAATTCCCAATAGAAAGGACTTGGTTATTTCTCCTTGCCAGTAATAGACTCATATGCGAAACACTGTATTTGGTTGTGATGCAGTATGGGGATGGGATGGTGGCAGATCACTGGTACATCGCTCTCCCATAGGCACGGTGAGGTTATCTTTCTACCATATAAAAACTGCTGTTGTAAACCATCTTATATGCAGAAAACACCCAGCGAGCACAGCCCTGCATGGTGTGGCTGTACGTACAGTAAACTGCAGAGCCACGTGACAGCCGTACAGTAAATCAGCGCATCTCCTCCTTCTGTCGGTTTTCTTCCTTGAGGTGACACTCTGGGATGTTGGTGCTGGTGGTGGTTTCACAGGCGGTGTTGTCCCACCAGCCACCACCTCTACTCGGCACGTGCTGGTAAGGATGCACTGAGCCGGGAGCGGCACAGCAGGGCGGTGGGAGCGTTGCGTCCTTGACCCACCGCTCTTCTCCTGTCACCTCTTTTCAATGAGTCCTCAAAGGTAATGAGTTTAATTTGATAAACTGGGCCTGGGGTGAGGTGTTGCTGTGAGTTTGGGAGATAAGCCTCCCCGCTTCTTATCAACAAGAAGCCAGTCCTCCCTGGAGAGCTGTGTTTTCTGGAATGCATCCGTGCTTCTCGGGTTTGGTGATTGTCTGGTGATAGCGAGGAAGATAAAGATGGTGAGACTTGTGGTTTGTACCTCTGCCATCACTTCCTTCCTCTGTGTGACCATCCTCTCCATCCTTCTTAACTGTTCTCCGGTGTCCTCACTTTTGTTTGTCTATCCACATGCTTTGGGATGAGGATGTGTCTCCCACTCATATTTAGGGCCCTGTGTGGTACACGGGGAGGAGAGAGGACTTGCTGCGGGTGCAGAGGTGCTTTCGGATGGAGTGGCTGCTTCACGTGGACCCGGCGTAAAACGTAAGCTCTCACCTTGTCGTGGGAATGGGTGTCGGGAGGGATCCCAGCTCACAGAGTCCAGCCCGTGTTACCACCCGTGCTGTGTCATACATGCACATGCATGCACATACGTGCACGTGTACACGTGCTACTGTGTGTATGCTGACAAGCGACGCTGGAGTACAACCCCAAGTACAACCACCCCAGCAGAGGCACAGGAAAGGACTTAATACTCGCTGGCTCACGCACAGAAATACAATCCCTGTCTCCTCCGAGCTCCCAGAGAGAAATCGGTGAAAACATCAAACCACACGTCCTGTACAGTGGGGCTGATACGCCAGAGCTATGAACTTTCTCTTTGAGGTGGTAATAGTTTGGCTAGCAGCCAGGAGCGGCAGCCGCGAACGGGAAGGGGGACTTCCAGAGATAAGCTATTTTCAGCCAACGGGGCTTCTCGCCGGGAAATAAATAGAAAAAGGACGAGCTCTACGTTTGCGGTCATGTGTCCTGCTTTCGTGGATTTGGCCTATTTTCTAAAGAATGGCTGTAATTCAGCTTGAATTTCCCCTGGATTGCTGCCAGCAAAATAGGAAGCTGTTGCTATTGCCAAGGAGCGAACAGGAATTTTTATATGTAACTCAGCCACAGGGATGAGATGACAGCTAATGGCTTAGCCGCTGCTAGGAGGAAAAGCAGACCTTGGAGGAAGCTGGATTTTCTCAGTATCACGGTGGTCCAGTCCTTTTTACATCTTTGGTATTATCACCTTCAATCTGGATCAGGCATCTCCACCGAGGGACGGGAGGCAGAGGAGCACTCAGCATTTTGGAAGATCACGTGCATTTGAGTGAAATTCAGAATTAAAATGAACAGAAAGGAACTTCAGAGCAGTCCTTTGTAATGCTAAGTCCATGCCTGACTTGCTATATGTCTGTCTGCGCTCGGGACCTTTGGCCTCTCCTCTCTCCTGCCCATGTGCACAGAAGATGCTGAGTATTTCCCTTGCAGTGGGGTGAGGTGGCTCCTCTGCATCAAGCGGTGGAAATCCAGCCTTTCGTGATTGTTTTTCTATTTTAATAACTTCTTTAGTCAACGTGTGAACCGTTTCCACCTCTATTTCATTCCTTAATAAAAAAGGGGGCAGTTTATCATGCTCGGCACAAAGTATGGACGTGGTGAAAGACATACTGTTCTGAAGGATTTAAAATTAATTTCCGTCAGACAGAGAGACCGTTGTTCAGGTTACTGCCCCTTGAAGGCAGGGCAGCCGCCTTTCTCCAGCGCTCTGGCTGCCTTGGGTCTACAGGGAGCCTTTACCTTGTGTCTTCGCGCAGCTCTTCCCCCTGGCTGGAGCCCGTGCTGCTGGGAGGTTTACAAGCCTGTAATGTTTTAGAGTATGAGTCCATTCTCAAGCTGGAAGAAGGTAGATTTAGATTAAATATTAGGAAGAAATTTTTCCCTGTGAGGGTGGTGAGCCCCTGGCGCAGGTTGCCCCGAGAAGCTGTGGCTGCCCCATCCCTGGAGGTGTTCAAGGCCAGGTTGGACGGGGCTTGGAGCAACCTGGGCTGGGGGGAGGTGTCCCTGCCCAGGGCAGGGGGGTTGGAACTGGATGATCTTCAAGGTCCCTTCTAACCCAAACCATTCTGTGATTCTATGATACAGCTGAGACTCAAGCCTGCCATCCAGCCCGTGCTACGTAATGGGACACGGCAGAGAGGCGCATCTAGGTACCACAGAGCCCATGGAGCCTGACTGCCCGCTCCTTAACATAAGCCTGAGTCTCTCTCCGTGCTGTGCTTGGGGTTTTGCCGAGTGCTAAGAGATGCTTCATTGTATGCACCGCAACACCTTGGACCACCGGATTTAATAAAACGATGCGGGGCATCATCTTGGAGGCAGTCCCACCTCCTGCAGGCACTCCTCCAGCCGCTGCCCAAGGGAGCGTGTGGGTCTGTCCAGCGGGCACCACAGTACACAGGCAGAATGGGCTGTAGCTCAATTTTCTATGGACTTGGTGGTCCCAGCCGTGCAGGAGCAGCGTGACGGCCGCGGCTTGGCAGCACCGAGCACTTGCGGAGCTCCTTTGCCCAGGCAAAACTCCCACCGCGGCGGGGCTGACCCCGCTGCAGCAGAAGGGAGAATGAAGAGCGAATACCGGCGCTGGTGCTGTTCGCTGTCGGCCCGATAAAAATGGCACCTTGCCCGAGTCTTCTATAAATCACAGCTTCCATTCGGAAAGGAGTTTTCGGTGGTAATTAATGAGCCAGTATAAAGACATTAAATGGAGAATGTGTGGTGATAGAAAGGCTTGTCATTCACTGAGCCATCTTCCCCCATGTGAATAACCACGAGGGAACAAAGGCCAAACTCCTTATAGACTGAAGTGCACTATCTCTGATAGCTGGGAATGAAGTAATTCTCTGAAAATAACAAAGGCGCAGTGAAATACATTAGTAAACTAATTACAAGAGAGCTGGTAAAAACAGATGCTGAAAATTTAAAGCTATTATTGGAATGATTGCTAGCAGAAAAATGGGGGCTGACAACAAAAAATTAAAAAATGCATCTCATTTAAAATTCATTAGCCTGTAAATCAGGACAGCTCCCTGTCTGAAAGCGGGGCTGATGGCATTTCTGTGGGTAGTCGTGATGAAAAGCTTCCTTTCCTTCACCTTTCTGGATTCCACCGTCGCCTCCGGAGATGCCAAAATGAAGTGTGCCCTCACGGGCAAGCACAAAAAACCAGGGACGGCTGCTGGCTTCGCAGACCGGGAGGTCTGAGCAGGGATATTTCTAACTAGAGGTGTTGCAAGCGCTGCAGTGGGACAGCATAACGCCGTGTGCTCGGATGGCTCGCTGCCTCTCTGAGCTGATAAAAAGCAGGATTGCTCGTCCGCGCTCGATATCGGAAGCAGTTGGCTGTGAATAAAGTGGTCCAGGGCCAAAAACGGCTGCGCGGGAGCTTCCTCTTGTACCAACTCCATCAATATTTGGGAGAGGGATGGAAAACATTGTTATTGTGCAACAAATCAAAATGGTAACTATGTAATTTGTCTTAATTGTGTGTGTCGGAGTAGGAGAAACAGGAGGAGCTCCGGATGGAAATCTGGCAGGAGAGACCTGCCTGCTGGCAGCGTGCTGCGCGCTTTGCTTTGCCCTCGCCAAGGCAGCCTCTCCCAGAGGCTTGCCGGACAGCTTGCCCTTCATTTTCTCCTGGTTTCAGGGGTCTGCAAGGGCACTTGAGTATCATAATTCATAGGTATTTTGCAAAGACCGAATGTGTGCTTCAGAAGAAAGCCTGGGAGGTGACGAGGTCCTGAAGAAGCCTTTGCCTGACGCGGAGTGAGCTGTGGATGCAACAGGAGGAAGCATCTACCTGCGATGCTGGAGGAGAGCCCTGCTTTGGGTTGGGGGAACCTCGTGTGATGCTGGGGGTTTCTTAAGAAGTCACCCCGCAGAAACACAGGAGCCCTCCGTGGTGACTTGCACCACTGGGCAGGTGTGACAGTGGCCAGTGTTGCCCGGCCAGCATCACCCTTGGTACCGAAGCACTGTAATGATGACAGATAACCTCCTCCTGCACTGCAGAATCGCTGGCCCCATATGCAGTCCGCCCAAGCAAATTAAGAGTTGTTTATGACATTTAATACTCCCCCTTCCCTCCAGCAGCAGGGCGGCGGGACCACAGGTTTGGCTTCACAAATGGTCGCCTCAGGATACACTAAACGCTGTCATGAGCCAGAGAGCAATTTCGTCTTGAAAAATTACTGCAATAGCGCTCCCTGATAAAGGTCTCTCCCAGCGATGCCTCTCTCTTTGCCAGAAACTTCTCCTTTCCCGGAAACCAATTTGAAAGCGCTAAAGGGGCTCTTTATTAGTCGATTCCCCTGCAAAACAAGAGGGTTCTGGAAGACGAATAACCACCTTGGGCTGTCTGCTGTGCTGCTCTGCGTAGCAGGTAACGTGGTGGGGTGCTGCCATGTGCTCTGAACACGGAGGGAAGTGAGAAATTTGGTCTGTGGGATTGCCAAAACGCATCTTTCAAAGTGATTTATAAGGAGCAGCATTGCCTCATGGGTAGAGCGTGCCAGTGGTACTCAAGGGATGATGTTGGGTTTGAGTTGTGTGCCACTTTGTGTCCTCTGTGCCTGTCTCCCTTTTTCTGTACAATGACTGATACGTTTATAGGAAAGGTTTGAGGATGCTCAGACAGCCCCGGTTGCTTGCTGGGCTTCAGAGGGGGCGTTTATGCTGATGCACCGGGACTCGCTGCTCCTTATTTCCAGTCTGGGATGATTTCTGGCTGCAGCTGCGTTGCAGGAGGTTGTGGGTCTGAGCTGGCAGGCTTTGGGCAGGGCCGTTGCACTAGTAAAGGCCAGCTGCTTTCAGGGGGTTCCTCTGGCACAGGCAGCTCCCCCGGTGCTCTCTATCCTCCCAAGTCAAGACAGCGAGGGTGCTGGGGTGTCAGATGTTGGGGCCGCTCCCTGGCATGCTGTGCTGGCGCAGTCTGGGCACAGTCTCTCTCCAGAGGGATAGCACTTCGTAAGCTTTACAGAAATTGCGAGATACTTCACTATAAAATAGCCCTGGGAACGTATGGCCCCTGTTTATTTCCACGCATGGTGCAGAGACTGCATTTATCCCGACAAAAATCTTTCCCACTCATGGGAGAGTACCCCTGCGTCAACAACTGATGGTGGTGTAGTTATTTTTCCAATAAGCGAGCTATAATCAATACCATAAATCTACTAAACGTTCTTTAGGACTGAGAGACCGGCTTGGAGGCACATGGGATTGTGCAGGAGAGGCTGGGGTGTGCTGGTGATGGGGAGCGCGTTCAAGGGCGCCTCAGGAAGAGGGGTGGAGGTGCAACACAAGTGTTTGAAGGTTTTCCAGGTGCCACAATGAAGTCCCTGCAGGGACCTTTGCAGGGACAACCCCTCCTTCTCCTCCCAGCCCTGATCCGTCGCTCGTGCAGGGTGGGCAGAGCAACCAGGGACCCCTGAGCACGTTCCCTCCAACCTCTGGTCTGTGTGCAGTGGAGACGTGTTCATTACCTTTGGAGGATATTTATCATCCCTACGCAGAAGCAGCCCCCGTAGGGCTCTGTGCATTTTTCCACTTGCTTCTCAAAGCACCAAAACAAACAGTAAATCATGAGTCCATCGGTGCTGCTGGTTACGGTGCGGCAGGGAGGTGACATGAGCTGGATTTGGCTCACAGTCATTTCATGTGTTATGCAAAAAATTGAGAAGCCGCAGTCCCCGATCAGGCAGCAATTTGCCTCCTGGTGGACTTAGGTCACTAAGCGATAGATTTCCCCCCCCACCACCTCTTGTAAAATATCTGTTGCATGTTCCCTCCCGTGGGCAGCTGCTATGTCCCACTGCGAGGCATTAGCTCGGTTGTCCCTTTCATCGCCATCCCAGGGGCTTAGGGCAGGGGGGAAAAAAAAGAGGCCAGGTGGAGACTTTGTTTGTCAACCAGAGAAGTCTGTCTGATGGGGCATCTTCTCAACCTCGTTTAAATTATTTCACTCAGCTTTGATGGAGTGTGATAACAACGGAGACACAAGGATGCAAAATGCAGAGAGGGTGGAGAGCCTGGACCATCCTCCTTCTCTGCTCTGAGCAGTCGTATCAGCTCCAGAGGGAGAAACCAAAGCCAAAGAGGAATAAGCATTTGTTTGCAAATATCGCAAATAAAAAGTGTGCAGGACTGACCCTCTTTCCCGCTACGCCTGCGCAGCGCAGAGCAAAATGGGGCTTCCTCCCTCTCTCCTCTCGCCCCGTATTATGGTTCCTCTTAAATGAGTTACATTCCTCCAAAATGTCTTCCTTCCTTCAAACTCTCCTGAGTCTTGCGGCCCGTTTTCTTTAGAGATCTGAGGCCCAGTGCAGACAATAGAGATTTGGGATTTTCACCCCTGTGATTAGTGGGCAGAGGCAGAGGGGATTTTCCTCTGTGCTGGGAGAGACACGGCTGGTCTTTAATATTTCCCTCCCTTTCCAAAGCCGAGAGAAAGGCGATTTTTCTTCCCTTTAGATGTGAGCAAAGGCCCCCGCTCCTGCTACTCCTGGAGAATTAAATAGATAAATGGGCGGCGCTGTTGTTCACGCTTCACTATGCACAAAGCAACTTGCATTCAAAATTGGGCTCATGGCAGTTCAGCAACAACCTCGCACAATAGCATCATTAGACACGCAGGGCCGGCTCGCAGGCGCGGAGGCTGCTCTGCAGCTGGAGTAGCCACCGGGCTGTTGTGATGTGGGCTTTTTTCATCTTTATAAAAAATGCATCTTTAAAAAAACGTAGAGAAAGAAGATGCGGTGTCTTTTTCTTAAAGACTTGGGAAAGCATCCCCGTTTGAAAGCAGGGGGAAGAGAGGAGAGGATGGGATTTGCGGTGTCCGTACGCCCCCCATCTTTTGTGCTGGCTCTTTCTTGCAGGGAAATCCTCCATTTCCAGAGCATGGAGGGGAGCAAATACGACACCTGTGTCTGCTAAGCCTTCACCTGATGTCCTCCTTGAAAATATTCCCCAACAGGTTGCTAACTTAATGGTGAAGGTCTCCTAAACCAGGAGGGAATGGAAGAGGATGGAATCCCTCTGCTTGCTTTGGGGCAGGGAGAGCGTTTGGGAAGGAGCTGCGGTGCCGAGGAGGATGGGGGTGTAATAAATCTCACAGATACTGAGGACTGGTTCTGCTGGAGCCATAAGCATGATTTGAGAGTGGGTTAGGTTGGGGTTTAATTGGCATGGTGATCATTGTGTTTTAAAAATGACCCTGACTTCTGCTGACCCAAGGGGAAATTCAATTTTATTAGTAAGTTGGAAAATTTAGTATGAAAATCAGCAGCTCTTGCTAGCATCGGGATGGAGCCACTCTTGGAAAGGGTCAGCTCTGCCCCTGGCTTGTTTTCTCGCACTGGGCAAACCATTTGCCTCCCAAGCTTCACCTTCATCAGTTGTAATGGAGCTAACAAAGCTTGCAGGGGTGTCTAGGAGCCCAGGTACTGCAGGCATGTCACCATTAAACTCTTGTTCGTTGGACCCTGTTAACTTTGGGGCATTTTAACCATGTGCCCATGTTGGAAGAGGTCCGAATTTGACAGGTTGGGGGGAGCAATGTGGAGAAAGGGTCTTGGCTTGTGGGCTCTTGTTTGGGAAGTGCCTGGCATCAGTGGCAGTGAGGATGCTCAGCCTCTCCCCAGCATCCTCTTGTGTCAGACTCAACCTGGGTATCTGTTTCCCCATACGTAATTTAAAAGCAAAAAGCAATGTGATTGCAGAATTAGTTCGGCTTCTCCTAACACCACGCTTGGCATGGAACCTTTCAAGTCTTCTCCCTCCCCTTGTGCCTGCAGTTGATAATAATGTTTGTGTTTTAATGATTCTAACAGGCCTGGGATTTGCTTTGACATAACAAGTTAATGTTTTCTTTTTCTGTATCAAATCTAGGTCAATCTGCAGCTTAACACTAATGCTGTACTGAGCAAAAAAGGATCGGCCACTAATGGTTTCAATTTAGTTTTTCATGGAGTAAAGAAAATTTCACTCGATACCTATTTTCATTTTTATTCCATTGGCCTTTCCACAGGGCCTGTTAGGATGGAGAGACTGTTTGCACTGCGATTAGGGGAGACGCACTAAACTCATTTGCTAGAAGGAATCCTCCGTGAATATGGATGAGGATTAGAGCTGCTGCTCACCTGTGCTGTGTCCATAGGACATGCCTTCGGGGACTGCATCCTGGTGAGGGCTAGGCGGTGGGACATCCCAAGCATGGGTTTCGCTTTAGGGAAGAGCCTCACCTGTCGTCCAACCTCATCCTAGGTGAGATCCTCCATGACACAACACGGGGAAGAAGAGATGAAGAGTAACTCCGCTGCATCCTGTGTCAGTGTGGCTGTAGACAACTCAATCTGAATCTAGCCTTGACCAATGTCTTTGGGAGAAGGTGCACCCATGCCTGCAGCGTGGGAGGGCTGCTAGGACCATTCCCCATCTGCTCTGACCCCATTTTATTTTGTTTTTCCCTGCCGTGTGCTGGTCTGTGTGTACCATGGCCAGAATCCACGTGTGATGATAGCAGAAGCTCTGCGACACCGTGGCATGGAGCATCAATGTGGAGTAATGAGTGTGCGCGTGATTTGGGTCTGATTTTATGGCTTGGTGACTACCCCACGCTCACTGTGTGTGTGGACGGTACTGTGCTACACATGGAGATGGCAGAGGGAAGTTTAATGGGAACAGGGTGACACTCACCCCATCTGATGACAGTAAAAAGGGGCCTGAGGCAGGACCAGTCCCTCTGTTGGCACGTGGATGCCGCACTGCTGGACGACAGAGACTGCAGGCAGATGGATGAGAGGGTGCCTTCCCTCTTAGGAGCTTGCGGGTGAATATTGTGATTGCATGTGTTTATTTTTAAAATGATTATGGCCATTAGCATAGAAATGAGATGCAGCTCCCTGGCTGCTGGCCAACCCCACCGGGGCTGGTGTGCAGCTCTTCTCCAGGGCGGCTGAAACAATAGCGCCCAGCAGATAACGGGGCTCCTGGTGTTTGCTGCTGAAAGACAAGTGACAAATAGGAGCAAGCACTCCTCCGTATGAGTTTGTTACAGTCAGTTGGGACGTATATAAAAATCTCGCGTGAGTCAGCAGAGATTTAGCCCCTCCGAGCGATGCCCTGTAAAACAGTTGTGCTCTTATCCCTCTCCTCTTCTTACACCCAGTGATTTATTTCCAGGCGTTCCAGGTAATCACTCGCGTTCAAGTTTTGTTGCTGTTCTACAGGAGATGCTACAAAAGCTTTTGTCTCTGCAACTGTAAATAAACTCGTAAACCTGTGTTAAAAATAGCATTTTGTAGCTCGGTGCATGAATTTTTAATGCATCTTCTGCAAACCAGCTGGTCTTGGCAAGGGTCACAGTGTTTCCTAGGCATTTAACATAAAACTGTGCTTCAAAGCCACATTATAGGGTCATTGAAGAGTAATATTTTACTTAACATCCTCATAACTGAATTATTTATAACCTTCCATGTTTTATTCATGATAAATATTAATACTAGTGTCTTTAAGAGTAGAGGTTATTGCTGCAGTTTTACCTATAAGAGGTGATATTGAAATAAAGGAACGGCAATGAATTCTGTAGCTAGCAGAGCAAAGTCTGTGCTGGGGCTGTTCTCATTCACACCTCCCTCTTCTTATCAACCCTGTCAGCCACCGAAAAACCTCAGGACTGAGCATCTGTACATCTGAAAGGAATTTTCCTGCAGGCATATGAATCTGTTTTTTTTTTTTCTTCTTTTTTCCCCCCCCTTTATTAACAAGCTTTGTGTCATTCTCGTTAATTCTTGGATTAATTTCTTGGTGAGAGTTCATAAGCTTTGGTTGCAAGATGCTCACCCTGGCCTGGACCTCCAAATGGCAGCCTTGAAATATTCTGCAGGCTGTCTCGAGCTCTCCTGCCGCGGGCACCCCCAGACCCCCCCCATTTTTTGAAGCGGCCCCTGCTGCCTTGGAACGGGGATTGCCTGGTGTGGGAGACCCCCCCAGCAGCCTTTGGGCTCCTTCCCACGCGGCTGAGCGCTCTGGGCCACGAGCAGTCTCATTTCAAGGCTTAATGTGTATGAATTGGGTAAATTGCCATTCCACTGTTGCGCTCCGTCTCTTACCAGAGAGGATATTTGCATGAACTTTCATCTTGGGAAAGGGAAATATATTTTTGCACGTTCTTTCACTTTGCGCTGATGTGCTCCCCTCTGGCTGGAGCATTGCACAGCCACCTCCGGGTCCTGCTCCCGTCGGTGCATCCCGACGTGGGGCTGGCTGCTCCTCCCACCCTCACGGCTGCAAAACCTGCGGCCGGGGCTTTCCTCTGTGTTCCTCCATCAGCTTAACAAATCTGCAGTCAGCGGGTTGAGAGCGGTGGTTGCGGGAGCAGTGCGGGTTAATGCAACACATATTTAATGTATGATTGCTAATGGCCATCTCCCATCTGCCTGAGCCCAACTGGAGTTTGCAGATGAATGATTAAGCTGCCCTGACACATACGCAGCTTGTTCCTTAGCAGAGGTACATTCATTACACTTGACGCATGTAAAAGGGGACGAGGCTTTCTCGCTGGGGAGAGGGGTATTATCGGGCTGGGGTGGCAGAGCAGGGAGCGCTCCTGGAGTTTATTTTGTATGATAATGCGAGAGATCTTCCCGCCGATGTGGCACTATAAATGAATCATGAGCTAAATAACCACTGGGATGTTTATTAGCTTCGAATATGTTTATTGCAGAGTCAACAGGCAGCACCTTCCAATTAATTAATAGTAATAATTACTGTATTATTTATGTAGCTCTAACAGCGTGCCAGAGTCTTTCCGCACAACGGTTACAGCTGTGGCTGTGCTGAAGCGGGCTGGTCTGTATTCATCCTGCGTGGGCACGCTGAGGTTTGTCATTCGCTGTCGGGTGGTCCCAACCCCAAAAGCCTCGGTTTGCCGAGCTGCTGAGCTCTTGGCAGCTGCTCTTTCTATCAACTGAAGCCTGTTGCTCCACAGCACGAGGATGTGACCATTCCTTCCGTGGTGCTGGAACTCAGGGGCTCTAAGTTTTACTAAGGTATCTGGGAGCTCTTTTGGTCAAGGTATTTAAGCAAAATAGTCAAGTCATGTGTATCAGAAGGATATTTACAGCAGATAAGACATTAGCAGCAACAGCAAGGATAGACATCTCTTTTCTGATGTGAGCTTGGATCCAAAGCCTGCTGAAGCTGTTGAGAATGATCTCTGGTAAGTGCCAGTGCAGTGTCTGTGCATCTCGCTGCCCCAGCAGACCTTGTTGTGAAGCATGAGGGTCATGGAGCACCGTCTCCTGTCCTGGTTGGGTCAATCAGTTCAATGTGCAGAGGCAGACGTATAGCAAGAACTTGCCACTAGTCTGGTTTCTCCATGCAGGAGGTTAGGCTGCAAACCAGCCTTGTGTTCTTGCATTACAACCCCATTTGCTCTCTCTGGGAAATCGGGGTGTTTCCAGGTCATGTGAAGTTGTTGGCAGTGGATCTCTTTTCACATGTGAATATTTTTGTCTCTCTCTTTGTCTTCCAGCGATGTCTGACTTCCACATCCACCCTCAGAACGCAGTGGTGGAGGAAGGTGGTGTAGCCAGATTCCAATGCCAGATCCATGGCTTGCCTGAGCCGGTCATCCTCTGGCAAAAGAACCGCATGCCAGTCAACACAGACAATGAAAGGTAGGACATGTCCAAACCATGTACTGCTGTCCTTTCTCCAGGTGGAAAAAGATGGCCAGGCTTGCTCTTGCTCTCACAGTTGTGCTAGGACACAACTGATTGGGGCTGAGAGTCTTGGCCAGTGTTTCTGCCATGAAAGACTCTTTCAGTTAAAGTTGTGGGTTGTCTGGACTCCTTCTGGCCAAACAGGAGAGGTAGATAAAGCCCGTTAGTTCGTTTTGGAGGGGGTAAGGGCTTCCATGATCGGCCCTCCTCTAGGTTTACTTTCCAGCGTGGAGAGCCCCCCCAGTCCTAGCAGAGCTGGGGTCGCTTTGGCATCCATGATCCCTCTGTGGTTCCATTTTGTGCAACTCTTTCTGAGCCAGATCCATGACTTAGGGTCTTGTGCCTGTGGGTCCTGAACTCTTGGAACCACTGAATTACACTGTGGCTGCTCGACTTTCCTTCCCAGGTTGACTCCCTCGTGATGCTTTGTGTGTGGCAGCAGGCGAGCTCTGCAGAGAGCATCCCACAGCGCCCTGGGCTGCTGTTTCCCATCCAAGAGAAACCCCAGCTGCCCCCCTTCCCCAGCCTAGACCTGGGACCGCACGTCCTCGCTTCCTGTGTTTGACAGGCTGCTCCCTTCAAGTCGGAAACGTCCCTCATCACGGTTTGATCCTCCGAGCGGTGGTGGGGCCCGGCGGAGGACAGGTGGCAGGAAACGCGTGCTCCATGCCGGCAGCCTCCGGCGGTCCCAGCTGCAGCTCGGGAGCTGCGCAACCGATGGTGGGACACTATCAGTCACAGCACACCTCGATCACGAATTGACATCTGCGTTGGGAATAGGCGAAACCAGGAAGCTGTAAATATTTTCCTGAAAGCCCCTATTCTTAAAAATGTCAGTTCTGCAGCAGAACGTAGTTGGGTGCTTTGGAGGCAGGAGAAAACACGAGGGCTGGAACAATGCCTGACCTTTTCAGCGTTGTGTGAACTTACAGTAGAAGGACCCAAGAGGCCCAGCCCTGCTGTGGAAAACTCCAACTGTCAGGTTTTGTTTTTCCTTGTGTTTTTCATCTGAGCTTTTTTTAGCCCAGCACAGGGTTGATTCGTTACACTTGATCTCCTCTGAAGGCTCCTTCCTCACACAAGTGCTAAACTGGGGATGTGGGCAAGTGGTCCGAGGTGCTATCAGTGGAAGGAAGGGGTGCAGAACTGGGCCTGGCGCCTTGTGTGCATCCCAATGNACTCACACAAGTGCTAAACTGGGGATGTGGGCAAATGGTCCGAGGTGCTATCAGTGGAAGAAAGGGGTGCAGAACTGGGCCTGGCGCCTTGTGTGCATCCCAATGAGATGTTGCAGGACAGGTGAAGTTTCCTTGAAGTCCTTCATGCATTATTGCTCCTTTCCACTTGAGCCCAGGGTCACAGGTGTGGAGATGGTCAGAGATGTGGCAGGGGTTTGAGTGTGACCAGGAATTCTTTTCTCCAAGACTGAGGAGTTCCAAGGCTGAGGAGACTGAGGATCTCCAAGGGCTCCAACCCAGAGACCCCCAGGGTGCTTCTTCTCCGGGGCAGGGAGCTTGCCCGAGCCCTGGAGGACGTGGGCTAGGAGCAGTTTCCCTACATTCAGTGTCCTGATTTTGAACAGATTTGGCTTTTTGTAGCAGTAAAGTTACTGGGGAAGGTTTTTATTGTCAGCTCAGTAGATTAATCTCTGACACCAATGGGCCTGGGTGATGAGGGTTGCTTCTCTAACTGAATTGGATTTCTGCATTAATCACGCTTGGTGCATTTCTGCGTATAAAGTGTATATAAATTTGTATGCCGAGTCTTGCACTTGGAGGCTTTGAAGGCAGAATAATAGCTTTGGAATTGAATCTTCTAATGCTGTGGGCAGATTGTTAACAAAAATGAAGGCTTCTTGTGGTATAATTCATCCAAAACAATGGGCATTTTAAAGTCCCAGAGAGATTGCAATCAACTTCGGGACGTGTAAAACTGATTGCTCTCACGCTGCCACCAACACCGAGCTGCACGTTTGGAACCCAGCGCAGGGAGCAGGTTATAGGCACTTAACCATATGCTGATATGGAAAAAGATATTCTTCATCTTCCAGACGGAAATGGATTATTAACTCATCACAACGTAATGACTTACTACCAGCCAATTTAAACACATGGTTGCCAAGCAACCTTTAATGTACATATACATATATGTGTGTATGCATGCATGATTTAAATGTGCCTATGTTTTAAATATATAAAATATTTACTTATATTTATGTATACCCACTCAATATGTATTTTAAACATGCCTTTCCGCGCATTTGAGGTTTTAAGGCCATGTGGACTTGAGTCCTGGACCTGGCGCTGGGAGCGCGGAGCACACACTTCCCCTGATGCTCTTCCATGGTCACTGTGCTTCAGGTGATGGGTGATAACTCCCACATCAACTGTGTTCACACGCAAGTGCACTGCCAAAGCTTTTCCATGGGATAAATAGGAAGCACCTAATTTGTAGCGTTCCAGCAAAAGTCATCCTTTCTCAAGGATACATAAGAAGGTAAAGAAAGAGAACATACCCCCCTGTAAAAGAAGACTAGAGGCTCAAATACCCAAAGGCAATGAAGAATTGATGCAGTGATAAGCGTGGGCTCAGCTTGTCGGGGACTGCATCACTTGGGTGGTGTTGCTGCCTCTGCCCCAGGATGCGGGGAGCCAGCCTACCCCACCTGCATGGGTGTGCAGCCTGCTTTCACCTCGTGTCCTGCTTTGCAAGTTTTTGTTTCTGCTTTTCTCTGCCCACAGGTACACGCTGCTTCCCAAGGGGGTCCTCCAGATTACGGGACTAAGGGCAGAAGACAGTGGAATTTTTCACTGCGTTGCTACCAATATTGCTAATGTGAAGTTCAGCCGGGAGGCCAGACTCACTGTGTCAGGTTAGTACCGGTAAACACTGTCCTGACTGTCTTTCCATCCTTTTCTTCCCGCTGCTGGTCTGGACCAGGACAGTTAAAGAGAGCTCCAGGCTAACGGCACTGAGAAGCATCCCTCTCTCTGGCCACAGCACTTTCCTTATTCTGGATTGTTATTAGTTCCTGCCAGATCAGTCCATTTGATAGCAGATAAATCTGTCTCTCTGCCTTTAAATTAGCGCCAGTTTCTGGGTAGAGGAAGGAGGGTGAGAAAATGAGTTACAGCAGCTTTACATTAAATAAATTCTTTTGGAAATGTGGAAGATTCATCATTTCCTTATGAGACCTGCCCACTCTGGAAGTAATTGCAGCACACAGGGTGATCAATTATTTATCTAATGGGGGAATTATGTTCTGTAGGCTGTTAGCATTGCATTGTGGCCGAAGCAGGCTATCCTTGCTTTGGAAGATGAGGAGGAGAAGCCCTGAGCACCCCAGGCTGAATTTTGACTTGGTTCTCCATCCACATTTGAAGTCAGTGACAGAAAGAGGTTTTCACCTCTGAAAGCTCCAGCTGATGAAATGACAGTGCCTTATGGTCTCCTCTCCAAAAAAAAGGATCATAATCACATACTTGCTGTTTGGTTTCATGCTGCCAGAGGTAGGATGTGATGAAGCCATAAGGGCAAACCAAAGCAACCCACATCCACGCTTTGCATGTGCACAAGTTTGTCCCGTTTGTGAAAGCACACAAAATGAGATGCAGAAGTGACCTTGGGCACAGTGAAGGAAGGATTAGGATGCAAATACACTACCACGTTTCCATGGCTGTGCTGCCGTCCGCTGACCTGCCCATTGCCCATCCTCCGTTAGCTGTCCATGCGGGACCCAAGCTGATCTCTTAGAGCTCNTGGAAGTGACCTTGGGCACAGTGAAGGAAGGATTAGGGTGCAAATACACTACCACGTTTCCATGGCTGTGCTGCCGTCCACTGACCTGCCCATTGCCCATCCCCCGTTAGCTGTCCATGCGGGACCCAAGCTGATCTCTTAGAGCTCCTTTGAGCAATAACTCATCAGCCAGTTTCTAAACCTGATGTTAGATTGTCACCTTCTAGTTAGGCTTTCTCTGTGTGCTAGTCCTTTTAATTTAAAACACTTTTAGCTTCAGAAGTCTTCCCTGATGTTTCAGTAGTTGCTCCTAGTATGAAGGAAGTGGAAAGTATTGTCAAATCATACAACCCACCCTGATCAAGCAGCCAGGAGTGAATGACACCTTTATGCCCTCTTCTTAGAAATGCGTTTGATATGGAATCACGGAATTTTCACAGAATTTTCAGAGTTGGAAGGGACCTCTAGAGATCATCTAGTCCAACTCCCCAATATGGCTCAGCCTCCTTGTATGAAAACAGGACAGCTTGCTTCTCCTTGACTTCGGGGTGTTTGTGGATTACCTTCAGAGAAGATAAGAGTGCCAAAGAAGTAATCACCTGCAAATTATGGCTATGTCCTGCTGGCAGGGTGGCCTCTGAGATACAGGACTCCGTGCAGGTCAGAACAGCCCTGAGATGCTGCGCACCCACTGTGGTCCCCTGTGACAGCAGTGGTGGTGGCTTTCCAGTTGGGGACCATCCCAGATTCCCTGTGGAAATGGAGATGACAGCTTTGGAGATAAGAGGCAAGGGAAGTCTGCGCAGGGCTGGTTGGGTGTTTGTTTCTCCGTGAGCTTTTCTTATTTGCAGCAAAGGTCTTCCCCGCCCCCCTCCCCGTGAGCTGTGATCCTCCTGTCCGTCAGATACGCATAATAATTGGTACCCAGTGGCTGGAGGCTTGCCAGCGTACGCTCGTATCTCACAGCCTGCCTTCACCCTCCGAAACAGCTGCCTGGCCAGTGGCTCTGGAGTAGGAGACTCCAGATGCCTGTGCCGACTGTAATGCCTGTGCCGACTGTAAAAAAGCAGCATGTGTGAAATGGGGTGAAGGTAAGGAAAGACCGATGCTGTGTATATCGACTCTGATGGGGAAAGAAAGCAGGTTAACTGGTTCTGAAAGACCTGGGAGCTTTTGATGCCTAATACTTACCTGTTTTCTTGATCTATGCAAACAGTAGCCACGTGGAGGGAAAAAAAGAGCCATAAATTACCAACGTGGTGAAGTTCTTTGTGTCAATTTGCTGTTCTGAGTTATTATTTCTCGCGGGACAGAAAGTGCTAGTTGTTCTCATCTGACCGTCCCTCGTTTCAGATGGATATTTTCCAGGTTTCCTGTCTGTGAAACGTTTGTGGTTTTTCTCTTCCTTAAAGCAGTCGGATGATGAATACGGGCACCGTGTGTAAGTGTCTGTTGAAGGGCTTGAACTGTGCTTCAGTGACCGCATGTCAGCAGAGCTGCCGTAACGGGACATTTGCATGCTCTCAGCCCATGGAAAACCCGTTGCACTGGGTTAGAGCTCAGTGAAAAAGGTTTATGCTTTGTGGTGTTTGCTAAGAGCACACAAATATCTGACAGACCAGGACAGCAGGAATGTGCTAGCATGTTGCAGGTATGTGCTAGCATGTTAACCCTAGGCTTTGGCGCACCAGCAGAGGCTGCGGTGTGCCGCAGAGGTAGCACAGGGACGTTGCTTCACTGGTGCGGGTGTTGTCTCAGTAAATACTGAACTAACGTGAGTGCTGTTGTGCACGTGTCATTCGGCATGATGGGGTGAGCGGCAACCTTGCGAATCTTTCCATTGCCTCCCTCTTGTGTAGAGGGGTAACGGGAATGGTGCTCTCTGCTCTTCCTCGTGGCAGGAGGGTTCCCGCTCCTCTTAACAGGGCAGCAACATCAGCCATTGCTTCACCCGCAGAAAAGCACCGGTTCTGCCTCAGTGGGGTTTCCAAACTGAGCCCTGGCTGGGGAGGGAGAGGATGGAGATGGGCTTCGGGAGCCGCTGCCCTGCAGGGCACTGCCACAGCCCGGCTGGAGAGGAGGAGGAGGGTGGCTGCCTGCGGGGGATGAAGATCCCACTCGTAGCACTCTCCTTCCTCTCGCCAGCCGCGGTGGCAGGGCTGCCAGCAGCAAGCAGCATGGATATGTCTTCCAGCCCTACTGATGGATTATTTTCAAGTGCCCGCTTAGCAGAGATGCTCCCGAGGGGCTGCCTGCCTCTCTGCGCTGACACTTTTTCAGTACGAGCTGCGGCTCTCTCTGCTGCTGTCCTTTTGATCAAGATCTAACAGCCCGTGCTGGCGAAGCTCCCGTCCCTGCTAGAGTGCCTGTCATTCCTGGTGGTGCTGGGGACCTCCCCATCCTTGCAGCGATTGCTGCTGGCAGAGTCCCTGGGGACCACGTGCATCATTAGAGCCTTTTTCCCTTTCAAAACAAATCCCCCCCACGTTGCCATGAACCCTGTTGTGCTCCAGCAGCGCTCGCCTGCCATGAGTGCCTCGTTTTGTCACTCCTTCCTTCCTGACCCTGCATCAAAGAGCTTTTCTGGTGGGAGAAGGAAACCTCCTACCCCACGGTCAGGCACGGTCAACCCCATTGCATGGTGCTGGCATCTGATCACCACGTTCCTGCTGGGTCACTATCCCTTTAGCCCTGGAGCTGGCACGGCTGTGGGCGTTGGGCTCGGCAGCAAAGCTACGGAACCTCTACGTGGCTTTTGCAGGGGAAGGTGAGCGAGCAGCAGTGGAAATGCCACTTCCAGAGCTGGGCAGGGTTTGGCCAAACTCAGGGAGCTGAGCCCACACCCGAAAACCTGAATGCCTATTTAAGACTCAGAATATAAATCAGAGAGCATCATTTTTTTCTGTTTTATTGTCAAAATAGAGTGTTTTATACATTCTGCTTTGGTCTCAGCTCCCATTTACTGATGTTCTTGGGTGACCTTGGACAATTCATTTAATTTCTCTATGTTTTGAAATATTGAAATCACTATGTAATACGATGATAATATCGTATTATTCTAAGCGTGAACATTTAGTATTGTGATTTAGAACAATAAATCTACACGGGTTTTAAAAGCACTCGGAGGTACTGAGAGGGAAGGTATTGTTTTTCAGATCTCTTGGGGTTAACCAGCCGGTCATATGAATTTATTGTGCATTCTGGTTCTCATCAAAAAATCTGCATTTTATGGCTTGCAGTGAAATGCATTTAGTGAGAAAGTCAGCTCTTAAGTCACACTGACACGGTGATTTTTCTTGGATTTTGCCCATTTAGATGCAACCTGTGAGTCGCTTTATCGCTCCTCGTTTAGCCCCTGTAGGAACGATTAACAAAGAGCCGCTCTGATCTGTGCTTGCCCTTGGACCGCTGCGAAATCCCTCTGCTAACACCCTGACTTCAGCCCCTGAGCTGCTGTGAAAGGGTAACGCTAAAAAGTGCAGGAAGAAAAGAAATTTTTGCGTGGAGAAAAGCTCTTGCGGATAGTTTCTGGTGGATCGCTTCTCTTTAACGTGCCTTTTAGACATCGGAAAGTCCATGTACGGGAGTCAGCATGGGACGGTCCCTACAGCAAAGCCCAGCCCGTGGCAGAGCTCAGCTCCCCAGCCCTCCCTGTGCCCCTCTCCTGCTCGGGGGCAGACGACCAGCCCAAGTATTTCTCTCCGCAGGTGTACAGAGCATTTTTGCCAGCAGCAGCTGTCAGATTGTTGAAATTCCTTAAACACTGCTTGACCTCAGCATTTCTGGAGTATAACCCAGCTCTCGTTGGAAAAGGGGAGAAAACTAATGCAGAGATTATCAATGTTCCTGTTTACTCATGGAGAACGGAGAATATCTTCTTTTTTTCCTCCTCTCCTGCTCCCAACAAAAGGGAGCGAAGGCTGAAGGGAGCTTTTGCCCAGGAGTAAGGCACTTTTTAGGGACTCAGGAGATGCAGGTTCAGCTGTGGCGTACCTGATACAGGATGATGTTTGTCCCACAGCCTCCTCCTGTCTGGTGAAATGTAGTTTCCTTTGCCTGTCCTGTGCCTGTCCGGTTTCCAGAGTCCTTGTGCCGGCGCTTTATTTTATTATGAGTCTGTGCATCATCTTGTACAATGGGTTTTGTTCTCGGTTGCAGCCACTTGGCGCTACTGTTTTGCAAATAAACGACTAGTGATTGCATCGTGAACAATGCGTCACAGTTGTGTCACAGCAATGTGATGCGTCCTCTCTCTGCACCCAGTTACACTGGATTGGGCCAGGGCAGGGGTGCTGAAGAGGCTGGGAAATGACCACCCTGTGGGCTGCAGTCATCAAAGCAGTTTCCTTGAGTTTCTTCTCAAGATCTTCAGCAGGAGTCAGGGAGTGGCACCTCCATCGCTCTCCGTGTCCCAGGACAGGGCTTTTGGAGCAAATGACACCAGCAGCAAGAGAGGATGCTTGCAGAGAGGCAGATTTAGGTGTTGTGGACTGCATGGATTACCTTATGGCTTGAGATGCTGAAAGATAAAGCAACTCCTTCATTTATTTGCACTCCTGTCTGCACGAGCTGTCCTGCAGCTTGCGTCCTCACTATATACCATGTTTTTCCTGCACATCTGCTCACTGCAGTTCACAGCGCGGTTCCTTCTTTGTGCTGCCCGTATCTGGGTGTTAACAGGGCTGCTTGTGGCTGGGTCGGTTGGCTGAGGGGTTTTCCCCAGGAATATCAATGCACACTTGAAACGCGTTCAGACAATGTGACTGTCATGCAAACATTGTGCTCCTTTTGTTTCATGTACGTCTCAGATTGATTGAGGATTACACCAGCCTGTGGTGTAATTTGTACTTAGAATCATAGGATCATACTCAGAGGATGCATGAAGCCCTCGTTTTTTCCATTAAGCAAGAGATAATCAGATGCCTTTTAACGATGATGCTGTCCTTGCAGGCTCCCACTCCACCGTTTACAAGGACCCCATGATTCTCGTCGGTCCGGAGAACCTCACGCTGACGGTGCACCAGACCGCCGTGCTGGAGTGCATCGCAACGGGCAATCCCCGGCCCATCGTCTCCTGGAGCCGCCTAGGTAAGCCCCGGGGGGGACCGGGATTTCCTCCTCCTCCTCCTCTCCGTTGCCATCGGGTGGGAAATAGGTAGGTGCCACTGACTATTTTGTGCAACAAGTGATTCACCCTTTCCCTTCCCACTGAAGTTAATTGTAGGCTTGAAGTGCTTTTTATCCTCGTGCCTCCACTTTGTTTTTTCTCCCTGCCAAGATCCTGTTTTTACCTGTTAGTGAAGTGGGTTGGTTAAAGCTGTAGATGTTTCGTGAAAGGTGATAATTTTATCTTTTCTCGAGTGACAGCATCTTCTTCAGCTGCGTCAAAAACATCACCACTGTTGGCCTAGAGAGGCAAAATCACACACAAACACATCTTTCACGTAAAACAGACTTGAAAGAAACTTGCTGCCTGTTCAGGGAGTTTTAAAAAAAAAATTGAGGGGAAGAGAGTGTTTAAAGTAGCATGTCTGAAGCTCTGAAAAAACAAATGCTTGCTGCTGGGGTCCGTGGCAGTTTTTTTAATCAGCATGGAAACCAAAAGCAGTGTCTGATGGCATCATACAAGCAAGGAAGAGCAAAGTACCGTGTTTCTCCCAGTCTGAAAAGAAGAGTTATTTTAGGCTCTTAACTTTGTGATAGTAGGTTGGAAACTATTTTGCTCAGAGTGACACTTCCATTGCCCTACAGAAGTCTGTGCTGAGCAAAGAGCTGGTGGCTTTTGTTTTATCTTCGGGAGCGTGTAACTCCGCCTGTGCACACTGTGGGGTTGGGTTCAGTTAGTATTTCCCAAGCCCTTGTGGTCTGCGACATCACGTCATTTCGGGATGTTGATCATCCCGCGTCCCCCAAGGTAGCTGTGAAGAACAAACAGGGATAATCCTGTCTCATGCTGCTGTGCTGGATGTGGGATTTCATCCCCGTGGCTCCCTGAGGGTCAGGGTCCAGCTCATGGGAAGGGCGACTTCCCACTCCAGAGCTGTCTGCCAGGGGACGAGGACACACATCCAGCATCAATCCAGCAATTTCTCTGTGCTTGCCCTCCTGCTTGCATCCTCTGGTGGCTTGTAAAATCAGCTGGTGTCTGCCACTAGCTGCTTTTTTTTCCTCCAGAGCCATAACCATCAGATTGATGCTGTTTTAAAAATTCCCCAGATAGGCTGTATCACTGTTTTGGTTCTCTTGGACACAAGGCAGCTCTATGTTAGCACTCAACTATAATAAACTACTTTATAATTGCCTTAATTATAAGTGCTTATTACCTTCTTCAAAACACTTGTCTCTATAGAGCAGTGCAATAATGAAGATGTAATAGCTTTGTGCGATGTTTGTCTGGATGGTCTGAGCTCAGCGTTGCCTTCCACCAAAAATAAATACCCTCTCCACGCTGCTTTGCAGCACAGCAGCAGAATTAGAGCTACTGAATGGGAAAGAGATCCTGTTATTTTCCCTCCCCTTCAGCAGGAATGTTTCCCGTCCAAAGCATCGCAAGATCTTATTTAGTGTTACACCAGTCTTGACAGTGATGCGGCGTACAGGGTCTGCGGTGAGTTGGTGGGTTTGTCATCTCTTTGTAGCCATTTCAGGAGTGCTTTCATGTCTCTGTGATCGGGAGGAGGCAGAGGGGTTTATGCTGGACGGGGAGGTCCTCTGAGCGTCTGTCGTCTGTCATGTGGCTTCCTCCCGTGGAGGGTCTCCTTCCTGAAGTTCCTCCTACAGAGCTGGTTCACTTTAAATAACCAGTTAATTTACTCAACTTAGGAAAAAAAACCCCAACCTTTAATCCGCTCCCAGAAATAAAAAAATCCATGGCCACAAAGTCTCAGAGAGATGCAGCTGATTTAGCAATAGGCCTGACTTAATTTAAACAAAAAAAAAAAAAAGTCAATTATATGTGAACATCTTTCTCGCCAGGTTGCAATAAAGAAGAGGCGTGATACTGCCGTTGTGCTGGGTCTCTGCACAGGGCACGCTGCCGCCTCGGAGCGTCTCTCTGAGCCCCTTTGCTCACAGTTTTGACGTTGTGGCATTTCATCTATCAGGAAGGAGCAAAAGAACAATTTTGCTTTTGCAGCTTTCTGGCGCAGGGGAAAGCAAGCCAGAACAACATCTGCGCTTTTTGCTTTGGCTTTGCTAAAAACGGACTGGTTTTCAGTGGGAAAGGCAGCTATATTTTGCTTGAAGGAAATCATTCAAATTCTGGGCCGTTTTTGAGTGTCACGCAATCAATTTTGAATTTAATTTCCTTGGGAATATGTTGTGGCCCCTGACCACAAACAGGATTCCTGTGTCTCGCCGTGCATGAAATGTCAACATTCATTAGAGAGCAGGCTCTGAGAGAAATGTAAAATCATTAAGGATTTGTTCGGGGAAGATAGGGTTTTTCCTTTCAGAGCTACGCACTTCAGGCTCGGACCTGTATGTGTGCACAAATGAATATCCTGGGCACTTACTGCAAAGCCTTTTGAATGAATGACGATTTTAATGTATCCTTACCCTTTAACTGACAGGCCACTGAGCTGGCCTCCATAAAAGGTACCAAGGCAGAATAATAAACTATTTAGAGAGATACAGAAAAGTGAGGCGAGAGAGAAAAGACAGTGATTATCTGATAGCGTTATACAGAAGTTGTCAGAAAGGGTCGCACAATGGGAAGGAAATTACTAAAGAGGGAGCCATTCAAGAAGTAAACTATACAACAATTGTAGGAGCCAATTAATTGGTAACTTATTGGACACAGAAGCTTGCAATAGATGGCTGACTGGTTGACAGGAGCACCGTTCCCGTAAGTGTTTAGAAATAATAGAGTAAATTTCACCACTTCACATACTGAATAGTCAACTGTTGCAATGTACTCTAAATATGCTAATCCACAGTGCCCGGTGTCCGCCGGAGCAGGAGACCCATGTGTCTAAAAAGTGGAAGGCTACTATGGCACAATACAAAGAATTCACAAAAGACCTAAATGATCAACATTAGAAAGTTGTTACTTTCTTTCTACTTGCTACTTATAAAAGAAAGGCGTTCGTGTTGTTGCATATTCATATCGCCTGGCACGTTTTAACGGGTCTCTATAATTGGTGCCGGTGTGCCAATCACTCGGATAGCAGGCGGAGAATGGGCTCCAGAAAGCATCACGTACACCTTGGAAAAAATAAATAATGCGGCTCCCAAACCACAGGCGTCTTTCACCAACACTTGACCCCAGTGGGGAACCTGGAAGCCTCTACTTGTCCATAGCCGAGGCGTCTTTTTGGGAGCACCTCCCGTTTGGAGAATGGTCTCCTTTATGAATCGGTTGCCTGGCTGCTCTTCGCAACCGGCTGAACCTTCCCCTTCTGCCCTCATCAACTGAGGATCGACGGAGAGAATCTGTCAGACGTTTCCACCCAGACTGGCTTGTTTTCAGCCTGAAAATTTTCTGCTTTTGGCTTCGTAAAAAGAAGTAGAAGGTCATGTTCACTGAGCAGCAGTTTCAAGCCTGCGTGGGTCCTGCGAGCTTTGGGAACGGAGCAACAGTGTTAGCTTTGGCAGTCTTTTGGATCTCCTCCATGGAGAGATGACTTGGTGATGGAAAGTGATGCCAGGAAGGTGCGTTTTCAGGGTTTGGATCCCTTGATCCAGGACGCTCTTCAGGTCTCTGCGTAAGCGCAACAGAGTTAAAATAGATAGCAACCTTTGCGAAGCAGGTGTGAGTATCAGTCCCTCTGCACAGCACTCCTGTGAAGTGCTGAGCTTTCTGGATGCAAGGGATTTCTTGTGTAAATACGCTGTATTATTTACATGTGTTGTCAGTGTTACTAAGTTGGACTTGATATTAGCTGAAGAGCTTCAAACAGATCACGGGATGGCTCAGGCTGAGTGAGGCATGGTACAGTAAGAAGGATGAAGCAGGCTGGGAAAGCAGAGATTTCTCTAGAAGCCCTTTTAAGTGCTCTTTGGAAGGGAGGAGTTGCGTAAGAGGCAGATGGGATGATCTGGCATGGTGATCTTTGCTGGCTGTGAGAGGTGGCCACGCTCCCCGAATCAAGTGGCAGATCCCCTGAGGTTTCTGAGAGAGCTTGGAGAGCTTTGTTCTTCAGGGAAATGAAGGATGCTTGGTTGACAGGAGACGTTTCTTCAGACCACCACACCTCTAATTAATAGTTGGAGCCAGAGAGGCAAGTGAGGAGGTATCGATGCTGGTATCTGCACTGTGTGGAGTACCTGCTGCAGGCTGGGTCTTTGCATGCTTAAATTATGTAGCACGTTATAAATAATACAGTAAAACTACTGACATTCAAGTCACATTTCTGTGGTATTTCTTAAGGCACTGATGTGATGAAGCATCCCAGGTGTGGCCACTTCACATCCTTCACTGGTCCCGCCCCTCCCTCGAGACAGATTTGACTTTTATGCCTATTGTAAATACGGATTTCCAAAAAGTCTGTTTAAAAGATGAAACCAAGTTCAATTTGAATTTAATTCAGACCTCGTTACACTCAGTTCAAATGAGGTTTGAAAGGAATGGTTCCTTCTTATTGCTCATTAAATGTGGGACAGGTCATGTTTTACTGTCCTTTTTATGACTGAGCCATTTAGTGCTGCGGTGGCTTGGCCAGCTATGTGATCATTTAATCATGTAATGACATTGTTTTTCTCTCTCTAAAAGACACGAGCATTTTTCTTTGCAATGCAAATAATGAAGCGGTCTGGCATTGCCTGCCTAATGAAGCAAGGAAACCTTTAAGTTCAAAAATTTCCTGAAAAACGATATATAAAGAGCTTGGCAGGAGATACGTTTGTGAAGTGCTTCGTAGCTTTCAGTCCATGTTCTGCTGGTGTTTCCTAGAGGATGCTGCTGTTAATCTGACATGGGATGAACATGTGCTGCTCTCACTAATGCTGCCGGAGACACTTGCTCTCCATCCCATCAGGTGCCTTTCCACGGGGATCCAAGGACTTGCTGGGCAGCAGGCTGCAAAGTGGCATTTCTGGGGTGATGGTTAATTTGTCCCTCTCCTTGAGTGCTGCTTTGCCTTCCTGTTTTCCCAATCTATTCCAAAACCTATTGGTTGCAAATGGCCCAAACCCTCATAGTATTCTTTATTATGCAAAGCGTGATATTACATCTAAAGCATACGATGGCAAGATAACTTTTAACTAGCCCTGCATGCCTGTCTGTGCTGAAGCGTGAAGCCTGCCTGAGGTCGGGCATGAGCCAGCTCTCGGCCAGGGGCCGTGGTGTTGTACAGCGGAGGCTATGAAGGAAATCCTTGGGGATAATGGGGTGTCTCAGAGTGACCGCAGCAGCCCCGTGGCAACTCGTGTTTCCCTCTGTGTTTTCCATGAAGGTTTCCCGTTGCTGGATTACACCACATGGCAGCCACTGAAGTGGTTGTGTGCCATGAATATTGGTAACCAGCCTGAGGTCCTTCAGCACTAAACGCCCCTGGAAACAGTTCTGCCCACTGGATGATGATAATTTTTAAAGTGCGTTGAACAGCCATTACCTAACATCTCTCGGGAGGTGGCCCACAGGAGTGGAAACCAGCTAGAGCATCTCAGGTCGTTCCCCATGGTCCACTGCTTCCTAGAGAGTAGTTCTGGATTTATTTGGCTTCTTCCATTTCCTCAGCAAGATTATGGCACAGACCAACAGAACTTCCAGGAGGCAGTTTTCAGATGAACTTTTCCTTTTACTAGCCACAACTCTGAAGCACAAGACACAGGCTGTTCTGCTGTTGCAGAGCACACACGTATGGAGGGCTCATGGGACGGTGAGGTGGGGAGACCACCAGGGCTGGTTCTTGCTTCTCCCATTTCTGTAGGTTCTTTAAACTCCCCCATGAGCAAGAGAGGAACTGGATTCCTGTTACCCATCTGATGAAAGTGTGCACCCTTTAACTGCTCCTCCAGTAAAGCTCCTCCCCTGCCCTGCCCCTCTGCTCCGACACCCTGACACATGCTAGGGCTGATTTAGAGCTGCCTTTGTCAGACAGTGTCTTAAAACACAAACCAATGAAACAATAAAAAGCAATAGCCTGATACTAATGAAACACATTGTAATTAGAGCTGGCTGGGAATTTTCCAGTGAAAACAGGCTTTGTTGGAAAAGGTGAATTCCCTGATACTGAACTATTTCACATTACGCGCTTCAGTTTTGAAGACTTTGTGCTGGAGCCCAGGCATGGTTTTTTGGAAACATCGCTGCTCTCCTGCCAGCCTCCCTCAGACCCAGCACTCGGGATGGAGCAGCCCTTTCCAGTTGCCCTTCCAAGCCAGAGCAGCTGAGCAGATCTAACTACCAGCTCAGAGTTCAGCTCCCTGGCCCTGAGCATGCTCAAGAACTAAGAAATCGAAAATCCAGTGTTCACATAGTTTCTGAAGCCACAAAAATCCATCAAGGGTTAGCAGGCAAAAAGGCGTAACTTCTGGCTCAGAAAATCCCCAAGTCATAAATTTCTGGTGGCTGGGAGAGTACATCAGGGAGGCACTGCTGTAGGTTGGCTGGTGGTCTTCTTCCCAGAGCGTCTCTGTTGGAAACAGGCTGTTGAGCTGGTTGGAACCTCGGTCAGTCTAATGTAAGAACCCAGACAATGGCTCACAGAAGCTGATATGATTTAACTTGGTTTAGCCACTTCATTGAAGTGTTCTGGGTTCTTCATCTTAATCTGAACGCATGGTTGAAAGTTTTCACATTTCCTGTGACGGTACCTTGGTTTTCAAGCAGCACAAAGTGTGGTTTTTTGCAAACACATAAGTGGCGATCCTGGTTTTCTCCAGAAGGCAGTTCTGCTAAGAGCATCAGCTAAACCCCACTGACTTTACTTGTCAAATCCCAGTAACAGAACGTGGCACCACTCCGTAAATACTTAGACCGGACCTCACTGAGGACTGTGCCCTGGAGAATCTCACTCAAAGGTCCAGCATGTGACTCTTACCCTTTTCCCCTTCTTTCAGACGGCCGCCCGATTGGCGTGGAGGGGATCCAGGTGCTGGGGACAGGAAATCTCATGATCTCAGACCTCACCGTGCAGCATTCTGGCATCTATGTGTGCGCCGCAAACAAACCTGGCACTCGGGTGCGAAGGACCGCGCAGGGCAGGCTCGTCGTACAAGGTGAGCAAACCTGGGGCTTGGGGAGTAGTGATGTGCACTTCACTCTTCCCTCTGCGCAGGCTCTACGTGTTGCCTGGGCGCTGTGATGGGTTGGATTGGACAGATGCTGACTTTGCTTCTCAGAGAGTATCAGACAAAGGACTTCTTTGCTAGACATGTGGTTTTCCGGGTGGGTGTATGTCTCTGTGTCCCATGCAGGTGAGTAGCCACCAGGTATCATTCAACTGAGGCCTCAGCTGCATGGGTTGCAACCATTTCCCACCCCATCACAGGCATTTATTTGGCTTAACAGACACTGTTTGTTACTTGTTATCATACTTGTACGCCTTAGCAGAAAGCCTGGGCTGAATTAATCAGCCAAATTTTTCTCTTACCCCTGCATGGTCCTTAGTGATACGGGGACATGGGCACTGTTCTCATATTGGACCCCTCTGCATGATAGATACCGCTCCTGCAGTGATACCCAAGAGTGGATATCACTCAGAGTATTGCTCTCCAGCTGAAATGGCACTAGTAAGTCTAAAACAATTTCCAGAAAGTCAGTGAGACTGTTTACTTGAGCAGTCAACACTGCAGCTGAGCCTCTTGCCACAACGTGAGCAAAGCACCCTTTGGGGGAGATGCCCAGGAGATGCACGTTGCTCCCCTTCCCCACAGCAACTGTCCTGAAATGCCACCTTTAAAGGGTGATCCAGCCCGGACTAGGGATCGGCACTCAAGAAACTGAACAAATCCCTTCCACATGCTCCGTGCGACCAGTCTCCATGGTGAGGGAAGCCAGGCAAGTATTTCAGAAGGCCAACCCAGCTGGCAGCGTGCTCTGAATGGCAGTAATCCACCCCTGATTACAGGCACTCACCTCCTCTTCAAGCTAGTCCACTTAAAGCATCTCGCGCTCTCATCAGTTCACTCATTAACTATTGACTGATGATATCCTGAATCTAAAATTATACACCTCCTGCCGGAGTGAGCTAATTGAACCTTTCATGCTGGTGATGGGGAAAGTGCCCTGCTCCAGCCCTGATGCTCACCTGACAGGTTCTGGGAGTCGCCGCCAGTGATCCGGCACTGCACCGCTTGTGCCGCAGCCATCATCCCTGGGTGCTGCCATCCCTTTTCCCCTTTGCCTTGGGAGCAGCAAGGAACAATGTAGAAAGGGTGCTTATACAGGGCTGCTCGTGCCTCCTGAGTCCCACGTGCTGATCAGACAAAACCGGAGGTGAAAACTTGCCGTTTCTTTTGCTGTTGGATTTCTGGGTGAGCAATGCAAGGAGGGGGCCTCCCAGCTGGCTGGGGGTGGGCACACCTGTAAGTCCCCTTATTAAGAAACACCAGCCCAGGCATTAAGAACAACCTTGCCGTACTGATACAAACCCTTTAGAGCTGCTGCAGGACAGCTCTGCACATGCTGCACGTAGCAGAGGTCTACTAAAGCCAAACACAAAGCTGATGTGCAGGAGTCAGGCAGGCAGAGCCGAAAGAAATTACTTGGGAGATCTATGAAGCTGTAAAAATACAGCTATCGAATACTGTTGACTGCTCCTGTTAGCAACTGGATGAGAGGGGGAAAGGTAGCACAACTTCTCATTGCTACCGATGGGCGGTTTTCAGTCTCTTTGGAGATTTGAACATCAGCTCCTGAACAGCTGGTCTAGTGCTGGAGTTCATCTGGGATTGATTTACTGAGGATTTTCACCTGGGGAACCAAGATGAGAATTTGTCCCTGAAATGGTAATCACAGGGCCATTGGGCCGAGCCTCGCTGTGGAAGGGGGATGCCCCCTGTGTTTATCGTTAGCAGAGAAGTTGGCGGTGATATGGAGAAGCATGGCCAGCGCGTCCTTGGTGTAGCCCTTAGACATGAGCTGCAGTGTCCAGGACCCCCAGCCTGTGTTGCCCATCCATAAAGTGCTTCATGTTTTTCGGGGGACTGTCATTCCCCAGGGAACCTAATGGCAGACCCTGGCCGGGCAGCTGGACTCATCCCAGGTTTTCTCACCCTCCCTCTGGAAGCAGCTTTTCCATCCTCTGAATCTCATTTTGCCCGAATTTTCCAGCTGAGAGGTACAAATGATTGCTGTTCAGGTTTGTCTGGGAAGAAAACACCCATAATGACTGACATGGGAGACTGTGGGTTTTATCTTTGTCGAGATGTCAGTGATGCAAATTACATCCGTAAAGAGAAGAAAAGCAAAGAGCGGGCTCTCAAAAGCCTGGTTGGAGAGGAAGTTAGCACAGGGCCAGGACAATACAGCGTTCTCAAAGCACGCCAGGCCAGGTACTTGCTGCCTTTATGCAGGGGCCCTTGAAGTGCCTGGAGGCACAAATTAACTTGCCCCTCGTCTTTTGAAGGAGGCACAGTTTTATAGGTTGGAAACTGGGGGAGAAAGGGCCATGTTTCCTGTTGTAAGGCACGGAGTTAGCGGGAGGCTGGGACTGAGACCACAGCCACCCTCCTGCTGCCAGCGGTGGTCCTCGTCCCCATCACGGCAGCCGCATGGACAGAGGTGTCCTGGTGCGGGGCTCTGCTCTTGCTCGGGCAGTAACGTCCTTTCGCATTGCAGGCTCTCCTTCAGATCATCTAGTCTTATTATCTTCCTGGGAATTCCTCCTCCCTTCAGAGGAGAAGGCGGCAATCCCCCGCTCCCTCCCTCCCTGCCCTCCCCTGGCCATTTAGGCTCCTTTGATCTCTTTTGTAAGGTTCTCACACAAGAAAGTTTCCATTTTCTCTTCAGATCCCGGCACAGCCATTTGAATATTGCTTTTGTGCCGGGCTGCGAATGAAAGTCTCACGGGGGGAGTTGTCGAAGGGCCGAATGCATCGCCGGCTGAAACGGAGGGTGTGCGTGCGTGTGGTGCAAGGGAAGAGCAGGCTTCGGTGGCAAGGAAAAAAAAAAATATCTCAAAGCGCTTTCTCTCTACCTCCTGTGCAATCTTTTGTGCTTTATTATGTGTTTGGTGTCATAACAAACTGATGGGCTGTGAATGGCCAGATGGTCACCAGTGTTCTCCACTCCACGCTTCATTTCCTCCTGAAAGCTATGCAGAAAAATGAGATCCCATCTCATAAATGAGTGCCCATCTTAAGGACATGTTTTTGAAGGCTCTGCTGACAATGACTGCCTTGTTCGCCTTGCTTTCTGCTGGCAGAACCGGGCAGCGCTCCTTGGTCCAGCAGATCCAGCCACCGCTGCGTTTCCTGATGTTTCTTCCATCGTTCTTGCTCACTGGCATTGCAAGTGTTGGCTGCAGGGTTGAATTCATCAGCAGATGTATCGCGGTTGCTGTGTTTTAGGCTCGGCTTTGTGCTATTTGGTTTCTCCTTGAGTTTAGCCCTAAATTCATGCTGCAAAACCAGCTTCAGTACACGCTGCATGGGTCAATGTGCGCCATGTAGTGGTCCCCTTCCTGCCCTTGTTTTCCTTCTCAAGAAAAGCCACCGCGCAGGGACAGATGGGCACTCGGATCTCGTCCGTCGGGATGCTGAAGTGAGCTGGGGTGCCTGGGCCCGCCAGAGCATCCTCCTAGGCGCACACCAGTAGGTGATGTGGGAAGACATCCCACTGCTGCGGAGCTCCAGCCTGCACGTTGCCAGGGCAAGAAGTTCATGATACCCACTGAGGGCTGATGGACAGCCTCCATGACAGCGTTCTTCAGTAGTCTCTGCCTCTTTCCCAGGGGACGCAGTCACGGGTTCCATATTTGGCCCTAGCAATCCCACCAGCTCTACAACTTAACTACTGACGTTACCTTCGTAAGGATCTGGGCATCCTCTGTAGTCAACAGAGAGAAGCCAAGTGGGCAGCAGTTCTTCATCTTAAATCTCCTGTCATCTGATGCTGTGCTTGACTGACTTACCCGTTGACCTGTCTTCTCCTTTACACCCTTATTGTAGGTTCCGGTAGCCTAATTTATGAGGTTTTGTTGCTTCCGTGTTATTCTTCCTTCTCTTCACCCTAGCCTCCCTCCCTTACCTGCCACTTTGGCTACTTGAGAATTAATGACAGCTTCATACTGAGGTGCAAGGGGCGAGGATTCGTCTGGCACCGGTGCATCCGCTGTCAGTGCTCCCCGATCCTTAGGACAGCCCTTCTCAGCGAGCTGTTGGGTGCTGCCATAAGCACCGTGCCGTAAACTCCCGGCAAGGGCAGCGAAGCTTCCTGTTATCTTGAGGGACACACTGGTGGCTCGTCACTGCTGAGATGAGAGGTCCCTAAAGATATGGGGTCCGTCCGGGTCTCCCGTCACAACCCGCTGTTACAGTGCATCTTCATGCTATCACAGTTTGTTGAGCACAGTAAAGGCTATTGAAGCACTTCGTTAACGATTCTGGGGGTGGTATTAAGTGTTATTGCTTTTTGATACCAATGTCACGCCTTTAAATATTCATTAAAACTGCATGATCCCCTCCTTCCCATTAAGTCCTGAATAATCAATGCTTCACAAGCCAGGGCTGGATCCTGCCCGCTCCTCCTCGTCAGGTTTAAATCCTCTGCTCTTAGCAGTGGTCTTCATTAATATCTTTGTTGAGATCTTCATGGAGGGCTGAGAGATGCTTCCTCTCACCGCCTGCCGTAGCCTTTTGGCATGTAGGGTGGAAGGGGGAGACGTGCTCAGGCTGCTGCGCCTCCGTGCAGGGCGAGATGAGCACTGACAAGATGCTCTATTAATTATGAATGACGAGGGGGGTGGAGGGCTGGCAGCAGGCAGGGCTTGGCTGAAGGCAGGGCTTTGCTTCTTCTGCTCCTTTCCCGCTAAGCCAGAGCCAGGGGTGGCAGGCTCTCGGTTCCTGTTGAAATCATTTGAAAGAGCAGGGAGAGGACCTGGGGGCAGGAGAGCAGATGTTCTTCTGTCCAGGAAAGGAGCCATTCAGCCCAGATCACGTACCAGCAGCCACCTCGGGGCACCCCGCCTGGGGACGCTGGTATGAACGCCAGGTCGGGGGTGCCCTGGTCCAGGGTAGCAGAGGGACATCTCCTTGCAGCAATGTCTGTCTCCAAATTAAGACCCTGGTGGCATCTGGACCACGTCCTTTCTCTGATGCTGTTGGAAGCCGGTGATGGGGACAAGGAGCCTTTTAACTCCATGGGTTTCTGCTGCAGCCTGCGCCCTTTTGCCTCTACAGCTCTACACTGCTGCTCCTTCTGCACCCAAAGGAGGGTGAGACCTGAGACAGAGAGAGCGGTGGCTGGAGAAAGCCAGGAGGAGCAGGAACAGAGGAAGGGCATCCCGTGTCTTGCAGCGAGGGGTGCCACTGAGCAGGGACAGCTCGGCACAGTGGAGGTGGGAGCCGTTCAAAGGGGTGGCCGTCTGCTCCCCGGAGAGTTTAAGCAAGTTAAACAGGGGCTGGGGTTTTCGTCTGGTGGTGCTTAGTGAGACAGCGAAGAGGAGGGACGGCGGAGGGGAGCAGGGACCTGAGGAACCCAAGGGGCCGCGGTCCTGAATAGCATCGTTGGCGCCGAGCCAGCGGCCGCAGCTGCACGTTCGTTACCCCCGAGTCACACGCGACACCGCTCCAATTACTCCCTCTTGACACGGGCTAATAAGGGAGGATAAGGAGAGCCGGCGATTCCAGAAGGGTTACGCCGGGTGCCTCTTACTGTATTTAAACTTTGTTTCTGCTGGAACAAATGGCGGGTTTGAGATTTGGTGAAGCCGTGGAGGGGGGGGCGGGGGGAGGCGCAGGCAAAGAGCCAAGCGGCGGGGTCTTTAATGAAGCTTCAGCGAGGAGCTGGAAGATGGCTGGGTCCTTCCTTGGCATCGTGGGTTTGCACCTGCGAGTACTGCGGGTGCAACTCTTGAACCCAGATGAAAGCAGGGAGGTGCACGGCCACTTGCAAAATAATTGCTCCTGCAAAAACCGCGCCAGCACAAAGCGGGGGGCAGGAGGTTAAGGAAGTCTTGAAAATCAAGTCTCTAATGCTCTCACTGTACTCCACAAAGGGACCATTCACTGCAGGGAAGAGGGGTTTTTCCCCTTGTTTATCCGTGCTTCCAACTTTTATTGAACCCATCCTGAATTTTATTTTAATTTATAAGTCTAGAGGGGGGAAAAATGTGGGAGGGAAAAAGAAGGACAAGGGATCGATTGGCACCTGGGGAAGTTTAGCAGGAGGTTCTGGAAATATGTGTCCATTAGGTTGCTGAGATCAGGTTCATTAGTAGACCCGAGCACCGGCAGAAGTGGCCTGACAATAAACTCTGCCGGCGGGTACCCCCTACCGCTAACATCAGTCAGACCTGCCATGCTCCGCTTCCCTTTGATTATTAAAAAGGAAAGAGGGGGCTCCTTCGAGGTAGACGGGCTCTTCAGTGAGTTTCTGTGTCTTTTCTACTTGCAGGGCTTAGAACATGCATGACTTTGCTTTTACACATAAGCACCTTTTACTGCGGTTTGTCCTTGTTGCAGCAGCAGCGATGCTCTTCCCTTGTGTGCACGCAGCCGGGGAAGAGCTTTATCACCCCATGCTGTTGCAGCAAACCCTGAGGGTATTTTTTGGCCATGAACCACAAGGCTCTGCTTTCACGGAGCTGCTCCCCCTTGCAGCCTGCCCACCACTCAACACATTTTGTTGGACCAGTTTGCTCCCTTCTCCCATCCCCGAATCGTTGCTGGTGGCAGAGCCCACCAGCGCCATGCTTGGAAAATGCCAGCGAGTGGCATTGAGCTTGTGTCCCTGGATAATCTTGCTTTTCTTGGAAAAATTTAACGCCAGCCATCCGTTATGTGACACTGGTCAGTAAATTCATTACGGGCCCGTGCCTTTCATCTGTTTGTCTTCATTGCGGCTGCTGCCAGTTCCACCTGATTTTAGGTCTCAGCAGCAACGTGGAGTATATTTATCACTTTGCCCTTTGAAGCGTAACTGCTTGAATAAACCCACCTCTTCGGCAGCGTCTTCCAGGCCCTGCTTTCTATAGGCTGGTACACTGTTTTATTCTGATAAATGATTTTAAATCTATTTGGAGCTGCTGGAAGGGGCGAAATCACTTTCCATTTAAAGATGTTATTGTTAAAGGTGAAAACATTTGGTTACGAGGTGAGCAGCAGTTACAGGCGTGGTGGAGTCTTCTGCCAGGCTTGGCAGGACCCCAAGGGTCCCAGGCTGCAGATCTGGGGGGAAAATGCTCCCCAAACTATTGCTCCCAGGAGAGTCAGCAGCAAATCTGAGTGGGGAAAGAACAACCTGCCAGATCGCCGTATGCACATCCATACATCACTTCCCATTTGCAAGCAGCTTCCTAATGCCGTGTGGGTCCTTTGCGTGAAGCCGTGAGACGTTGCTCTAGCTCTGCCATCGATGAAACAGCATCGCATTGACTACAGACACGCCACCCAAACCATAGTTATCTGCTGCCTATGCTGTGGGTAGGACAAGTATCCCATGTTCCCAGGCAGACGAGACTGAAGCCCAAGCTACGAGGTTGCTCTTTGTATCAGGATAAAGCAGGATCATCATGACTTTTCTCACCCTCCTTCTCCTTCCTCCTTGCAGCCCCTGCAGAGTTTGTGCAGCATCCCCAGTCCATTTCCAGGCCCGTGGGGACTACTGCCATCTTCACATGCGTGGCCCAAGGGGAACCGCCCCCGCAGATCACTTGGCTGAGGAACGGGCAGATCCTGGAGACCAGCGACCACATTAAGCTGAAGAATAACAACAGGTAAGTCCCTGTGTGCTGGCCGCTGGCACTGCAGCGCGGGGTGGAGGGCAGTGTGAGACGCACGGCTGGGTTGTGCCGTTCCCCGGTGCCAATCTGCACACGTGGAGGACTGACATCACCTACCTGATGGTCCAGAAGTAGCTGCCCCCGAAGGTGTCATTCTTGGGCAAAGAGCAAGTTGGCTGACACAGGCTTCAGCTTTTGCGCAGACGGTGGATTTGAGGCAGGTGTGTGCAGAAGTTCAGTAGTGGGGTCTGCAGCGCGTCCCGGTGAGCCATGCAAGCCCTGCTTTCGCCGTAGCCCCGTTGTGCTGGGCGATGGCTAACGTGCTGGAGGCCGAGATGGGCATGAGTGATCCAGGGAGACTGCAGCCCTGCTGCTTAAGCATCTTGAAAAGGGAATGCCTTAGAGCCGGCTCGGCTTTGGCAGGCGACGTGGGTTGCTGTCACGCAGTGCTCCCTGGCCCTGCTTTTGAGGGAGGCTGAATTAAAAAACATTATTTTGAACTATTCAGACTCCAGTGGAAAGGGAAGTGGGAGAGATGTTGGCTTTCTTTCCACATTAGCAAAGAGCTAATGCGAAGGAGGCAATGTTCAGAAGCAGGTCTGTGGATTTAACTTGGACTTTGATGTACAGAAACACTGCGCCAGTCCTTCTAGCTGCACTTTGCAGGCTTACGTTATACAATATACAATATACAGCGTGTTATGCTGTATTGTACCAGGACATCAGCATTAGACTTTGATGATGCAGGAACCCAGCAAAAGTTTGTCTTCAGTCCTGATCATCATCTGGGTATTTGTAGAAGGACCAAATGTTGTCCCTGGGGTTGGCAGGGACCACACTCACAGTGGAGGAACCACGCTTTAACCCCTGAACGTTGACCTGCCTGGGGGTGCAACTGCAAATACACTTTTCCCTGAAAATATTTGAAATAATATTTGCATGTAAGCTGACTTACACTGAACTTCAGCCTTTTATCTCACCGGGGAAGAGTGTTTTCTGTGAGTACTAAATAACTGCATTTGCGTGCGAGGGGCTGGGGATGTTTGTGCTGAGGAAATGATATGGTGGGATGCACTTAGTGTGAAAATTACAAGCTGACAACATAGTTTCTATGGAAATAGCACAGAACAGTATACTGAGAAATAATAGTACCTGTGTTGTAAACCTAAATTATTGATAGAGATTTGTACTCTATGGTGTCATATAGCTGCTATCTGCATTAACAAATGCGTCTCATGAATGCAACTGCGCAGCCTCGCTGGAGGGCACACACCTTCACGTTGGACTGTTGGGCAGTGCTGTGCGCGCACCGTGGCTTGTTCCTCCAGAGAGAACAGTGATTTTCTTTTTCTAAGTTTCTCTATAATGTGGCTTTTTGTTTTGAGGTTTGAGGCTTTTTTAAAGCTTTGTTATATGAAGGAGGGAAGGGTGGGAGTTGCAAGAAGGGTATGTTGTGAGTTGTAATAAAATCTTCTCAGTCAGTGGAAATTTTTTCCGAGCTGGAAGTTTTTAGTGCTTCAGGGAGCGTTGTGTGTGCACAGACAAGATGCTACTCAGTCCAGGCTCGTGGTCTTCTAGTTCATTGCATGGATTTCTGAGGCATGTGTGCCCTTGTGATATGAACAGAGCAGAGATGAGAGAAGGTAAATCAGTGCATCCCCTTTTATTGACCAGGAAGCGGACTCAGAAGTGACCAAAGACTTTCCAAGCCGTTATTAAATCCATGAAAAACTCACAGTGAATCCAGCTCTGCATCTCGCCTGTGAAATCATTCCTCTTCACTGTTTGAGGAAAGTAAAAGTAGGGTCTTTGGTCGTGGTCACATCTCCTGGCCAGGTTCCTGTGCCTGGAGCTGCGCTACACGTGCATGTGAACTGCAACTTGGTGAACGTGGCTGTAATCATTTTCTTATGGCAATCACTTAATGCAATTTAGCGTCCGTCTTTTCCACTGCAAGCTAAATGATCAGATTACATTGCATCTGGCACAGGCTGAGGGAGCTCAGCCAGTTACTGGGGCTCAGCTGACACGTGGCATCTTCTCAATCTATAGTAACGCAATTGTAAAGCTGAGCCCTAAGGCCATCGTACTCAATGATGTTGAACTTTTGGCTTCTTTCGCACTGGTCTTGGTCTGCTCTGACCCCCAACTTCAGGCAAGCGGCCATGCCTGGTGATTTCCAAAGCTGTCAGTCTGAAAAATGCCCTCGCTGGTGTAGCAAGGCTGGGTGCTCCATGAATTGGAGGAAACGGATCAACGGCTGGGTTTTCTGCTGAGCTTTTTCAAGTTGTCCTTTGTTTCGTTCTCATGGGCATGACTAAGTGCTGTAACCCACTTAGTTCCAGGCAAAATCAGTTTGTGATTATGCCTTGGATTTATCAGTCTATTGCACTTGGAAAATATTTGTCCGTGTAAAGATGGATCTCGAATCTACTAGTAATGAAGCTACTAAACTGCACTATGAGCTTTTTAATTAGATTACATGGTTTCCTAGAAAATTCATTTGGATTAAAACTCTGCTTATTATGGCAATAAAGGTCTGAATGCCCCCAAAGGGATTTTTAGAAAAAAAGAGTAAATCATCCCAAATCATATCATGTGCTAATTGATTGCAAAATGTATCATTATGAGCAGCTTCGTTCCTGTAAACGAACACAGCTAGAAGTGAGGTCCAGACCTGCAGAACACAGTGCGTTCGAGATGCTGCTCTGCTCCTGCAAGCTTGAGGCATCTCTCCTGTGGGCAGTAGCGTGTCTGCACAAACCCACAGCCGCTGGGAAGATCTGTCCAACTGTTGCTTCACAAAGTTGTGGACAGCCCTTTGGCATCTACGTCACTCCACGCTGTCTCTCATATGAAGTAACTGCAAACCCAAGGAGAGCAAACCCTCACGGTCAGGGGACTGCAGAAGGCCATCGTCGTTGGGATGGGACAACAGCTTCGGGACTGGATTCGCTGCAGATTGGATGCGGCTGATGTTACGACATCAAGACGGTCACTTGCTAAGCAACTTCCAGCCGTTCAGCACAGTAAAATAAGCCTCACAGGCTGCGTCCGATAAATACCTCTTCCCTCGTGGTCCCTCAGATGTGAATTCTCCTCACCTGATGTGTTGACGGTTTCTGGGCACATTAGCATTAAAGATCAGCCTTCTGCTGTGCCCTCTCCAGAGGTGGTTGTTATGTTTTGAAAATGCCAGCTGTGTGGGAACAAAATATCCAATCGATGATTAGCAAAAATCAAAAGCAGTTCTGGGATAGCAGATAATTGTTAATGAAAAATGCATGAAGGCTCAGGCGTAGGGGATTGTGGGGTTTTCCATTAAAAGCTGTGAATAAAAATCACCGAAGGAGTTGACGATGGGGCTGTCTTGCCATGCAGTCCCTGGGCTGGGGATGGAACCGATAGCTGTCAGGCTGATGCTGCAGTGGACCACTCTCGGATAAATAAGCTGATGGAGCCTTTTTGACTTTGGTTGAGCCGTTCCTGTGTCCAGCAGCTGCAGGGTCTGTCCCTCTCTACCGATCAGAGATGCCATTTTGCCTATATTGTTCCTCGGGTGATTCAGATTAATCACAATCCAAATGCCTGAGAGGTGTAATGGGAATTTCCAGCAAGATTCCCACCCAGCATCACCAGCCTGTGCCAAAAGCAGGATGCAGGAGGAAGGGGAGGTTACTGGCCGAGTTAATTGTGGGCTTGTGTAAAATCATGCTTTCTTGGTTATTACTTCAAAATTTAAAAGGAATTATGAAATAGTACCCGAATTACTGCTCTGAAAGGTTTATTGCTTTTCTTCCTTTGACCCAATCAGGTTCAGGGGGGCAATTTTCAGCCTAGAAGTATATCATACTATGGGGTTCATATTGCTGTAATAGCAAGGAACAAAGGCCAACATCTTCAGAGAAGGCAGGCTCTAAATATTGATTTTCCAAGAAGATTTTATTTACAAAATGGTAATTAAGGGACTTCATTTGTTCCACCGGAAAAAGGCTTCATTAGAACCTGGGCTCAGGTGGCGTTTGCTTTCCTCTGTAACCACCGCTTATGAACTGTCTCCTTTTTAAATTCTTCCTCACTGGTTTGCACTTGTTTTAGTGCTCTGGGAATGACTGACTTCAAGGGCCGCGAATGCTCAACGTTCATCAGAGGAAATATTCCTCCGTAAATAAACTTCGGGACAGCTTTGCTTTTCTTGCACTTGTTGTGTTGCTTAATCCTAGCTCAAGCACTCAGGACAGGACAACCCTTTTGGTACCAAACCCAGGGAAACTACAAGCCTGTCATTCACAAGGTGACTTTTTTCTGTAAAACCCACGCTAGCTGGGTGCGGAGAGATGCAGATGGGTTTGTACGTCCCTTCGTGGTGCATGCACCCCACAAACCCTTGAATTTGTAGGGATTTGGACACCTTAAGGGAGGAAAGGCAAGCCGGCAGGTTATTTATGCAATGACTTTGAAGACTGTTGGCGACTATGGGAAGGTACCGTATAGCAAATCATGTTTCAGTTCCCAGAAGCATGACAAATAAGTACGTGGAGGACTGGGATGTGAACCAGCTGCTCCTGATTTAAGGATAATTTATGGGTTTGACTTTGTTTGGAAGACACGTGGACATAGCCTTCGCAAGGAGACTCTCTGCAACAGCACCCAAAGCCCCACTAAGCCGTGGAGCATCAGCGTGATCCCGCTTTCCCTGCAGCAAGCAGGGATCCCATGCTGGGATCCCGCAGCTGTATCCCATGAAAGGGACCTGCAGGAGCCCCGGAGCAGCCGACGGCGATGGGCATCAGTCTCTCCTTCTCATGTGGCTGCAATGATTTTGCTACCAAGTTGCCCGTGTAATTTTTCTCTGTGCACTGCTCCACTGAGCTGCTCTTGAAGTGCATCAGGGTTTTAAGTGTTCCTTCAAACTGTTGCATACAGCAAAATACATCTGCAGAGATTGGTCCTTGCACAGGAGCCTTGGAGGCGGGACTGAGCCCATCATGGGGCAGCCCAAACTCAGCCTCCCCTGGGTTAGGCAGGGTCTTTTTCCCCTCCAACACCTGTGCCCCTTGCTGGGAAACGGGTCTGGGGGACTTTCCATTTAGCAGCAGATAGCTCTCCCAGCTGTCTGCGTTAGCGGTCCTGCCGACATAGGCATCTGCCTTCCCTTGAGGAGCTTTTCCTGAGACGTTTTGTGCTTCCCTGTGGTCCTGCAGATGTAAAGACTTTTCTGCTCCCTCCCTGGGACAGAATTCAGTTAGATTTGTGATTGCGGTCTCTGACTTGTGAAAACAGGCTGAGTGGCAGCCAATGCGTTCACCAGATAACCAGCGAGTTTGTAGTGTGGAGCAGCTCTGGCTGCTGTCTCCTGCTTGTGCCGGAGTGCACTTCCCAGCTCTGCAGGGACAGGAGGACACAACTCCACTGGTGTCAGTGCGGTTGGACCCTCTTGCCTTGAATGTGAGGGAACAGACCTCTGAAAAGTCCTTTAATTATACATGGGAAAATGGAGCCACTCATTTGCTGAAGGTCTTCTTCGTGGAGCTCAGCGCTGTGCTGGGAGGTGCAGGGCTGAGTTGCAGCAGCAGTTGGATGTGTCCTTCCCACCTGGAAAGGCTCAGACCACCTCTGATGTGGACCAGAGCTGAACCAAGGGACCCAGAGCCTCCAACGCTAGAGACTTTAGTGTCCGGTTGGATTGTGGAGCTGAACCAGCCGCTGCTTGTCCCCAGCGTGGTGCCTGAGCAGTGGCAAGTTCCCAGAAGGGCTCGGCACATTTGCTCAGTGTTATGTCAAGACAGTGCTAACGCAGGTATCATGAAGCCAGCAAAGAAGGGTCAGCATTTCAGGATTAAATGGTGCCACTGCTGTGCCTCCTGTAGCAAATGCGATGCTGTTTGCAACGTTCCATTTGCAGAAAGCCGGCCCTACAGCCAAATCCCCGTCCTCTCAGACTCCATCCTCTCCAGGGCTGTGAGAAGGAGCAGCATCTCTAACCAGCTTTGCAGGCTGAGAGTCTGACGGCCCTTTTATCCCACACCGACGGTGAGGGTGGGCTGGTTCCCCACAGCGCCGTGCACCCCGCTGGGACCAGCAGCGTCCTTCCAGAAACGGCGCTCGGGTGAGTCTGTAACCACGGAATCGGGCTGGGATCCTGGCCAGCGAGCTGCGCTACCTGCTGAGGATAAACCAGTTTGTGCCGAAAGGGATCCTTCTCCTGCGCAACACAACCCAATTTCACCTAGGAAGCCCTGCCTGATACTGAATTTCTGGAGTTGTACAAACATGCTTATAGAGGAGTGGGGGAGATCTGCAGTGTCCCTCTGGGCCGGCGACGGTCACTCTTCAAGCTTTGCACCTTATTCTCAGCCTGTACGAGGCAACCTTCAAAACACAGGGCGTTTCTGCAAAGCTGCCCACAGCCAGCGCTGAAGGGAAGAAAGCTCCTTTCCAGCGCGGCACCGGCTGGCAGCCCAGGAGCGGTTCGTCCAGCACAGCGCGGCACAATGCGACCTGTAACAAATGGAGGCAGAGCCGGGCACAGAGCCGGGGG
>RSEF01000010.1:19309825-19337464 GCA_003993805.1 Himantopus leucocephalus | reverse complement strand
GACCTGTAACAAATGGAGGCAGAGCCGGGCACAGAGCCGGGGGCGTCTGAACGTGGCGCTGGCGGCTTTCTGTAGCTGCCGGCGCTTAAAATGCTCTCCCCGCTAGCCACAGCCTGCTCCCTGCATTAATTTCATCACACTCCCTCTTTTGTGCGCCTGTGTGCGCGCGCATGCCGATAGCCTTCCAGATGGGCCCCTCTTCTTCTTTGTGCTGCTGAATCGATGAAGAGGCTTCCTTCAGTTCTCAGACTTTTTCAGAGGAGCCTTTGGAAAGCCGATCTCCGGTCACCGGCCCGGACCCCTGACCCGAGCCAGATCAGTCATCCTGATTGCCTATGAACTGGGAAGACAGCTTGGGAATACCGCGGCTTTCGAGCAGCGGAGGCCTCTCGTTTCAGCTCAGCCGGGTGTGAATCTGCAGCGGCTCCTCTCCCCACTTCCATCAATGCCTGTCAGGGCATTGTGCGGAGATGTGATGGAGCCCTCGGCTCGCCGAGAGGCTTTGGTGACCAGCAGAAAGCCTTCTGGCATCTCGCCTCATCTGACGTGCTCGCGGCGCTGCCAGTCTGGCACTCGCGGGAAAGTTTTCCAACAGCAGATGTCCCAAAGTGACAGATTTTTTTCCTGTTGACGGGAAGAAATAAAAGGACACTGCATATTTCAGATGGTCGACGCGCAGAGACGCTCTGCGCCTCCTCGCACGGCAACTACATTTTTTCCTTTTGTTTGAGCTTCCTTAAAAAAAAAGGAAAAAGAAAAAGACGAAAAGCAGCAAAACCTGGGAAAGTGGGGGTCTGCTGCTGGACCGAACACTGACCCTGCCGCGCTGTATCCTCCGCATCCCAGGGGGTGATGCACTGGGCAAAGGCAGGAAGGACGTGTCGATAGTTAAGATGAAAACGGACGCACAGCAGAGGTACCAGCTGGGATGATGCTGAGATTCACGTAACTCACTGCGAGCTCCGGCCCTCCTCATTGCGGCTACCAGCGTGCTTCAGAGATCACGCTGGGGCTTGCGGGGAGCCCGGCAGCCTCCTTTCGAGGTCTGCCTGTTAGAGGGACTGACAGAGAGAGAGGGAAAACCCTGTTCTCATGAAGCTGGTGTTTAGATACTGGCCGTTCTGCTCGCCAACTTCTCCGCACTCGGTTTCTGCTCCTTACCCGGGTTTATAGGCATAGCTGAAAATCCGGTTGTTTTATTGACCCCCTTGCCTGCGCATTGTTCCCGGTAACGTGGGCCCCAGGTAACGGCTGGCCGAGGCTCTTCCCGCATGGTGCGTCCAAACACAGCCTTGTATATCTCAATGAAAATGGACTTTTCAAAGCCTGAAGCAAGTTTCCAGCTACCTGCCATGTCCACTTTGCGGACATGTATTTTATTTCTTTCTTATGACTTGACTGTGCGTGACAGTGTTACTGGCCACCCTGGGACACCTGCAAAACGGCAGCTGGGATGGCCGAGGCTCTGCCCAGCTCTGGGTCCCAGTGGCCAAGTGCTGTCCTGCTCCAGGACCACTGGCATCCAGCACATCACCTGTGTTGCACAAAACGAGCTTTGCTCAGCCCCTAATCCTCCCAGGAGAGAGATGTCTTTGGCCCCAGCATCACGCTGTTGCCACCAGGCTCCTTGCACCCTTGCACTGCTTTCCAGCCAGGCTCCCCTCTTCCCTCCTCCCCATCTTTTCCTCTCTCCGTGTAAAGCAAATTAATACACTTGGAGGCAGCGGAGCCGGTTGTTCCCGGGCTGCTTTGTGCTTGGGAAGCTTAACGCTGCTCTCGACTTGCGTGCCAGCCCGGCCTGGCTGCTCCTGGGTGCCCAGATGCACAGCGGCCGCATGGAAATAATCCCTGCATTGACGGGGCAGAAGGAAGCGCTGCTGCTCCTTCCACACATCTGCTTTGTGCAGAGCTGCAAGTACGGCTTTCGGACGGCGTAATCCTGCCTTCTGCCATCTGTCCTCGCAGGAATCAGCCCTTGTTGACACAGTTGAGCCACACATCGGGGTCCTTCCTCCCTGCCCACCCCCTCCCAGCTCTGCCTTTCTCCTTCCATTTAATCAGATACGTTGAGCCCGTGGCTATGAGGGGAGCTTAGGGCTGATTCTCTAAAATCACCGTATCAGCTGAAACCATCACATTTGATATTCCATTTACAATGTTTCCAAGGAAACAAAGGCACAGGACATAAATAGATGACTGTTAAACATTTGCTCACTCACCATGGCCCCGATAATTTGCAAGGCAGAAATATGAATGTTAAATCAACAGCAATAATAAATTTTAATATAGGAAGACCAATATTTTGCTGCAATTAGAAGAAGCGTTCTTTCTGACATACAGGCAGGCAGTGGCAGGTTATTTATCATTTTCATTTTCCATGTACAATTTTTCATTTACATAAAAGGCAGCTTTGATTATGACTCCCCAAAAGCCATGAAGTGCCCCTCGCGTCAGCAGGGGTGCTTGGGATTTACTCATGTGCAGTCAGGTCCCAAGTCCACCTCGAATTCACCGCAGGAGAAGAAAATAATTTATTTCTCCCTAGAAGCAAGCAGTAGATGTGGATTTGGTTAGGTTTGGGTCATTTCTTACAGAAAAATAGCAATGAAAAAGCTCATGCGAGCTTTGTCGTGAGCCAGTGAGATGATGCTAAAGCTCAAATGCATAGTGGTCCCCCAAACGTTCGTGCCAAGCCAGAAGAAAACCACAGTTCAAATGAACTCGACGGGACTGGAAATAGAGATGCACAAATAGGGATTAATCCAGAGTGGTGCACGTATGGGTGATGCTCTAAAATGGAAGGGGAGGCTGCGGTGAGTGGTGTTTCATTCAGTGCTGGGGGGGGATATCATATAGCCTATCTATAGGACTAGTCAATCCCCACAATTTGCAGTAACAAATGCAACTTACAGTGGTGTAAAAAACTGTCACCAGGTTTAGGTGGTCCAGTCTGGGCCCCTACTGCACCTTTATTTCTGAGATTTTCCCCAAGGTGCCCTGTTTGTGAGACCATCCTACCAGGACTAAGGGCATTGTAAGCATATTTTATCGTAACCTTAGCTGCTGCCTCAGGGTTGGTAAAAACATCTCCAACATCAAAGGCTGCCTTTCCATTTCCAGCTCGGAGCTGGACACAGCGTGGTGAGACTTCCCACCCCGTGTCTTGGAAAGGAGACACACTGGCTATTTATTTATGTGGCCTTGTGTCTGCTGGATACTCACAAACTGAATCGCGTTGTTCCTGGCTTGGTTTCTGAGGAAGGGTGCAAGCCCTGGAGAGAGCAGGGCTTTCTTTGGTGGGTCCCCGTTTGTGAACAAACCTTACTAAGAAAAGCTGTTTTGCACACTGAATGGCAAGATAGAGCTAATGTGTCGCTCAGTTATTTCTGACTCGACATTTGTTGGCATTGTTTTAAAGATATTGGGCAGCGCAACCCTTGGGCTGGCCCTGAACTTCCTCTGGTTGTACACAACTATCGCTGGAGGGTCATGCAGTGGAGAAAGGGCCTTCAGTTCATGTGGCCACATGTACGAGGANTCGCTGGAGGGTCATGCAGTGGAGAAAGGGCCTTCAGTTCATGTGGCCACATGTACGAGGACTCTGGTTGTCCCTGTGCCCATGAAGCCACTAAACACCCCTCACGGAGGTGGTGTGGAGGTGGGCGCCGTGCTCAGGTACGCACTCGTTTGGGAGGTGGGTACACAGCTGGCTTTTCCCCCTCCTTCAGGGATGTTTCCCACCAGGGCAGCCAGTGTCTGTCTTTACCTTGGAGGCTGCAAACAGCACCTAAGCCTGGTGTGGAGGTCCCCGAGAGCAGGCTGGAAGAACCGNAGCAGGCTGGAAGAACCATTCTGGTTGCTGCCCTGGGAGAGCAAGCTTTGATGCGCCAGCATCAAAACCGCGCTCAAAGGTTTTGCAGACAAAACCTGCGACTTGCTTGTAAGCTTTGGCTTTTGGCTCAGGGTGATCATGTTTCTGAAAAATGCAGAAGCAGGAGCTGAGGCTGTAACCCTGCCAGATAAGTCAGCTAATCCCAGTGTTACCCTAAGACTGCTCTAATGTGCTATAATGCAATTAGAGCATCACCAGAGGGCTTTCTGGCTGCACTTGATTAGACTTGGCTTAGCAACCGTGAGCGGTGCCTGGATGGGTCTCACTGGTGCGTACTGGAGCTAAGCCAGTTAAAGCTGGTTTGGGTGTATGGATGCCCTTGCCACAGAGCTGTCTCTGTAGTGTGACTGGGATCTTCCTGAATTCAGGGCTTCAGCTCCTTCTCTGCCCCGTCACACCCTGTGTCCCCATCTGGCTGTACTTGAACCACAGTCTCCGCAAGTCGAGACAGAGATAATCTGCCCGGTCACGGGATCCGGGGAATGATGCATCCACCTCCTGGGCTTTTCCTTGCCCAAAAGCACCAGCCCGCAGCTTCCTGGAAGCTTTCTGTGGAAACAGAGACACGTGGGCTGCCCTGCCATCAGAGCCAGCACGGGGGCCATGGCGTGGCTGGAGGGGAGGGACGTCCGTTGCAGAGCGCTCAGTGAGATGCTTCTCCCTCTTGTGTCCCCACGCAGCACTCTCTCCATCTATGGGATCAACCAGGCGGATGAAGCCATCTACCAGTGCATTGCCGAGAACAGCGCTGGCTCCACGCAAGCCAGTGCTCGCCTGACGGTCCTCTGGGCAGATGGGCTGCCCGGTCCTCCACAGAGCGTGAAGGCTGAGACGGTCTCTGCAACCACCATCCAGGTGTCTTGGAAAGAGCCTCTGCAGAACACCAAGGAGATCATCGGCTACGTGCTGCACATTCGGAAAGCTGCAGGTACAGTGCTCTACCCACCGCCCAGAGCATCCTCAGCCTTCCCATAATTTAGTACGGCGGCCCACTAGGTAAACCGGGTCTGCACTGCAGTAGACAGTGCTGCCACCCATGTTCTCCATCATCTCCATGTTTCTGAATGTCCTGGTCCCATCTAGGGTGCCCCAAGTCCCCAGTGGCCAGTTCGGCCTAAACCATGACACTGAAAGACAGAGATGAGGCTGTAATGCTGATGTAAATACCAAAAGGGTGGGGAGGGTGAAGCTGCGTGGTCAGATCTTGCTGTCAACTTAGGTCTCTGGCGAAGAGCACAGAAATGTCAGCAGAAAATGATGTGGGCAGATACATATCCACCTCAGGGACCAAAATTACCACTTGCAACACCTGTTTCTTCTCTCTACCTCTTGCAAAGCCTAACGCTGTTCTGTTCTCTCTTCCTTTGCGCTTCAGATCCCGTAGAGATGGAGTATCAGGAGGCTGTTAGCAAGAGCACCTTCCAGCAGCTAGTGACTGATTTAGAGCCCTCGACCAGCTATAGTTTTTATATAAAGGCTTACACCTCCCGGGGTGCCAGCAAAGCCTCAGAAGTCACAGTGGTGAGCACGCTGGGAGAAGGTAAGGAACGCTTTGCGCTTGGACCGTCAGATGCTGAAACCCGCTGTGCGTAGCAGCAGCGCCCATCACCCCGATACCCAACTCCGGAGCGCTTTGGCACATAGCCTGCGGTGTTGATGCTCCTTGTTCCCGCTCCTCCTCGTACTCTGGGATATTGTGTAAAATTCGCAAGTATCGTTACACAGGGGTTGACTGATGGCCTTAAACACGGCGTTGCCACTCACAGCTGGTGGTGTAGCAGGGGGTGAGCGCAAGTCTGGCTGGTCTCGTGCATTGCAGCTGCTCTGGGCTTTTCTTAAACTGCTTGCTAAATGCAGATTTCCTGTTCAAGCAGCGTCTCAGCATCCTCCAGCAGCTCTGGTACTCACAGCTTTTACTTGAGAGGTACCACATTTTTCTGAATTTGAATTTTTTCTGCTCTACCCTGGAGAAATCACACCAGAGCTGAGCTGTCCTGACCTACAAGTCCCTGCCTTGGAGCAGCCTGCTGTTTCAGTGGGAAGTTAGGGCGATCTCCAAGGCTTTCTCCCTGACTTGGCCTCCCAGATGTGGCCACCAGTTCGCTTCCCCAGTAAGAAAGTGTGTGCTCCAATGCAGGACCCTTGCACACAGACACCAAACTGAATCCACAGGCCGAGTGTGATCTCTCAGCTGGCACTTTAGGAACATTTTCCTAGAGACTCATGTGCCTCTCCAGCACCTCTGAATCCTGGCTCGTCTCGCATATTGAGACTAATCTCTTAGGAGCATTGCATCATTCTCATGAACACTCGATAATTACGAATTTGCAGCAGAGAGGGCCTTGGGTGTGAGGATGTCACTTAGGACCAAATGAAAGAGTGTATTGACTTCTAGGTGGGGGATCCAGTTCTCATTCTGTTTTCAGCCCTTGCAGATGTTTACTACAACCTTTAAGCAACACCACCGATAAATCCTCGCTCTGCTGGGTTGTTACCCCGCAAGTTTATTTTACTTGGTACTCCCTAGGGAATCGGTCACCCTTAGAGTTTGTTTTTCCTTCCAATTTAGAGACAGACGGATGGACTAAGGCAAAACTTGAAACTCCTTGACCCGATGCTCTGAGTTCAGCTACTGGAGCTAAAAGCCAGCCGTGCTTCATAGAGCTTGGTGTCTCTGCAGGAGTCTGGGTCAAGCTAGAGAGGACTTTTTGTCATTATTACCTTCAATCACGACAGGAATAGTTAGGTATCTGGTAACGGGATCATAAATTTCCTGGCTCTCTGAAGTTTCAAGGCATCACTGTCCTGTTCTGCTATCCTTTAAAAAGCCTTGTCCTGTGTAACGAAGTTTCAGCACTTAGCTCCACGTTCAGGATGGACAAGCCGGCCTGGTTAAGATCACTCAAGCCCAGCTTGCGTTTGCCTCATAGGAAGGTAAAGAGAGTTTTCAAAGCCCCAGTTCTGGTTTGATTTGTTTGCTTCACGCGGGTGCCTGTTGCCTTCTGCTCACAGAGGTGAGAGCAGGACAGGGAGCCAGGATGCAGTGGCTTTTGTCGCCAGATTAAGGTTTTGCTGCGGATTTGCCTCTTCTTGAAGCCAAGCCGTTTCACCCCGTGCCCTTCTGAGGCGCACCAGAGAGCTGTGGCTCCCCTGGGCTCCGGGAGACCCTGGATCTGCTCTAACAGCCTCAGAAAGGGACGGGATTTCACTGACACACCGTGTCTCGGCTTTGCCATCCTGGCTCAGCGCGACGTGCATGAGATGTGTGCAGAGATGGGTGCGAAGCCCCATGGTGGCAGCACCCCCTGTGTCACCACGCTGCCACGTCCTGCCTCGCGTGGAAAGGACACGGCCGGTGAATCTGCCAGCCAGGCTTGGCTCGGCGGAGCCAGGGCAGTGCTTGTCGGAGTGGCCAGCAGAGATGCTGCCAGCTGGAGACTGGTTTGAGTAACTGTGTTATACTGGAATTGTCTGGAGTGGGAATATGGTGAAGGTAGTGAGGAGCAGGGCTGCTTTCGGCTCAGGGAGGTCAGCTTTCCAGGGCTAGGAATATGCTGAGAGCATGCTTAGCTGAAGCCTCCAACGCTTTCTAGAAGCGCACTGCTCCTTCCTTTGAGCCAGTAATAATTTCGTATAAAAAGTAGAAGGGAAGATGCCGTAGAGAAACTACCCAAGTGAACCTCGTCCTCCATAAACCTCTCTGGCTAGGAAGGTCCTCCCGTCTCCTCCCTGTCATTCTCCTTTACGCCATTTCACAAATGCTGTGGTGTTTTAAATCTCAAACTCTCTCCGCTTCATTAAGCAGCACACGTTCCTTGTTCTTGTCTTTTAATGCTTTTTAGGGTTTTCTCCAGGACTTTTTGACATTTCTCTAGGATGAAGACTGTTCCTTTAGTCATCTTCGGCTAAAAACGCCTTCAAGAAGAAAGTTGAAATGACCTGGGGAAAATTCCAAACAGCACGGAAGAGGAAAACAAGTATCCCAGCCCTTAGCATGAGGGAGATGCCTCACTTATAGTAGATCCATATTATGTCTTATCTGTACTTCTGTGAAGCACATATACACTGGTGTGTGTACATATATTTATACACACACGCAGATATACTCCATCTGTATACACTTATTTGTGTAATAACATTATAAACAGCACGTGCATTCTGCGAGTGCATACATATAATCAATATTATACATATATATATACTCAAAGTTTGAATAAATACTATATATTCCGTACTCTGAAGGAGAGATATTCTTGTGGTTTTTATTAAATGTAAGGCTCTGCAACCATAAAATAAAGCCAACTCTTCGCAAATCAGGATGGCCCACATCAGTGTTTCTTTGTCCATGGGATAATGCGATTTCCCTTTCCGTGGCATTTTCACCCAGGATTTGGAAAATGATGCTTTAAACAAGAGTCCAACTTCTCAGAGGGGGGATCCAGACAATTCCTAATTTTGCCCTAAAGGGAATTGGGAGGCTTAGACAAAAAGAGTATTTAACTGGATTGCAAAAATATGCAGCCTTGGGCAGAATGGTACGTTCTGGTATAAATAGAATTTACTCTGTGTTTTGCACCCAGAAATTGCTAAGCACAGCCTTCCCATCAATGAAATCAGGATAAATCCTAGCAAGAAGTGCTTCAACCCATTTTTTCCCATTGGCAGCACCCAGGCAGGATGGGATCTCATTAACCTGACCCAGAACCGCTGCTCTCTGAGTCTTTCCTCCTGAATCCACACGGAGATGCTCATCAGTCAGCAGGGACTTGTTCCTCTCCTCATGCTTATTTGGAGGGCATCAGGCAAAGCCCCTGCAACCTGAAGGAGAGCATCACTTAGGGAAGAGACAGGATTGCCCAGATCCTCCTGCTCACCGGGAGAGATGTCTTTCCTTCCCCTAAATCTCCTCGTGGGAAAGCTTCAGCTCTTGGTGCCTGGGAAAAGGCAAACCGTTGTGCTGTGTGGTTTTGCCTTTACCATTAAATGGAGGAAATGCCCTTTTTTAGCTCTCATCAGTCTTAGATTGACACGGCCACATTTCATCCGCTTTTCACCATCGCTCACTAAATGGCTGTGCTGAACTCTCTGCCAAAGGCCGGGTTTGCACTGCTCGTCCTTTACAGATCCTTTAGGGAGGAACAAGACAAAAAAGCATCGGTCCAATGCAAACCCAGCAATCCTTCTATTTGGGACCTTCTGAGCTTGTAATCATGTGGAATTGGAACAATAGCTCTACCTCAAAACCTGGGGGCTGCCGGAGAAGCAGGGCTGTTGTTCTGCTGGATAATTTTGCTGCGGGATGTAGCCAAGCTCACTGCCCGGTACAGCAGCGCCCGAAAACCCACCCTTCTCCCTGCTGGTGCTGGAGCAGAGCCCTGGGCAGGGCACAGCCTGCCGCGCCTGGTGCTTTGCGCCTTCTGAATGGTGCCAAAGGCTGGGGAACCGGTGGGAGCATTGGGCCTGGGGGTGTTTTGTGGAAATGAGGTGAAAAAAAAAAATCATCAGTGAAATAAATGTCCTGCTGAGGCACATCTTTGCATTGGTGTGATTGGCGTATGAGAAAGGGAGGGAGAGGGGAAGGAAGAGGCTTGGGGGAAACGTGGTCCTGCGTGCCCCGGCGCTGCCCAGGGCTCCGCGGCAGGGTTGGTGCAGAACCAGCTTTAGAAAACCCAAATATTTACATCACAAGAAAATTGGCTTTGGTTTGCAAATCTTTGCCTCTCAGCCCAGGGCAGGATGGGGCCGGGCAGCTTTCTGGGGACCTGGGGATGAAATGGCCGTGACCCCCGCGCTGCAGCATACCCCAAGAGTGAGGGCAGGGGTTTGGGGCGTTGACCAGAGCAAAAGGCATCCTGGTGGACTTTGAATCAGGGCTCGGTGACACCGGGCAGCGGCAGGGACATCTTCCCAGCTAAACCCCCGTGCGCCCCTAAGGCCAGGTAAGTGCCTGCCTACCAAAACAAGCCAGCCACAGCTGTGCGGAGATCTCAGGCTGCTCAGGTATTTAGGGCTGGTAATGAAGATGCCCCAGTTCTCCCCTCAGTCCCCAGCACAGAATCACAAACCTCCCTCCTTACAGCAAGCTCCCGCACACCCTGCAAGCCAGTGCAGGTACCTAGCACGCTTTTAAGATGGATGTCTCCAACTCCATCCCTTCTGGTTCCTTCCTCCCCGGGGGATTAATCACTCTGAAAGGTCCTCACTACCCTCAGGGCGAGGGTAGAAAAGTGGAATTTGGGAATGCATTGCCAAAGTCGCTGCATTCCTGCCCTGACCCGAGGGGACTGAGCATCAGATTGCAACCGGAGTGTAAAAGTAGCCTCTTTGCTTGCTGAACCGAGCAGAGGAAACCCTTGGAGACTCCTACAGCTCCCTGAAGAAGTTCCAAGCTGTTAAACCAGGATCTGGTCTGGTCCGGTCCGATTTTTCTCAATCTCGTCTAGCGCGTTCTTTGGTGCAGCGACCACAGGGAAAGGCTGCTGGGGAATTTCTTATCACGCAGACTAAAAAAGCACATGCAACCCACTGTCTTTCTCTCTCTGTTTCAGTCCCAGCCATGCCATCCCTCTTTATTAAAGTCATTAACAGCACCGCCGTCCAGGCTACGTGGGAGCCCTCCATCAAACTGGGCCAGCATGAAGGTTTCAAGCTGTATTACCGCAAGGTCCACCTCTCCCAGTACACAGGTCCGGTATTACTGCCCAGCAACGTAACAGCGTACAACATTACCCACCTGGGTGAGTACGGTGACAGCTTGATCCGTGTCCCCTCCTGACCTTGGGAGAGTCTGTCGTGATGGGAGAGTCTGTCGTGATGGGAGAGCTCAGGTGTGTTGCACAGCCACTAATCAGGAGATGCCGCAGCTCTCCCCCAGGTTTTTGGGGTGCTTTCCCAGTAGCAGGTACTTGTTTGCAGCATCTTGTGTGTATTTGGTAAGATGTGCGTTTCCAAAATAAGCATCACTCGGGGAGATAACGCTAATGATTAAACCTGAAATGGCCTTTTTGTGTCTCCATTGAAACAGATGCGTCAATGGTGTATGAGGTCAAGCTCCTTGCCTATAACCAGCACGGGGATGGAAATTCAACTGTCCGCTTTGTGTCCTTGAGGGAAACTGTGGAGAGGACCGGTGAGTCAGTCTCGGTGGTGGTTTGTGAAAAGCGCTTTGCAGGAAGGTGGCAAGGTCTCACCCAGACGCATCCCCCAGCCACCCGGGGCTCTACCCCCCATCTCACTTTCAGCCACTCATTTATTTTCAGCATCGCAAATAACGATGAAGCAAAACTCTGCGGGGCTGGGACCTCCCGGTGCTGCTCGGGGTGGCTTCCCTGCCACGTGGCTTGCACCATCCCCGTTGGCCCTCATTAACGTTAGCAAGCTGACACCTCTTTGCAGCACAGATCAACCTCATGACCTTTTCACCAGGGGGGGAAGAAGACAAACCAAATGTTCCTGTAATTGTCAGTTTTGTCCCCTAAGCTCGAGCCAGAGGTGAGGCCACGAACATGAACGAAACCTCCACGCACAAGCTAAGAGCTGCCATCCTCAAGTGAGATGTGGTGCACTGAGCATCTCTGCTCTCCTGGAGCCCTCCCGGATGTTTTAACCTTCAGTGGTTCCGGGAAGGGAGGACGCGTGGCTTTGGAAAGAGGGGCTGCAGAGCACGAGCACTGCATTACGTGGTGGAAAAGGGGAAGTCTCTGGAGGGAATCTCTAACTGATCACACCTTTCCTATTCATCTATGTGTAAAAAACATCCTGCTGCTCTTGGAAGCCTTTTAAGCCTTCCGCTGGGAATATCTTCAAGAGACAGTTATTACTCCTCTCTCTGTGTTGGAGTAAATACTAGTCTTGTTGGCATCTGCCTACTTGGTGATTTTCATCAGGTATAGCCGGCTCTCGTGTGGTGACCACCTCTCACCTCCCACCTCGGACACAGCGTTTTACAAAAATTAACATCGGAGCCTTTTTTGTTTATTAATTGTGTCTAATAACAGCAGCCCAGGTAATGGGGCTGGCTCTCCAGGGGCCTTCCAGTCCTACGCTTGCTGTGAGTGCCCTCCTACGGTACCAGGAGCAGGGGAGCTGCTTTCGCAGGCAGTGACCCCCCTCTGGACCCCCACCCCACTCTCTTCTTCCCCGTACACAGCTCCCAGTGCTGCCCAGGCTCCAGCTTTTGATCTGGGCTCCCCAAAAGCTGGAGGAGCAATATGCAAACAGCGCCACTGACCCCCTCTCCCCCTTTCTTCTGGCAGTGCTGAATCCCCCTTGCGACTGCATGAAGGACGAGCAGAACAATAAAACCTCCGCGACCGGCATCATCATTGGGATCCACATTGGCGTCACGTGCATCATCTTCTGCGTCCTCTTCCTCATGTTTGGGTACAGAGGAAGGTAGGGGTTGCTCGCGCTGCTGCTCACAAGGGGCGATGGTCCCTAATGCCGTGTGGGTGTCCCCGCAGGGGTCTCGCACCCCCAATGTGATGACGGGCTGTTTTCTGTGCCCGTGTCAGAACGTGCATCCCGTGGTGTGCGACTGAGCAGCCCGGCTCCCGTGAACGCCGGGTGCTGGTTGCAGCATGGCTTCTGCCTCCCTCCCAGGCACCCAGACCCAGCGGGCTTCTCCCAGTACACCGCATCAGCTCCAGTCCCCATCGAGGGACCTGGTACTTCCCAGGAGCATCACTATTTCTGCTCTGGCAAGTCCTGATGCTCCCTGTAAACCAAAAGCCCTTTCATGGCGAGAGGAAAAGACGTGACTTTAGAGGAGGGATTTAAGGAGCGAAGGAACGTAGCACAGGGATAAGGCAGACTCCGGCTTGGGGGAAGGAGGCGGGGGAGGCACTGGCTTTGCTCACCTTCCGGCTCCATCTCTTTGTTTTTCAGGCTGCTGATGTGCAAAAATGTGCAGGAGCAGCTGTCAACCCCGCAGATCCCCAGGAGCCAGCGGAGTGCCACGGGCCTCGTCCTGAACGGGGCCGCTCGCAGGGACAGGGATGACCGGGACTTGAATGGAAAGCAGCTGGATATGAACGAGCTGGAGAGGTTATTCCCAGCATCCCCGTCCCAGGAGCAGCGGGATAAGGGAGTAACAGTAAGTTCAGCGGGATGGGAGCGTGCCTGGGAAATGCAGTCGGCAGCTGCATTTCTAAGAGCATCGGTGACCTGCCACCGTCATTGCATTGTCCCCTTCTCTCTCTCCAGTCGGCTCACAGCCCGCCGGCCGCCCACGACAACACCCAGATATCCACACTCCCGCTGGATGAGTTCAGCATCATCGAGGAGCAGCCAGACCCCCTCCCGAAAAGACCTCGCGGGGGCAGCCCCGCGGCTCCAGCTCCTGACCACGGTCCCGCCAATGAAGGATAAAACTGCCAAGACTCGAACCTTCTTGTAGGAGTTACCAGAAACCAAACCCGCGGCTGGTGATGTCTTTACAACGAGTCGTCAATCTCAGGTCAATTGAAGATTTCTACAGTCTGATTGTTATTTTTTTGTTTTGCTTTATTTTTATATATATATATAAATATATATATATGTATACAGCCTTTTGGAAACTCTGTGAAGTTTATCCTCCTGACCTCTCTCAGGCCTCTCGGTGTGTTTCTTCCGATGACGGCTTTCTCAAGACTGGTCACAATGGATTTTCCCCGCAGCTGCTAAGTCAAAGACTCCTTGGCAGAGTCTGGCAAACTCTCCCGTCTCTGACAGACTGGGGATATGGTGGAGCCTCCTTCTCATGGCATCCCAGACTTCTTCCTGATCAGCAGCTTTAGGACTACTTTTTGGATCTATTTTTTATTTCCAGAAGATTGGATTCAGAGAAATCCTTCTAACTTGACTCCAAAAATTGAGGCCCGGAAGGCCGTCTCTCCATGGATTTGATGATTTTGTACACTTTCGCTATTTCTCAGGATACTTTTTTTGCTGATTGACTCAAAATAAGATGAAAAAAAGAAAAAAAAAAAAAGAAAAAAAAAAAAAGAGTGTGTGTGTGTCAAAGGATGCCTGCCTGAGGGCTACTGAAAGACTTGGACAGACAACCCGAGTGAATTCAGAACCTACCTCAACCGGAATGAATGTCTTCTGGGAAGCAGAAATACCTGCGTCTTCCTTCGTGTTCAAAAAAACAAGTAGCGTAGCACTTGGTCAGTACAAGCTTGGTCCTACCTCAGCAGTCACGCTCTGTACCTGCCGCCTTGGTGGTTTTGTTGTCGTCGTTCCCGTGTAAAGCACTTCCAAACCTTGAAAGCAATGTTCTACCTCAAGCGTGATAGAAACTTGTGCGTGTGTGTGTGTGTGTGTGTGTGTATCCTTTCCTCTCCCCCAATTCCTGCCTCTCCCACCCAGCCCCGCACGGAGCAAGATGCTTCACTAGTGTTATGAGCTTTACTTTTAGGCACCTAGTGGGGCTCCGGTGTGTTTTTTGCGTGACAGAGATTCGTGTCATGGGTTTTTTTTACTTTAAAGACTGTTGGAGCCATCATAGGCACGTGGCTCCATGCCCTGTGGCTCGCTGGCACCGTTGCTCTTGCAGGGCCAAATTCGGCGCTGGTGGTGGCTGCCTTGGTCCATCCCAGGTGTATTCAGGATATGGCTCCCCAAGGCTGATTCCCCACAGGATGATTTATGGCATGTGCTGGCATGAGCAGCGTAACGCACCCCTGGGAGGTGGGAATCTGGTCGTCACCATCTTGTCCCTTCAGAGCCCGTCCTGCCATCAGGAGTGCCTATGAGGAAACCCTGATACAGCACTTCCCAAACCCCTTGAGATGCTACTGAGCTGCTTCCAGCTCCTCCAGCGTATTTCCAGCTAGCAGGGGCTCATCCCTAGTGGGCAGGCATGGCCAAAGGGCTCGCTTCCCTGGGAGGGACGAGCCGAGGAGGGCTCCCAGGCAGCGATGCAGAGTGGGTCCCCACTCCGGAGGATGCTGGGGGCTGCCAGCAGCCACCCCTTCCCCATGCCCGGCGTGGGCAGAGCAGCTCCCAACACCAAAGAGAGGTTTTGTGCGTGACACGCCCCCCCCCAGGGACCAACCGCCAACGTGTCACCATTGTTTTTGGGTTGTCCTGGCATGGTGCAGCCTCATGAGTTGGTGTGTGACCAGTGTTGTCCGTGGGGGGGACAGGGACGGCGCCAGACGGTGCCAGAGGGCAGCCCTTTCCCTGCCGTGTGCATTGGTTAAAACCGGGTGAATGTGAAGGTTTGAACTCTCTGTATAGGTGGTGGTGAATCAAACGTCACCGTGTTTGCAAGGAAAAGTGAAAGGAATCAGGAAAGGAAATGAGTTTAAGTTTTAAAAAAAGTAATAATTGTATTTTTTTAAATGGTACCAGTGGGAGAGTCCCTTGTGTCAGAAACATCCCCCATCACCTTTCCATTTGGCAATGGGATGCTACCGGTAATTGTGTAAATGATACCATACACGGGACGATAAGGCAAACGTCTCTTCCCCTGTGCTGTGTCCTGGTGCTGTGCGCTGTGTTAGCTGTGAGCAGGACTCGGTCCTTCCAAATCAAATCATGCCGCTTTGCCCAAGCAGATGTAATGGCGTTGACCTCGAGCGCAAGAAGCTCTTGAGGCTCGGTGTTCGTAGCCCTCTCCCTTGAAAATTCCTCCTCCTGTAGACATCTTGCAGGACAGAAAAAATGTGAAGGGTTAAACTTATGTATTCAACCCCCAAATAGCCTCTCCCCACCCCACCAAAGAGGTTAAATGTGCCGTCAGACTGATTCCTGCTCACACCTACCGTGGGGGGACGCTCCCTCCTGCGTGATGCTGGACCCGGAGCCAACCTGGGAAGGGACCACAAGGGGACAGCGCTGGTGGCACGGTGCGAGACCGGTAGCACAGCACAGCCCGTCGTGGGAGCCGGAGGATGCCGGGGCTTGGAAAGAGCGGGAGGGAGGAGGAGATGCCAAACGGTTGAGTTATAACCTCATATCAAAGAAATCCCAATCTCCTCCTGCCATCCCGCCCCCGCTCCAGCCCAGCGTTTCTTTTTATTGCTTTTTTTTTTTTTCGTGTGTGTAACGCCGACGTTCACATTGAATAAGTACTGTTGCCAAAGTGAACACAGAATTTAGACTAGCTTTCAGCTCAGACTTCCTGGAGCTGTGAACATGCTATTAATTTAATATCATATTATTGTGATATTGTAATAGTAACAAGTATTTGTCACTACTTCCTTTTATTAAAGGGAAATGCTGTGCCATTTGACTAGTTGAAATACGATAGTATGTCAAGAATAGAGCTTTTTCTTTTTTTTAAATAATTATGCAGAAATGTAATGGCTTAAACCAATGCAGATTATGTGTTGGTTTGAGACGGTTGAAGATGGATGTGAATCTTTAAAGACTATTTTTTAGATGTTTAGCTTTTCCTCTTTTTTGGGGTTTCTTTTCTGCTCTTGTCAATCTGTACCGTTGGGACCCAACATAAACGGTTGCGGCAGGTCAGCCCTCAGACATCCGAGGCTGAAGTCCGGAGATCCAGCAGGAGGACGTGGTCTTCCCTGAATTATCCAAGCCTCCCAAATCCACAAAGCTGGGCAAAAAACCCCTCGCAATGGCACGTTCTGGCTTTGTGCTGTGGAGTACGTGTAGCTGCCAGTTAGCTGCAGAAGCAGCACGTAACAGCCCGTCTCGTTGTTCATCGATGCCTGAGCTGGGCTGGAGGCAAAGCTGTGCCGACCGAAAACTTGGGAAACCATCACCCGGAATGTGTCAGGGCTTTAATCTGTAAAACAAGAAGGAAAAAAGAACAAAAAGGAAAAGAGCTTGTGTTTGATTTCAGTGTGGGGCACAGCTTCAAGTCTGTCCTTGATTCATCCAAACTGCTGCCCTGTGTTTGAGGGAAACCACTGGATTTTTATTCTGGGCTTGGGGCGCAGTTGTGCTTGGGTAGACACGGTGTACTTGGGTAGACCCGCTGTACTTGGGTAGACACGGTGTACTTGGGTAGACAAGTAGGACTGCAGGTCCCCATGTGCTGTGGGTGGTTTGGATGCAGTTTTACAGGTGTCAAAAACGCTCCTCCCAGGTCTTCCATGAGCACGTACCCGTTTTCATGGAATCAGAGGCTTCTTCAAAGGAATCGCCTTCAGGCTTGGGCCAGGCTGTTGGTTGAACAGGAGCGTTTCTGCTCTGGGAGCGTGTCCCCGTGCCACTGGAAGCTGCCGTGGCAGTGTCCCAAGAGGGACGAGCCCTCCTGAGCCTTGGGGCAAAGCTCCGCTGCATCTGCGGTGCAAACCCATCGGCCGCCAAACCCACCACCACCCGGGGCCAGAAACGGGACGGGGTGTGCAGACGTGGGGCTGTGCCACAGTGAAGGGCTCTGGGCATCGTTTTCCGTACCCCGACCAGAGGGCTGAACCAGCCGGACCGTCCCAGGGGTCGGTCTTGGTGCCTCGTCCCCATCCTCGCCCGCCCGCCTGCCAGGGATCAGCTAATGGCAGGTGTTCCCTTCACCCCGATAATTCGTTTATACACCTCAAACATTTAAGCAACAGCTTGCCAGATTTCTTANTTTATACACCTCAAACATTTAAGCAACAGCTTGCCAGATTTATTATTTCTTTTTTTTTAAAACACCCCCCCCCCTTTCTTGATGGGAGGAATCGGAGAATTTTATCCAGAGATAAACCTGCTGGATAATGGGCAGGTGTTGGATCCGGTGCAAGCCGCTGGCAACCACCCGTGTTTGGGGTAGGAATCTCATCCTCTAGGATTTTTTCCAAGGAAATAATTCCACTAATTCAACTTGCTGCCTTTTTTGGGCAGATCCAAAAAAAAAAAAACCAACAAACAAACCCTCTTGCTTTTCTGGCTGCAGTGAGATGAAATTACAGCATCCAAAAGCTGATTTTTTTCTTTTTTTTTTNTTTTTTTTTCTTTTTTTTTTTTTCTGTAACCCATAATGGGCACAACCTATTCTTGGAGCTCTCAAGTTTACCAGAGATGGCTGCTACCTCAGGGATAGTATCCACATTGTCTTTAGTTGAACAGGGAATAGTTTTATGCTGTGACAGGGTATTTTCACGCTGTTGGATTCAGGTATTTATTTGTCTACCGTTATCTCGCTTCTTCCTTGTTTTGTAAAGATGCTGAAATATTTAAGTGCTGGACCAGTTTGGGAATTTTAAAGCTGCCACCCAAAATTATCCCAAGGGACTGTACATTTTAAGTTGGCAATAAAAGAGGAGAGACGCTACGAAGCATTGTTGCTTCTGGATGGTGAAGGGAAGGTTTTTGCTGCCCGTGGCGGGTGTTTCTCCAGGATAACCATCCTGCGGCAATTCGGGGAGAATCGGTGCAGTGTCTGAGCCCTCTCTGAGCTGACCGACAGCACTTAAGTCTGGGAAGATCGGTTTGAAAAAAGGAAATTAAAAGCTTATGAAAATAAAGGGCAGTGGCACGGGGGGAGCTACTTACTCACTTCATCTGTGCAAACAGTGTTTGGAAATCCATCCCTCCCCGTGCTGCGCCCGGGAAGGCAGAATAAAGATCCTATCTAGCAACTTGATGCTTGCTCATTTATTTCCCTCACCCGCCAAATTAAAAAAAGGGAAAGGAAAGATGCTTGGGCTGGAGCCGCGGGCAGGGAGATGTTCATGTGTGAAGCAGCGGCATCCCCAGCCGAAAGCGCTGCTGGTGTGGGGTCGTGGCACCGAAGGGCACCATAACGCTGGAAATCAGTGACATGGCTCTGAGTTTCCTCTGAGAGCGGAGTCTGAGCTCCAGCATCGGGTAACAAGAAGGGACGGGGCCGGTGCAAAGCCCAGTGAGTCGGGGAAAAGCCTGATTTCACGGGGCTTTGGATCAGGGTCTTACTTACAAAGCAAAGAGGGATTTTACTTTGATCATATTTCCATCGTTTAAACTTGCAATATCTTTACGTTTGTAATAAAGTAATAATGAAGACAATGCTAAACCATTGTCCCAGTCCTCTTTGGGAATCAGCCGTTAAAAGAGTAATATTAAAAACCCAAATTGCAAAGCACTTTTCTACTGTTTATTTTCTACCTTTCTTACTTTGAACTGTCTTGATCTTTGAAATCCCACTGATCCTACGATTGTTAGCTCTGTATAAAAAAAAAAAATAAAACCCAGTTTTTTTGTAGTTTGCTCTGTTTAGATTTTAGCCTGTGGCTACTTGTACAAGAAAAAAATAAAGCTAGAATAAATGAGCTCGAGCGGTTCGGCCTGAGTGGTGCTTTCGTCGTGCCGCAGCACGTGCAGGGCTGCAGCGTGGGGATCGCGCGGGATGGGGGGGGGGAGCTGGTGAATTTGGCTCCCCTCAAAGAGCAGCTTCCAAAATGCAGTTCTTAAGGGCTGAGGAGGTTTGGGGTTGGTTTTTTTTTTTTTTTGCTGCTTGGCTCACAAACCTTGGGCCAAGCCGTCAGCGGAGGCAGGCTGGAGCGTCAGGGGCTGCTGGTGGCTCTTGGGCAGCTGGGGAGGGGGTTGAGATGAAGACCTCCAGGGTCATGGTACGATACCTCGTGCTTGGAGGTGCAAATTAATTTCCGATTAATCTTGGCTCTTGCTCAGCTATTGCTGCCGTCTGCTTTTCCCACTGCTTCAAGCACTAACGGGGTCATCGCTTTACCTGGCTGTCTCCAGGTCCTTTTGGCTTTTTTCTCGCTTCCTTTGCACCATCTGCAGCCAGAAAGTCCCTCCCAGGACAAGGTCGGCTGCTGCCACCAGCCACTCCAGAAGCATCACGACCTGCAGATGAGCCCTTCTTTCACCAGGCAATGAGTTTGCCAGGTCTCAACCCATGCCATTGGCATTGCCGAGCCGCGAGGCGAGTGACGGGTGCACTCGTGGCGCTGGGCTTTTAATGAGAGCCAGCAGGTACCCCGCAACAAAACCTAAATACCCAACGCTCAAGCAAACGGCGCATCCCGAGGGATGCAGGAAGCTGATGCGCTCGGTGCTTTGAGCATCTTAACGGAACAAGAAATGGTTTCAGTCCCCCCTAAAAGCTCGCCTAAGCACGCGGAGGGGTTGATGCTGGGTGGGGGATGCAGAGGCAATTAGCTACTGCTGAAAGTAATTAACTGGTTTGCAAGAGAGGACTGGTGCGTGGGACTCATCCGGAGGAGCTGGCATGTCCCCAGTGTTAGTGGCAAAGCCGAGCTCATCCCCAGCAACCCCAGGACAGGTTGCTTTGGGAAAACACCATTTATCGATGAGTTGGCCAGAGAAACAGCCCCGGCCTCTCCTCCTGCTGCTGCTCCCGATGCCGAAGGACGGTCAAAGCGAAGGGCTGTGGCGAGTAAATGAGTGAGACCGAGCCCAGCAGCACTTTCTAAGGTGGGTTCCAACGAGCAGGTGAGTGAAGAGTCACTTCAAACAATTCCCCAGAACTCTCGAAACTGCTGAATTGCAGCACGGATTGTCTAAATATATACTTCATAATAAATACAAGCATAAAAACTGATTTTGTTTCCCAGTGGCAATGCAAGAGGTGAAAAAAAGATCAGCGCTAGCTTACTCGGGGGGATTTTCGTGTAAGTTCAGTGGAATACGGTGCTTCAAATAGCAGCTGCAGTGTCAAGGTATTGTATAAAGCTCATGGCTTTCATTAAAAAAGGACTTTCCTTGCCTTCACAACAATATAAAAAAGGCTTGACAATATTAAGCTAAAGTCTTAGAAACTAAGGAAATAAAAAACCCCAAGTGATAAATTTAAATTTCTTTGATTTTTGGCTGTTGGAAATACTAGTGGTCTCAAAAAAAAAACCCCTACTTGAGTGTTCAAAACTCACCTTTAATAAAAGAAATCTCCTTTTGACCACACACATTCAAATTTCTGCTGGAAACCTCTCATATCAGCTCTTCAGCTCCAGAAATACGAAAAAAAAATATGTGTGTTGGGTAGTTTTGGGTCCAAACACCGGGTTCCTGCCTCGGGTATCGCCGGAGAAGATGTTACTGCTGATGTCCTAGTTATAACCCTGCCAACACAGGGAGAATTTATAATATCCTATAAAGCCCTAACTATCCGAAAGGTCATTTTAGCGCTAATACCGCTCGGGCATTACTGTTTCATTTGCTGACACTTTTACGAAGCCGCGCTTAATTCCAGCACGGCTGCTGTAAAACCTTTATAGCCATGATTTCTGCCTCGAAAAATAATCTTTAAAAGTCAAGAGCTGGAACGTCTCCATCAGTGGGTGCAGGCGGCCCCGAAAGGCTGCGCCCGCTCTCGGTGCGGGGTCCCCCAAAACCCAGGGCTGGGCGCCCCGACCCGCTGCAGACCTGCTCCAGAGGGGGTTTAATCCTCAAATTTGGGTCTCCAGCCCTGTTATTCACAGCGCCGTCAGAGCCTACCAACGCCCGCTGCCTTGGCTAAATGAAAAGGCTCCTAATTTCATACAAAACTATCAAACCCTCCTCTTGCCCAGAAAGCCATTTCCTCAGCGTTAAAATAGCTAAATTAGTCTTGCTCGGCATCGTAAAGGAGCTTGTCTTGTTTATTGAGCGATAAATATAAAGGTACAGTAACTAAATTCATCAGTCCCTAAACACAGCCGCTGGGAACGGCCATTTCCACCATCCAATCTACGACTGCATGAATATTTCAGAGTCCTCTTTCCCTTGGGTGCTCGCCTTATCTCTGGAGCCTGGATATTATTTTCTGCTTTTCAGCTTTTTGGATGTATTGGAGGAAATGTCATTATTTGGACCTGGGTGGATTACAGTTGACTTTCCTAAGCCAATTTATATTGGCAAGCTGCTGTTTTTAAAAACCCCTATAAATCACTCCTATGAATTTTAATAATATAATGTGGTTTCAAACATGCTCCCTTAATACGTGACACACTATTACAGCCGGCAATATCTCCTCGGGTCGCGAACTCCGTTTTACCATCACCTTCGGCGAGTGCCACGGGGAGACGAGCGATGCCTCGGCCTGAATTATGGAAATACGCGCTTCTGCCCCAAATAGCTCGTTGCGGGGATTGCGATTTAACGGCGTGCAAAAAGCGCACCTCTGCTCACGCCACCCCGCTGCATTTGATGTTATCTGCCCACCCAAAGCGTAAAAGGCAGAGTTAAATCTTAATTGCGTGAAACCCTCATCTAAGGGCTTACCCGGAGCGTCTGAAGCGCTGGAGGGAAGGAACGGGGGCGCTGGGATTCAGCCCCGGTCCCCTCGCCTGCGCTGAGCACTTGCAAACTCATCGCAGCTGCCCACCCGTCACAAAGGGGTGTCCCTTTGGAGATGGGTCTGAAAGCACCGTGCTGCCGGAGACGCACCACGTGGCTCCCACCGAGGGTCCCCTCCAGCCCCCGCCTCCGCCTGCCCGACCCCATCCTCGCCCAGGGACCAGGGGTACTCCCCCGGCCCCGCATCACCCCGTGAGCCCCGAACGCTCCTCGAGACAGCCCCCGTCCCTCTGCGGGGTGTTGGGTATCAGTCACGACACGGTCACCACCAGCAATAATACGTTTGAGGCCATTTAATTAATTTCTTTATCTGAAACTTTGTTTGGAAATCAGGAATTTCCTCCGTCCCTGCCAAGACCATGTTCCCAAGGCAAGAGACGGGAATCCAGCGCTTGGGGTGAGACCTTTAAAGATGCTGGGGCAGAAATCGGTGGGATTAGGAATATTTTCTGATATTTCCCTTAATAAAGACATAAGATGCACGTCCAGAGTGCGACCCCCAAGCTGGGATTCACGGCTCTAAGTGGTCCAGAAACTCCCTCGCTCCAGGAGATGAGGCCAGACTTCCTAATCACCTATTGACTTACTTTGATGAGCTCTGCCCTTATCTTGTGCAAATTATATTAATTTTCTTCCCAGCCTGGTTGCAACGACTCCACGGCGTCTGCTGGCTGTCAAGGGGTGCCGGCGCGGTGGGGAGTGGTCTCCTGGTCAGAAGAAAAAGGGCTAAGAGGGAAAGGGCTCAGAAAGGAGCCCTGAGGAGACCTTTTTCAAGGAACCAGGTCATGGAGCATCTCCCGCGGGTCCTCTGGAGGAGCGGCTGATGAGGTTTGATGGCCCAATTGTGGTGGGACCAATGATGTCCCCACCGGAGGGATGACTTTGCTTGTCTACGTTGACTGGTTTTAGTCGCACAGGACCAAAATCTAAGAATATAATGTGCACATCTGCAAAGAAGGGGATCATTAAGGAGAAAAAAAATAACGAGCCAGACTTTTTGGGTTTTGGCTTCTAAAGGCAGCGAGGGCTCCCCAGCACGGGATGCAGCAGGACGGGGAAAAGGGGGTGCCGGGACCTCCCCGGACCTTGCTACCGCTTGCTCGGCTGCAGCCGGCAGCCCCAAAGCAATTGCTGGTTTCATGTTCTCAGGAGGAAAAAAAAAAAATCCAGTTTGTGCAGGGAGCGTAGGAGCTTTTCAAAGGCTTTCGCTGCGATGATTTACCCTGAAATGTTGTCACGTTCATCATTAATCTATTTTTTCCCTTTTCTGTAACTTAACCTGCGACAAGCCGACGTTGTAAGTGCTTGATTTTCCAAGAATAAATTACAGTTTCATAAATGGTATTTTGCTTCGCTGCTCAATTTGCAAGTGAAATGATGCCAATTGCTTTGTTCACAGCATTTTATCCAGCGCGAACAATACCATCCTCCAGATTGTTTTTTTTTTTTTTTTAACCCTCAAGTTATTTTCGTATCCTATATAATAGGAATACACGGAAAAGTACACAACAGCCCGTATGTTTTTGCATTATCGACTAACCGCGAGCAGATACAAGGGCACACGCGCCTATAAAACCCCGCGTACGTCGATCTAGAAACGAGATAAGTCACACACAGAGCGATCCGCTTCCCAAAGAGAAAATAATCCTTTAGATGAGAAGTATTTATCGTTGCCACCTGATGGTTTTAAAAAGTGCCCCGAGTGACTTTTTACATGTGTGCTTTAAGATTTGGTTTTAGGAAACAAGCCTCCCCCCGCCCGCCCAGCTTCTCCCAGGGACCCCCGAGTTGCTCCATGGACCCCCCGACTGCCCCATGGACCAGCGCAGCCCCCGCGGGGTCTCCAGCACACGGGGTCCCTCAGCCCCATTCCAAATACTGCGCTTTTCACGGCAGCCTCATTTTGGGGGCGGGGGGTGGGGTTTGCTATAATTATAAAATGATGAGGAAAGGGAAAAAAGCATCTTCCCGGCTGTTTAGATTTTTAAAATGCAGAGGGGTCCTCCTTGCTGGGGACACCGGGCTCTGCCTGGGGACAGCCGGGCCACCGAGGACACCCCGGACACAGGTCGGGAGGGGCCATCATTAAACCTGGTGAATCCTTTCATCAGAGGAAGGAAAAGAGGAAAAAAGTCATAGAATCATAGAATCATAGAATCGTTACAGTTGGAAGGGACCTTTCAGATCATCTAGTCCAACCATTAACCTAACCTGACCTAAGTCCCTGTATGTGAGATGTTGGATATTACCAGATTTGGTGAACAGTCTCGAGCTTCCCCCAGGATTTTTTAACTCGCAGTTTTTTGGGGAGACCTTGAAAGAAACAACCTCTTTGGGGAATATTTTGTATGTTATTGACTGTCCTCTTTCAGTATAAGAGAAAAAGTGAATAAAATGCTTATATTTGGAATGGAAACCTTGTATTTGAGGCGTTTGTGCTCACCAGTACATCACGACGACTTCACGAAGAGCCTGGAGCTTCATCTCCGTGCTTTAACCTGAGCCACCCCACCGGAGCTGGCTGGCTCCCAGTTCTCCTGCAGCTGATGAACCATTTACCCTAAACCACCGAGCTGCCAGTCTGCGTGACTCAAAGCACGGCGGGTGACACGGGCAGGCAGAGGCAATGTTCACATTTCCAACAGAGAAACTGAGGCACAGAGAAAATATTTGTCTTCCCTTATGGCTTCAGGCATGAAAATGCATTCACCTACCTCCTCCCCTTCCCACTCTGGTTCCCTCGCCCCCCTGGATGAAACCCCAGGAAAGGTTTTGGCTTTTCCCTATGAAAATGGACGTTTCAAGACAGTCCCAGCCGGTTGGGGGCTTTGGGTTTCTTCCAGCGCTGAACAAGGACAAATTTCCAACCCGACGGCCCGTCATGAATTGTCACCTTTTGGTCAACCCCAAGACGTGACGCCGAAATCCCAGAGAAATGAAACACTTGCAGCCAGACAAAGCGCAAATTGAAAGAAAAGAAAAAGCAGGTTTGTGCAATCCCGGCGCAAATCCATCCCGTCCGCCTTCGCGCAGCGTAGTGGCCAGAGGCTGATTTTATCAGACATCAGAGAACCCCCACCGAAGCCTTCGACCCCAGACCTGGGAGATGCCCAGCGTCCCTGCTAAGGACATCACTTGATTTTTACTGATGTGCAATGAGGAAAACAAGATTAAAATTTAAATTTAAAATAAGCGAGGGGGCTGCCCACTGCGGGTACCGGGAGGACGGGTCCTTCCCGACGCTGTTTCGCCATGCGCAGGGGCTGCTGGCCACGGGCCACGGGCTGCTGGCCACCAGCCACGGGCTGCTACGGGCTATACGGGCCTGGGCTACTAATGGCTTTAAGCGGCTGCTAATTGATCCGTGCAGTCACTGTAATTACGGATCTGGATATGGTGGTGAAACACTGGCAGAGCATTAACTGCTGCGGGAGGAGAAATCCAAATCACGGGTTAATTGATCTTGGGGCAGCCGGCACTGAAAGCCCCACACGGCCCCATCGCTGAGGATTTTCAGTCACGCCCGGAAAAAAAGCCGAGGTTTTCTGCTGAAACGTGCTGATTTCAGGAACGTTTGATGAGAGGGAGGGCGGCTGCTTTGCTCTTTTTATCTATTTCTTTGCACTTTGCCTTCAAACCCAGGCCGAGCCGTCGCGCGGCTCCCTGACTTTGCCCACCCTGCACTGGACCGGCACCGCAGCCCCTAATAAAAAGGTACCCCACAGGAAGCGCTGGATATCTTTGCAATTAATCAGACTGAATGACAACCTCCAGCAGCACCAGTGCCTGCAGCCAAGTGTTGCACGAGCCACAGCGAAGAGCGGTGTCACGCGTGCAACAGGGACCCACTCCAGTCCTTCTTCCTAGCGCAGCTCATTTAATTATCCTAATTAAAACACACGTCGGTAGGTATTTCTCATGGTGAGGGGCCGAGGGGGAGCGGGCTCAGCCCCCAGCTCCGGCCCGCGGCCAGGGGCTCCCAGCAAGAGCTTGAGAGAGGATGGAGAGGGGAACGAGCAGGGGAAGGAGAGGGAGTACGCTTCGGGGACAGCACTTGAAGTGACAAGGTGTACGAAGACGACACTGTTTCTCAATAACCTCCTAACCTTCGTTAATACCGCTGTCACAGCGCGGATGTGCCGCGTTAATTAAAACGAGTGGTACATGACAGGGCGGGGAGGAGAGGTGCGATAATTCCATTATTTCTCCATGCTTGCACCTCCCTGGGCTTCGTCCTTGAGGAGCGGAACAGGGGGTGCAGGGGACCGGGGTCTCTGCCGGGACCGGGGGGCTCTGAGCAGCCAAAGGTCCCCCAACCTGCTGCCCCCCATCAGGGACCTGGTGCCGAAAGCAAGAAGGATGCTCAGGGATCCACAGCTGCTGATCCCCTCCGGACTCCGTTCCGCTACTACGGCAAAAGCCTCTGTGGCCACAAGGGTCCACGTGCCACATCCATGCAGGGACACGCCGAGGGCAAGGACGTCCCTGGGGCCGGGAAAAGCATCCAGCAAAGAGATGAACCCTTCTCTCCCACAATTAGCAGCCGCAAGCAGCAGACAGGTACCAACCGATGGCAAATCAAGGGTTTTGCTAAAATGCCTCATCTGCGGAAGCTGTTCCTCCCCCTCCCACACCTCTCCCTGCCTCCGTCCAACAGCATTCCCAAAAGACTAAACACCTTTGGTTTCCATGGCAGCCTGATTTTCAATGAGCATCCTTCAAGTCCTAACCGGAAAGAAAGTGTTTCATTAATGCATACAGGACACACTGGCATCTCCCCGGGGCGACAGTATCCTTCCCCCCACCCCCAAAAAAAAAACCTAGCACCTTCTGCCCATGTTTTTTTTATTTTAGAGAACTGATGGGAGCCAGCAGCCTTCGCTCCCAGCAGAGCCGCGGGAAGGCGCTGGCTGGGCGCTGCCGCTCGCTCTCGGGGATGGAGTTTGCTTGTGGCCAGGAGAGGGAATTGGGCTGCTTTTCCTTAGAGGAGATTAAATAGACGAAGCGCTGTTGAGCTTTAGGAGGAGGCACGCAGAGGCTTCCCTCTGGAGCAGCTGCCTCCCCTCAAGCCCATCGCGCAGGGGACAGTGACACGTCCCCGGCTGTCCCCTCCCGAGCTGTCCTGGCTACAGATCACCTTGGTTTATTTTGCCTGTTCCCATCCAGGCTCTGCGCCTCGTCTCCCATTTAACACAAGCCCAGCGGTTTGCACACTCGTGCTTTGCCGTTTCTTTGGGGTTTAACCCCATTTAGTGGCTCTGCCGGGCAGAGGGCGCCCCGAGGTGGGAAATGGGAAACTGATGGCTTGAAGCACGGCCCTTCGGTCCTGCAGGATTTCATCAGAAACTGCCCATCGCAGAGTCAAAGGATGTTCCCCACCAGCCCAGGGGTGTCCAGGGTAGGGCAAAGCGTTACGTCTGCGCTATGTGACGTCCAAAAAAAAGTAACCATTAAGGAGAAGCAGGGAAATTTTTCTGCAGAGGATGCGGCGGACATGCCGCTGCAGAGCAACCCAGCGCTTCGCTAGCCTGGGACCCTTCAAAGATTTTTTTTTAAAAGACTCCAGGTCA
>RSEF01000010.1:19262549-19289819 GCA_003993805.1 Himantopus leucocephalus | reverse complement strand
TTTTTTCCCCCCCCCCCCCCTTCCAATTCTTCTTCTCCTCCTCCAAGCCTTGAATTGTCTCAGGAGCAGCTCGTCCAAGGAAATTTTTGTCTCATACTGGACTCGAAACAGAAAGTCTAGTCAGGGACATCTGACATGCGGTGTTTTTGTGAGTAAATACCAGCGTCCATGAAGTCATTTCCCGGGGTTAGAAATGAGCTCACCTCTGGAACGGCTTCTCTTCTTACCCAAAGTTCACAAGGCAAGCAGTTGTGAAGCTCCCAGTTTTCATCCTTCTCACTAAAAAACAGCGTCGGGGCTGCACGCGGTGCTGCCTCCAGCTGTATGCTACGGACAGACCCCCGGCATCGGCCGTCACGGGGCATCACCCTAAACTCCCCCAAACCTTCGCAGCAAAAGGCAGAGGACCAGAGCTCAGCGGTCACCGGGGAGAAACCAACATCTCATTCTGCCTGCTCACCCGGCCCTGGCCGCTCTGCCGAGCCTGCCAAGAGGGACGATAATTGCTGTCCCTCGTGGGGCTAAGCTGGGTCATCCTCCCAAAAGTCCTTGTTTAAAGCAGAGGGAGGGATCTCTCCTGCCCACCGGGCTCAAGATTTTGGCAGACTGTGTCTTTGTATTGTTTCTTGATGAAATAACACGCCGTTTGTGATTCGGCTTCGTCTATCGGAGCCTCGCTGGTAAAAGCCCTTCAGGGGTTGTCATGCCATCAGACAGCGATGCTGAGAAAAACATGCTCTCGGTGCTCAAACCTGCTGCGTTTCCCATCTTTTAATACCCTGGCTGGTGCTCCTGGTGTCGCTGGGCCCAGCACATCATGCTGGGTGTCCAAACCACGGACCCAGCTGGGATGGGTAAAAGGACAAGGACCCCGCTGGCAGGGGAGCCCAGATGTCCAGAGCATTGTTCCCGGATGTTCCCCAAATTTACATCTTCCCACGCGGAGCAGCAGCTCTTGGGGTCTCTCCTCCGTCTTTCACTGAGACGTCTCAACCAGAGGACAATTTCCCTTCCCCTTCTCTAACCTGGACAAGAGAGAAGGCAGAATTTGTCACCCTAGAGCAAACCCTGAGGTCAAACTCCAGAAAACGTGGTGGGCTTTGGTGCCGAGCCCCGGCCACTCACTGCCAAGCAATAAAACCTGGATGTGTGCATGGTTGCTCCACCCATGGTGCATCTTTTCCACAGCAGCTTTCCTTCCTTTTCCAGGCTGGAATATATTTGAGAAGTCTCACCCGGCACCCCGGTCCCGTGATGCTCCTGTCCCAAATAACCCAAGAAGATCATCCATGGAGCCAATGGAGGAGCCATGGATCCCCTTTGGCTCCGTCACGCACCGACCCGGCCAGGGCTTTCGCTGCCCGAGCTGGGTATTTTTCTTGAGCTGGAAGAAATTATGAAATCCCAATGTTTTCATTGTGACTAACCCATGGAAGTGAAGAATTTCGCCTTTATTTTTGGATGGGTTTTAGTTGCTCTCCTTGTCTTTGCCTTTCGTGCCCTCTTATCCTCTGCTTTTTTTTACTCCCTGTGGGACCTGCCCATCGTGTTGCTCCAAATGTCAAATATCCTCCTCTCTCCGTGCTTCCAAATTGGATTGTGTGCCCCAAGGCCCTGTTTCAGTGCTCCCTTTGGATGCTCCTTCCCAAAGACGGGCCAGACTCGAGGGCTTGTTTCCTCCGGTTTGCTGTGGGAGAGGTGAGATGTGGGGAGAGCTGAAAGCGCTGCGAGACCCTCAGCAGCGTTACCCAGGGCTTGCAGGAGCGAGAAGCAGGGAAAACCTCCCTGACACCTCTTTCCCCTGTGCTTCATATCTCCAAGCAGTTTTCAAGGCTTAAAAACACCCCTGGGTGAGCCTTATGTGGGGACACGACTGCTTTTAGGAAAGGATCGGTGGCTCGGTGGGGAGAGGTGTCATTAGTGCTGAATTAAATGAACCTGAGGGGTGTAATTTCTGCTCCCCCACCCTGTTTTTACCCTCCTGCAAGAAACCTGCTCTGAGCCAAGCCTTGGGACTGTGGGACCCTGGTGTCCCTCGAGATGAGCATTGGTGCTGTCATCTCCCCCCAGCCGGATTTGGCCTCCCGGGGAGGTGTTTCTGGGAGGCGGCGCTCGATCCGACGCCGGGAGCTCAGCACTGAGTTTCTCTCAGGAAGGGCTTATCTCCCGTGCTGCCTTCCCAACCTGCTCCCGGCAGTTTTCATCTCAGCCGGTCTAAGGCGCTCACACCGGGAGGCTCCCAGCCCTTCCCCTCGGCAGCGCTTGGCCCCCACCAAACACTTCTGCCCTCGCTGCTGGAAAATGCGCATTTACCCTCTGGCGAAAGCTGATACGTCCATGACCACCCCAGGGGGAATCCCAGCAGTGCTGGAATTAGCTGGCAGAGACCGGCTTTTCCGAGCATACCTTCGGCACGATGCACGAGGTCGTGAGATATTTTACGGCTCCGGTCGGTCCCATGAGCACAGGCACACCGGGAAGAGGAGAGACATTTCCATGCTCTTTTTTTGCCAGCGTGGGTGTTGGCAAACTCTTTCGGAGCTGAAACTCGGAGGCCGATGGGTGCCGGTTACCCCAGCCCAGGCTCAGCTCCACTTTGCTCTGAGCAATAATTAACCTGAAACGAATTCATGCGTGGTTCAACAAGGAGTCTCTGCCGCCCGCCCGGCTGCATCCCTTGCATGTTTTCTGCTCAACCCAAGCAGAGGCTCATCCGCGCACTCAAAAGCAGCTTTTAGCCTCATGCTCCAGTTTCGCTGCCAATACCGGATCCTCTGGTCCGGCTCGCACAGCCTATGTGCTGCCGGTGCACATCAGCTGAGAATCCCTGCAGAGCGGGAGGGAGACAAACTGCAGCATGCCAGAAGACCCAAGCCCTCCCTAGCATGCTCGCAGGTCATGCAGGACGCTCGCAGGTCATTCGGGATTTTGCCATTTTTTTGGAAAAACTGGCCAGTGCTTTGCTGGTGTAAATCAGGTGCAAACCTGCCCACCTTGACGTGGTCTATAGCACAAAAATCAAGGAGGAAAAGGCACAGATGAGACCAGGGACCGCCATCCCATGGGTGGGAGGCTGCCCTCCCCATCAGCACGGATGCACAGCCCAGAATGTGTCCGAGCCCACGGCTAATGCCTGTAAATAAGAGCAATAAATTAAGGATTTCTTCAGGAGCAATTAATTGCCCAAAGCAACATGTGCTTTGACACAGGATGGTCTTTGTCCACCAAATCCTGTCCACAGCTAAAGCAAACAGCCGGCAGGCTGTGGGTTGGAGCTCTGCTCCTGCTCTTCCTCCGCGGTTTAAATGTCCCCATTGAGGCATTGCCCTGGCTCGGACCTCACCATGTTCCCATCACGCCCATTCACGTCCTGCGACCACGTTTCCGTCATCGATCTGAGGTTGTGCAACAACTCAGGCCCTGCCACTAGCCCGCATCTGCCAGCAGGATGTTCCCAGCAAATATTGGTGTCGTTCCGGCACGTGGTACCATGATGCTGCCCTGCGAGCGTCCTCAAGGAGGTGATGCTCCAGGCGCAGTGCAGGAGGAGGCTGGGACGTGCGTTTCTCATGGAGGGCTCAAAAATAATGGCCGCCTCCATCTTGCAGAGAGTTTCTAAACGAGCCGGAATACTTATCTTAATTTCCCCAGCTCAGCAATGTAATTACAAAGGGATTCGCTATTGAGACACTTCTGGCACTCTCATAGCATCTCCCGTCTCCGCTCTTTTGAGCTGTGATGGGAAGGAGAGACAGCAGCGACAGACACAGCATCCAGGAGGGAAACCCCGGCAGGACCCTTCAGCGGTCCGGGATATCCCAGAGACCAGCGAACCCCTCTCCAGGCGACGTGGGTCTGGACGCAGAGCTGTATGCGTACAGCAGGGATGCAGTCAACGCTCCCTGGGCACTCAGGTAACAGCTGTGCCCTGCAAAAGCACCAGGAAAAGCCCTTTTCCTTGACAGATGTGATCACAGAGCAGGGGACACCCCCAGTTTTACATGCCAGGGGGGTCAATCCTGCTGTGCCGGTGCCAGCAGACATTCGGGGGCTCGCCCCGTGGCCGCACCCCACGAGGAGCACGGTCACAGCCGCTTGCCCTCCCCCTTTCATCCTCCCCCGCCCCCGAAAAAGCCTTCCCGACCTCCAAAGCTAAAATCAGTCTTTCCCTGGCTCCTGGCTTTCATGGCATGCCCCCCTCTGCGGCGCTTTTTGCATCTGTTTCATAAATGAGGTACGTGGAGCTGAGCACCGCTGAGCCGCAGTTGAGGCTTCAGCTCCCAACCAAATCCTTCCAGGGGGGAAAGGTCCGCTCGCTCCCTTTCTCCCAGCCACAGCCTGTAAATCCTCATCCACACAATCAAAACAAACTCCAGTAGTTCATTTTTCGGGCTCTTTTCCAAAGCTTTTAGGCAGCTGGAGTGCGATTTTGTGCTGATGAAGCGGTGGAGGAGGGCTTAAGTGAAACAATATCGCGGTGGCTGCGAGGTTTGCTGGTGGTTCAGAGCTCAGAGTGAACCCCGGAGACCCGCCACATCTCCAAGTTCTCCTACAAACCATGGAAATCGCCAGTCCGGCTCCTGGGATAGCAAAACAGGATTTAAAAAACAACATTAGCCACCCCTGGAGCATGGCTGGAGAAGAGCCGGGAGCCAAGTGCTTAGCGAAATCCCAGCTCCTAGCTTGCCCTCCTAAACCAAGCAAACTTCCCCAAAGTGTTTGGGATGGAACAAAGTCATCAATCAGTTATTTTAACTCCCATCTCCGTAAACAGGAGAGAGCCCAGAAACATGCAGCAGGGGAAAATAACTGTCAGCTCCTGTCAGTGAAGAGGGTGCGGGGAGGGAGGACGGGGGCCGCCAGCGGGGAACTGAGCACGGCGTCGGCCCCGAAGGGCATTTCATGGGCCCCATAGGGCATTTCATGGACCCCATAGAGCATTTCACAGACCCCACAGCCTGTAAACCCCACGCACAGCCCTGAGAGCAGACCCACCATCCACGTCGCTGTCCTGGTGCAGCGCAGTCGGCTTTTGGTGACGGTCGCTCTGCCAATGCCATATCGGAAAGAGTGGGAGGTACAAATAGCCGGGATGAGCATCAGTAGCCTGTTTTCCCCTGGATTTATTAGAGGGACAGGAGAAAAGCGATGGAGACAACCACGGAGGAGGGTGGAGAGGGAGGTGCTCTTGCACCACCTTGCACTGCATCACAGTCCTCTTACACTGCCCCATCCTTGGCACTGGCCTGGGGGGGAGCGTTAAGCATGGCAGCGTTTGCATAACTATATCATGGCTTTGTAATTACACATCGGTGATGAAATCATGGAAAAAATCCCACGGAAGCTGGGCAGGGGTTAATCCAGGAGGTGAACGCATCTGTGGGGCCATGGCTATGCTGCATCGATGGTTTGGTTGGGCAACACCAGCCTTTGGTCTGGGTTGCATCCTTCCTCGCCAGCCAAGGGTGCTACAACCCTGCAGAGCAACCACCCTGGGCATGCGGCAGCACCCTGCTTGTCCCCTCTGCCCCACAGGTCGGGGTATCATCTACCTCGGGTGGATGGAAAGCAGCCGAGCATCTCCCAGAGACACAGTGCAGCCGGTGGTACTCAGCGCTGGAAACATCTGGGGCTCTGCTCGTGCTGCTCCATCCCACATCAGCCACAAGCCGGAGCTGCAGCGAGGGATGGCCAAGCCAAGAGAGATTGCGCAACCAGACTGTTCTAGAGACTTGGTTTTTGCATGAACTCATGCATCCCAGACCCGTTCCTGAAGCCGCACACGTGTCTCCTGAGCTGGTTTTGCAGAAGCCATGCTGGGCAGGAGACACCTATGCTAAGGAGGCTGCAAAATCCCGTGCAGAAACATGTGGGCTGCACTGGGCATAACATGAAGAATAACATCTTTTGCCTTCCGCAGAAAAACACATTTAGGTACCCTGCAGTGCGACCCATGGAAATCGATGCCAGCACGTGCCAAGCAGCCGGCGGGACCGGAGCCGCCTGCCGAGGCATCGGTGCTGTGCCAGGGACGGGCCGGCCATGGCGGGATGTAGGTGACGTCCAGGGAAGATGAATTCCTTGCTCTTGGTCTCACCATCTTTCCCACATCTAGTCCTCATCACGGCGGGGAAATGCGGACAAGCTCCGTGTTTATCTTGCAGGTCCGGGGCCTTTGGCTTGCCAGGCGCTCCTTGCCCACCGGATAAATACTCTGCCATTTTTTGGCACATCTCGGGTGTTTTTTCCTTTTCCCTAGTAAACATCAACAGGAGCTGGTGTAGGCCACCGCCAAGTATTTTTTATGTGACACCTTGATCGATGTTCCTCTTGCGCCTCTCCCTCTGGCAGCGGGGCCGGCAAGGATTACTAAGAGGCAGCCCAGGAGACGGCCAGCACATCCCGCTCGCCACCGGCTGCCCCGACGCCCATCCCCATCCCTCCGGCATGGCTCCCGCCATGCACCGCACACGCACTTTCACACCGGGCTCCTGCAGCAAACCGACAGCACGGCCNGGGGGGGGGGGGGGGGGGGGCACGGGGGCTGCATGCGCGGCTGGAAGTCACTCGCACACTGCTGCACGCCTCGTGCGGCACCCAGGAGTGCCGAGCCAGGACCAGCTTCCACGAGCTACATGGGAATAACGTGTCTGCAGAGGGAGAAAGGACCTGGGGGGGTTGAGGCCAGCCTGGGGCCGGCAGGGAGCTCTCTTTAGGGGCTTTTGCTAGATGTCCACATGGCTCACCTGAGATGTAGTCACATTTACTTGCAGGATATGCCCTTCCTCTACAGCTCTGTACTACCCTGGGTGTCCAAACCATGCATGCAGCTTTGTCCCATGTCCTCGCATCCCTGCAGCATCCTCGTTTGACCCCTGCCGGAGCCAGCGCGAGGGCAGAGGCGAGCAGGCAGCGCGGGCAGTGCAGGGGACAGTGCCCAGCCGAGCCCTGCCCTGCACCTGCAAAACACGGGAACCCCACGGGCAGCGCTGGGTGGGCACCGTGTTTGTCCCGGACCAGGCAAGAGCCAAAAAACGTCCCAAAAACTCATTGCACCGTGTGCCTGTACGCTGTATGTCTGTCTTCAGTGCTCAGTACCACCTATTTTGGACCTGGACCCAGGGTGAACCCCAAACAGTGATGGTGCTGTGCTGGGACGTGGTACCCACACCGGGACGTGGTACCCACACTACACCCTGCCCTGCCACCGGTAGCCCCTGCCACGCCGTGGCATCGCTGCCAGCCCCGGCGGCTGCTCTTTCGCCGAGGGTTTGTGTTTACCGTCACCTTCTTACGGGATTATTCAGCCTGCGGTTTCCTCGCTCGTCCGATCTGTTTTTGCTCGGCGGCCGGTGGCTCGCTGCCATCCCCTAAGCTACACGCCGGGCTATATAAGCAACCTCGCCGCCTCGGCTGCGGGGAGGCTCGCGCGCAGCCCGGCTCGACGGCGGTGCAGGGGAGGTTTCGGTAAGCTGCAACTCTCTCTCTTCTTCCCAACCAGCTGCAAATCCCTTAACCCACGGCTGACAAGCCCTCGCCTCGCCCCCGGACCGCAGCTCGGCTGGCGGCTCTGCGGGGAGAGGACGAGACTCCCCTTAATTGGGGTTTTTATGGCTTTTGTAGGTAAGAGGGAGAAAAAAAACCCAACCAATGCTGCTAAGTTTTTCCCCTTTGTCGCAGCTAGTGGTTATATAATTTTGCTGTGTTATGAGGGCGGTGTAATTAAGAGTGGCTGTGATTGAGGGTGAGGTGGAAATTAATTGATGGGCAGATGAAGGCGCAGAGGCTGCAGGCTGGGAAACGTCGGTGGGGACACGGTTCCCCGTGTCCCGCTTCTCCCTTCCTCGTCCCAGCTAATGGCTTTGGGGCAGGGTTACAGGGACGGTGGAGCGGGGGGCTCGAGGGGGGACTGTGCTTTGCTCACAAGGGGCTCTTTGATCTCCCGTGGCTCCGTCCCGCGCCAGCTCCCCCAGCCCCTGCCAGAGAGGGGACACGGGCGATGCCGAACCCTCCCTGCCACCCGGATCCAGCCGCTTGAACCCCCCCTTTCCCAACATCGCGTGTCCCAGGGAAGGAGGGACGCATCCCATCCCAAACCCAGCACCGAACAAGTTGCAGCCAGCTCCCAAAATAGCCACCGAGTGGGAAACAGGCTTTCAGCCTGGATTAATTTTTCCTGGTTATTGTCTGGCTGCGAGTTCACGACCCCGCCGTAAGCCCACAAAACACCGCTCATGTGTTGCTTGTTATTTTTGCTTGACTGGGATTTGCTGAGCCATAATCAAAGTATTTCCTAGTCCCACATTCCCCAGTCTTGGAGGGGATGTTTAATACCGCTTACAAATAACAGGGTGTTCTTGCTGCCGGCTGCTCTTTGTCAACCTCATTTTATGGGTAAACTGAGGCACTGAAAGGCTGAGGCGACACTTCCCCCCCCCCCAGGTTCAATTAATTTTGGGTGCATAAAATAAAGCACCTGGAATTCCAGCTGGAGTCACTCGGGATAACACCAGCTCCATGGGTACCTTCAGAAATTAAATACCCAACTGCTTGACGCCGCAGGGGTAAGAGACTCACTTAAAAAAAAAAGTCTGAAGTCCCCGAGCTGGGGAAGAGCAACACAAAGCCTCAGTCCCTCATCAATGCCTGCAGAAAAAGGAAAAATATTTGGCTTCTTGCTCACATTTGCAGCGAAGGCTTGGCTTGTGCACGGGGTTTTCCACTTTTGGAGGCGCTCAGGAGCCTTTCCCCTCTCCACCCTCCCGGGATGTACTGGGATAAGATGCTGTTGTCGCACTAAGCCCGGTTTGCAGGCAGAGGGATGGAGGCACGAAGATGTCCCTGCTCGTGTTGGGGCAGAGCCGGGTGCCGGGGGGCCCGCGGAGCCGCGTGGGCTGCGAGAGCATCCCTGCAGAAGTATTTAAACTGTTAAAAGGCACTTTGAGGAGATGTCATTACAAAGCAGCGCTCTGCAAAATAGATTTGGGCTGAGATGTGACAGCGAGAAGCGGAGGGGATGCGAGCGCAGAGGTGGAGCCCCTGCTGCTCCCCCCCCCGGGGGTCAGTAGGGGGCTGCCGGGGGTGGGTGGGTGGGCAGGGGGTGTAACTGGATCCATGGCGTGTTTTGGACTGGTTCAGCTTGGGAGAAGCTCCCTGAAAGAGGCAGGACCCCGGGTGAGCCTCGACATGGCCAGGCTTGTCTCCGCAGGTCTGGGGAAGGCGTGGGACGGCTGCGGATACTCCAAGAAGCCCCCGGGTCACCTCTGGAGACAATGATGGTCGCTGCAAAAGGATGGATCCTCCTCCTCCTCCTGGGAGCCACGTCTGTTTTAGGTGAAGGTTAAAACGTTTCTATTCCCGTCACCGCGCTGTCCCCTGCCCGCGGGCACGCCGGCATGAAGGCACGTCTGTCGGCGGCCACTGAGCCAGCAGGCACGGGCTCGACACCGATGCCGGGTCCTGCTCCGGGTCAGCGCAGTGCGCGCCCGGCCAAAAGACTTCCAGACGAGGGCTGGAGTCCATCCAGCCCCCGGCGCACGGACAAGGCCCATCTGCCAGCCAGCCAGCCTCTGGTTGAGCGGGGATGAGCCTCCCTGCCCACCGGCCGTGCTGGGACCATCCCTGCCTGCCGCCCCTGAGACCCCGTGGTGTCCAGCCCGCACCCCGGCTCCCATCCTGGCCCCCTCTGCTCCAAGCAGACCCACCCTGCCCGGTGCCTTATCCGTCACGCAAGCACAAAACAACCCCAGCCTCCGAGCCCAGCCCTGGGGAAGCAGCGACGTGTCTCTTCTCCAGGAGAAGATGCTCAGGAGCAGCAGCATCTGCCCGCTGCTGGCTCTGGGGGGTTGCACATACCAAAGCACTGAGCGATAAGCAACTTTCCCCTCTGCTCCGGTGGGTCTCGCAGAGAAAACATGTTTGCGGGCTCTTTGGATTTGTTTTCCGAGGCTATAGAGGAATTTTGCCCTGAAGTGCTCTGGCCAGGCGCCTGGGGATAAGGAGAGGGAGAGTCAATTTGTCGCTGGGCAGGTGCCCAGCAGCCCTGCCGAGCCTCTGGGAGCTGGGCACAGGAGAGAGCCAGCGCCGGGCAGCTTCGGACTTAACTAACTCCCCAGTTTAAATGGGACTGGCACAGCGAGCACCCCAGGAATCAGCCACAACCACCAGCTCTCCTTGGGCACGCAGGTGGCCAGCAAGTGCAGAAACCAGCCCATGTCCCATAGCAACAACCAACCTCACCCACCTCGGGGTTCATTTCTCCCCACACAGGGAGAGGCAGGATATATTTTATATCTCCAGCTATAAAAGGATTATTTGATCTGACCTGCTCCGACACAGAAAGCACAAAAATGTTTTTCTCGGGTGATAAGGGAAATGGCAAATTTGCATCATGCCCGAGCCTCAGTGATGCTGTGGGACATCTCCATCACGCCCTTCACTTGGCATCTCCTGCATGTGATGCACCGCATCCCACGGGAGCTCTCAGCAGCAGCTCTAACCAGCCACAACCCAAAGGGAAATCGAAAAACCTGAGCCTAAGGTTGCCCAGTCCCTTGAATCTTATTAATTTATTATGAATCTAATTTAATCTCTAACTTATTGACCCTTAGGTCAAAGGCTTCTGAAACCAGCCCTCGGCAGGATCCAGATAGGACAGAAAACCTTCAGCCCGCTGGTAATGCTCAGCTTGGAGAGTAAGTTATTTCCCAGCTTGGGCGGCTTTCCCTCGCTGGGACAAGGGGTGTTTGCGTGCGTATTATTTTTTTCAGCCTTAATTATTTTTTTTTTCCACCTTAATTTACAACCAAACAATATTATTTGAGTAGATGAGGACATTTAGGCAATGGAATAAATGTTAATCATCCGCGACCTCCTGTAGGGTTTTGGCTATCGCTAACACATGCTGTTGGCTCGTGTCCTGGAAAAGTGAAGGTCAAATGTGTGACCACAGCCCCGACTCCCGCGGGAGGCACGCGCGGGCTGGGAGGGCGAGGAGAGCCCAGGGATGGGCAAGCACATGCTCCGACCTGCCTTTCCCCTGCCCAGCCTGTCCCCGCACCCAGCGACACCATTGCTTTAGAATTAAAGCCCGCGGGGCATTAATTACCCACAGAGCCCCCTCTGCTCGTTAATCCCCAGGAGATATCCCGACCTCTCAAGCTTTACTGCCCAGAGCTCGAGATTTGAATTCCAGCAGGCACTGAAAGGGCTGGACGCGCTGATGCCATAGCTGAGGGATTAGGGGACTTTCCCAACCTTCCGTCCCGCTCCCAGCAGCTCCCTCAGCCGTTGGGGAGAATCAAAGCACCAAAAACATGGACACTCAGAGAGAGGTCCCCTCCACCTGCTGCGAGGTATTTTTAGGCAAAAATACCAGGAGAATTGTTTTGCCCTCAAAGTGGATGGCACAAGGCAGTGATGCTGACTCCTGCTTTTCTAGGGAGAAATAAAGAAAAATCTTGAGGTTTTGACCAATGCAATTGGCAACTAAAGCATCTGCCCTTGGCAGCAGTGAGCTGTAAACTCAGGTTTCGCCTCCAGGAGAGGGTGTGCCAGACCTGGTCGGGTTGAGCTTAGTGCAGCCGGGCCGGCGGGAGGGACTGGGGCTCGGCCACGGGGCCGGCGAACCCTGCCTGAATCACCCCGCGCATCCTCTGCCCGCAGGTACAAGGAGCGGCTCTCGCAGGGGAGACCCGACCTTCGCCTACGCCAGACGCAGTACGTTCCTGCCGGGCAGCGCCGCGGGGTAGCCCTCTCCCTCCCCACGCCCCCGCCAGCCCTCGAGCCCCTCGGCTTCTCCCCCATCCTCTGCTTTTTCTGCTGTTGAGGTGCTACCCAGAGCCATATAATGCCGTTTTCCTGCTCGGGCATCCCCTCCTCCTTTCTTATCATCACCGGCCCTGCAGATTAAAGCAGCTGATCCCAAACAAGCTTAGGATCTTACTGAGACCCCACTGTAATCTGCTGCACATTAAATTTTTGCTCGGGGCAAGTACAGACGGGCATTTATGCACGTGCTGCCTGGGAAGGGACCATGTCCCCAAGCCCACCTCCTCCTGCGTCCCCCGAATTGCTAAATAATGTCTATAGCTGCGCCACTTGGGATGCTGAACTGGAGATGCCAACGTGCCAATGGATTAAAAACTCGCCCATCTAAGCCAAGCGCTCGCTCGAAACCAGACATGACGCTCCTGTGGCTGCTCTCATTGAAATGGCCTTTTCCAGCCACCTGCTTTTGTAAGCCCGGGGTTTGTTTTTGACCATCACTGTTCAAATAGTCCAGCCACGTGCCTGTCTGCCTTTCTAGGAAATAACCCGACCTGGTCTATTACAAATCGGGTGGAAGAGTAGGTGTGGGAGATGACACGGCACATGTTTCCAAAAGACCTCATTTTTAGAAACTTTAGTCACAAGCGCATCCTCGTAAACGTTATTAGAACATTGTCATTTAAAAATAAACCCAAACCGCAGCCTTGGAGTGGATCTCATCCATTCAAAGCGGCTTAAATTAATACCATCTAGTAGCCAGTTAAAGAAATTCCTATAAAAATCTAACCGCATATTAAACTCTCAATAAACGCTCTTTGTATTTTACAAATCAGCTGGCCCCTAACATGCTCAGCCTGCTCGGTAGCATCTTAGGCTTCTGTTTGCACACAGTAAAGCTGGTGCTTACAATAGGACACACGCTTCCCCTATAGAGAACATATGTTGAAGTATGGTTAAAGACATTCAACATGATCATACCAACAATTTTACCCTCTCTTTTTTCTTTTTTCTATTTAACCACATTTGAAATGCAGGCGAGCGTTGCCCCTCAGACAGCATTTAAATGACAATGTGTGTTTGATTTCCTTTAAGCCAAATTTATTCAACACTAAGCATGAGCTGCCTGCACTTTGCTCCCCTCGAGTTTATCTTAATCATCTTGAATTCGGTAGCCTGCGGGGAATTAAGTCAGAAGCATTCAGGCGCCTTCTCATGCTTTATTTCCCAGCTCCCTGAACATGCTTTGAGTTTGTTTAATCCATGTGGTGCGTAATATCCAAATGCATATTCTGAGCTATATAGAAGCTGTTATAGAGAAGCTGCTAGGAAACCAACTGCCTGTTTTCGGGCAGCTGTACGTGTAACATGCATCTCAGTAACACACCCCTGATGTTATTCAAGGTCCACTGGTGCAAGATTCAAAAAGGTTTTTGTCTCCATGGTCGAAATGGAGCGAATGCTCAGGAACGTGCGGCCAAACCGGCGTGCAGAAGCGTACCAGATCCTGCCTAGCTGAGCGCCTCTGGGGCGTGCACTGTAATGAAGCAACTGAGGAAGGGCGGCTCTGCATTGGACATGTTTGCTCAGGTGCTCCTATAACCTCACTTACGGGCAGGGGACGATGTCCTGATCTCACCGCTGCGTGGGCGTTGTACTCCCTTCGCTGCCATTTTGCTCTTCCTTACCAGAATTTCATGATGCCGGTGCCTTCCTAAGCAGGGCTGGAGAGTGCTAAGGGAGCGGAGCGTGGGGAGTTTATAGCCAAACAGGAAGATACGGGGGGGATCCAGATATGGGGAATCATAGGAACCCATAAACATCCTGGGGATAAAGGAAAAAAATCTCATTAATCTTGTTATAACAGCAGCTCTCAAGGTGGAATCAGCGATTTCAGGCGACTGCCTCCACGCAGTCAGCCCCAGAAAGAAGAGTTGGGAGTACTGAATTGCCACAGCCTCCGCTGAAGAGGCTTGTAATTAGTGATATTATTCTTATAATCCCCTTTTAAACAAGTCACTCTGAAAATAGTCCATGCTTTCTCTGGGAAAGTTGTCTCAGGTTTTCCCTGATTTCNGATTTCAGGCGACTGCCTCCACGCAGTCAGCCCCAGAAAGAAGAGTTGGGAGTACTGAATTGCCACAGCCTCCGCTGAAGAGGCTTGTAATTAGTGATATTATTCTTATAATCCCCTTTTAAACAAGTCGCTCTGAAAATAGTCCATGCTTTCTCCGGGAAAGTTGTCTCAGGTTTTCCCTGATTTTTTCCATTTATTTCCAGCTATTAAAAAAATTGTCAGGTGGCTGCTGTATAGGGATGCTCCGTGATTGTAAAAGGAACGACCTCAGCCCTTGCCTTGGGAAGAGACTGATTATTATTTAGGATTAATCACTATAAGTAATGAAAATGTTTCAGAATCACCATTTGGGAGACCATTCGTTAAACCCATCGGTGCTCGTTTGGCAATTAACCTATGTCCTGCCCAAGACAGGATACCATCGAATAAGGGGAGACAGCTTTTAAGGTAGCCCAAAGTCGTGATGAGTTGGTAACAGAAACCTACAAAGTTTAAGGCATTTGGATTTGTAATTTTGCCAGGGTTGAGCTAAAAGCCCACATGCTGATCTGGACTCAAGTTTCCCCGAAATTCAGCCCTTTGGGGAAGGTAAACAACAGTTCCTAGCTGTAATTATATCCACGTGGCTGCTTGCTACTAATTGTCAGGTTCGAAATGACATTGTCCCTGTGTTTCTAATGCACAGCTGTTGGCAATCAGTAAAAATATGTTTTGGATACAATTTATTCCTTATGCAGTATCTGCCTTATTGCATCTAAATCAAAAGCAGATGCGAGGCCGTGCCATGAGCGTTACAGGGACTTGGGGCTGCTTTCTGACCCACGTACCTCTCCTCCAGCCTGCAACATCACCTGCCCCATGGGCCGCATCAACGCCGACTGCGACGCCTGCATGTGCCAGGATGCAACGCTGCACGGGAAGGTCTCTCTCGAGGATGGGTCGCCCGCTGCCGATGCCCGGGTCTACCTGCAAGCCAAGAAACTCAAGCTGTTGACAACGGCCGATAACAGGGGCATGTTTAGGATCCCGGGGGTTTGTCCTGATGGCAAAAACACCCTTAAAATAAAGAAAGCCAAATACGCAACTGCTACTGTCACCGTGCCCGAGAGCAACAGAAGAAACCTGGCGATCCAAGTGCAGCTGCAACGATCAGGTAGCCCCAAAGAGGAGGGGAATGCAGGAGGCTTTACGCAGTAATCAGAAATAAGCCGTGATTTTAGGAGGGGAAGAGTAACGACATGGCCTTTTCCTCCTCCCACAGGCAAACCCTACATTTTCAGGAGCCCCGAGGACAAAGCCAGGAGAGTGGGACAGAGCGTGTCATTCTGCTGCGATGCCCTTGGGAGCCCGGCCCCCGACCGCTACCTCTGGTAAGGAACTCGAGTTTGATCGGGCAGAAGTCTTACCTGTCCCACGCATTCAATTTTTGTCTACTTACCATCTCCATAAAGGTGGTTTTTTAGCTATAAAACAGCTAAATCCGCCGGGAACTGATCTCTGCAAATGATGGTTTCCTCGAGATGTGCAGAGCCGGCGTCTCTCACAGGTGTGGTAACGTCATCTGCCGAGGGACTTACTGGAAAAACATACAAATACGAGTTTGAAAAACCTCAGCAGGCACGACTGGCAGCTCTGCCTGCCTGCCTGCCAGCCGGCAGCGACGTCTCAGTACTGGCAGGGGAAGGGGAATCACTTTTAGGTGATGCCACATAGCCAGACTACAAATGGGGAAACTGAGGCAAGAGGTCTGGAAAAATCCACATGGCAGGATGCAGGATTAGGCCATTGCTCTGCTCCGGCCCGGTGGTCCCTCTCTGTCCCCTTAACTGCCTGCCTGTTCCTGGCAGGTACCACAACGGCTCACTGCTGGATCCCTCCTTGTACAAATATAAAAACAACCTGGTTCTGAAGAATTTGAACAGAGACCAGTCAGGAGAGTATTTCTGCAAAGCCAGCAGCGCCGGCGGGTCAGCGAAGTCCCAACCTGCCAAGCTTGCTGTAATAGGTAAGAGAAAATGTGCGCGATGCTCTCCAAGCAGCTGTGGTGCAGAAACCAGAAATTGTGATACATGCGGGAAAGAAAAGTCGCAGGAAAAACATTCAGGGGTTATTTCATGCATCCGTTAGCACATAAACTTGCGTGAGCTGGTTATGAACCAGATGCTCTCTACAAACCGCAGCTCTGGATTGCAGGTGACCTGCCAAGCTCGATCTGCTGGTTTCAGCAGATTTCTCGCTGTACTCGCTGCCTGACATGTGACTATTTCTGTGGGTTTGTTTTGGTTTTTAAATCCCGGGACGCGTTTTAGTCTGTCCCTAGCGAAAAAGCCAGGCAGCTGCAGAACATCCAGCTGAGGGTGGGTGGGATGGCAGTGGTGGGTATGCAGGAGCTGGGACACTCCTGCAAAGAGCACCGCTCTTAATCAGGTACCTTAAGTTAAAGCTGAGCACCTGCTTCATCGAAACGGAGACCAGATGAATTCAGCTAACCAAAATCCTGCAAAACATCTGTTCTGCGGCTGCAGAAACCTCCCTGTTGTTGGGAGCAATGTTTAGCTCTGAGGGTTTCAGACCACATAGCAATGACTGTGTAATTGTTTCATGCTGCTCATTAAGAAATCCTATTCAACAGGAAGACAAGAGGCAGCCTGCAACTCCCAACCCCAAAGCCACCTCATCCGACTTCCACACGACTGCTTCCAAAAAGAAACCAACTCCTTCTACTACGACGTGGGCAAGTGCCCAGCAAAGACCTGTGCTGGGAAGTTGGATAAAGGACTTCGGTGTAAGGACAATGTCTCCTACTGCTGCGGGGTGTCCAAGATGGAAACCAGAGACATCTCCTGCAACGGGTACACGCTCCCCACTAAAGTCGTTGTAGAATGTGGCTGCAAAAAATGCACCGAGACCAAAATAACGGTTCGAGGTAGAGCCACAGCAGCAGATAACGGTGAGCCACTGAGGTTTGGCCACATCTACATGGGGAACAAGAGAGTGAGTATGACCGGCTACAAGGGAACCTTCTCCATCCACGTCCCAGCAGACACGGAGAGACTGGTTCTAACTTTCGTTGATCGGCTGCAGAAGTTTGTGAACACAACAAAAGTTCTGCCCTTCAAGGAAAACGGAGGTGCTGTGTTTCACGAGATCAAGCTACTAAGAAAGAAAGCCCCTGTTACACTGGAATCCACTGAAACCAACGTGATTTCTTTGGGAGAAATGGAAGAAGATGATCCAATCGCTGAATTAGAAATTCCTCCAGATGCGTTTTATAGGAAAAATGGAGAAGCCTACAGAGGCAAAGTGAAAGCCAGCGTGACATTTCTGGACCCAAGAAACATCTCAACGGCTGCTGTGACACAAAGTGACCTGAACTTTGTAGATGAGGAAGGAGACGTATTCCCGCTCCGTACGTATGGCATGTTTTCTGTGGACTTCACTGATGAGCAGGGCACCGAGTCTCTTAATGCAGAAGAGGTGAAGGTTCATTTGGATGCTGCTCAGGTCAAGATGCCAGAGCACCTGCAAGAGATGAAGCTTTGGTCCCTGAACCCAGAGACGGGATTATGGGAGGAAGAAGGGGACTTCAACCTTGAGAAAAGCAGACGGCGCAAAAGGGAGGAAAGAACTTTTTTGGTTGGGAACATGGAGATCAAAGAAAGGCGGCTTTTTAACCTGGACGTCCCAGAGAGCAGACGGTGCTACGTCAAAGTCCGAGCCTACAGAAGTGAGAGATTTCTGCAAAGCGAGCAGATCCAAGGGGTTGTGATTTCTATCATAAACACAGAGCCAGAACCGGGGTTCTCCTCCAACCCCAGAGCATGGGGCCGTTTCGACAGCGTGGTCACTGGTCCCAACGGTGCCTGCGTGCCCGCCTTCTGTGACGAGCAAAACCCCCAGGCCTACGCAGCTTATATCTTGGCGAGTATGGGGGGCGAGGAGCTTGAAGCTGTGTCCTCTGCTCCCAAACTCAACCCTAATGCTATCGGGGTCCCACAGCCGTATCTCAATAAGCTCAACTACAGAAGAACAGACCACGAGGACTCCAACACTAAGAAAACAGCATTCAGCATTAACATGGCCAAGCCAAGCCCTAACTCCCCAGAAGAGAACAACGGCCCTATTTATGCCTATGAAAACCTAAGAGAATGTGAGGAAGCTCCACACAACGCTCCTCACTTCAGGTTTTACAGGATAGAGGGAGACCGGTATGACTACAATACCGTTCCCTTCAGTGAAGATGATCTCATGAGCTGGACTGACGACTACCTGGCATGGTGGCCCAAGCCCATGGAATTTAGGGCCTGCTACATCAAAGTAAAAATAAATGGACCCCAAGAGGTGAATGTAAGATCTCGTAACATGGGTGGGACGCACCCACGTACCATTGGCAAGCTCTACGGCATCAGGGATGTCCGCAGCATTCGTGACTCCGAGCAGCCGGACGTGTCAGCAGCCTGCCTGGAGTTCAAGTGCAGCGGCATGCTCTTCGACCAAGACCGCGTGGACCGCACGCTCGTGAAAGTGGTCCCGCAAGGCAGCTGCCGCCGAGAGAGCGTCAACAGCATGCTCCACGAGTACCTGGTGAACCACCTCCCCATGGCTACGAACAACGACTCCAGCGAGTACACAATGCTGGCTCCTCTCGACCCACTGGGGCACAACTACGGCATCTACACCGTCACTGACCAAGACCCGAGGATCGCCAAGGAAATCGCCCTGGGCAGGTGTTTCGACGGCACGTCTGATGGCACCTCCAGAACCATGAAGAGCAACATCGGCGTTGGATTGACTTTCACCTGTTCGGAGAGGAGCGCAGCGGAGCAAAGCATCTTCCAGTCTCAGAGGAACTCGGGCCAGCAGTCCATACTGGTTCTGCCAGGGGAGAGCCCCGCGTACCGAAGGCAGCCAGCAAGCCGCCGAATCCCCCAAAGCAGGATCCCAATGAGAGGTCAACGTCCTTCCACATACTAGAGCTGTGTAGGAGCCTCGGTAAAGTTGCTCGCACTTGATTAAATATAATTTGAAAGTAACATCTACCTGCTAATAACCTAATTCAAAGCTGGTAGGTGACATTCTTTTTGAGACATAATTAAGGTGCACTTTTTTCCCCCCACCAGAAAGAAAAGACATAAGGCAAAAACTGGGGGCCAGTAGAGGTAGTGGGTTCGTGTCTTATTAAATGCATCCATAAAAAAAATCTTCTTTCTGCCTGACATTAAACAGCTTCACGTGATAGCCTAAAGGGAAGACTAAACACATAATTCGATTAAGTCATGTACATAAAACATTCTTCTGTTCTGCATCTGCAGACTTTGCCAGCCCAAGTACCTGTACAGTAGTTGGTAACACGAAAAGGAATAAACTGATTTCCTCATCCTGAATTCAGCTGCAAGGTTTTGTACTTGAAATGTAAGTATTTTATTTATTTCTAGCTTGTTTTAGAATGACTGTATTCAAGCTAAACTACCGGCAGCTGCATTTCTAAGAACTCACATGCTCGATAGCACAGAGAAGCCATGTGGATTTGTAGGCTCCGCATGGATAAAACTACAGTTTTCTCTTGCTCCTTGCATTATTTGACAAGAAAATCCATGCTCTGTGATAGGGTAGGTTAATAAAAAAAATCATTTTGTAACTTTGACAATGCTGCGTTGCTTTTGTGTTCGACAAGCCCAAGTAAACCACGTGTAGAGCTGACCAAAGCATGACCTGCAAAATTTCACCTTTCTGTTCACAAACGGGTCGCAGCCTTATCAATGTGAGACTGATGCTGGGTATGGGTGAGGGGTTTGGTGCTTTAGTGGGTAGCTGGTGCTCCCCCAGGTCCCGGGCTTGGCCACGGCGTGCTGCCGTCAGGGAATCTGTCCTCAGCTCGAGATGCGGAGAGTCAGCAACAGCGCTGGGAGGAGCGCAGCAGCAGATGTGGGCAAGGGATGAACTAGGGAGAGAGCAGCAGGGCTCCCAGAGTGGGACAAGATCGGGGGGGAAGAGAGCTGGGAACCCGTGCATTAAGGATGATAGGAAACCAGGCAATGTGGAGCAGGGCTGGGAGAGGCAGAGAGAGGGAGAAGACAGGCTTCCCTCCACATTCAGCAGCAGCAAGCAGGACGCTGCTGGGCAAGAAGCTGCTCTTAGCTGAAGGTACAGATGGCCACAGAAGGGGTCAGACAGTGACCCATCTCCAAGTGACCTCCTAAGTTGCCCTATCCATCCCCCTGCTACTTCTAGAGCAGAACTGAGGAACTCACCAGCACAGAAGACACCCTTTGTTTACACCCAAACACTGGCAATACATTTTTGGGGTGCAGGCAAGCCCACAAACCTCCAACACCAAAATTTCCACTGAGAGGCATCACAAAAAGGTGGGTGAAAACTGAAATTCAAACACATGCTTAAGTGTGGACTTCCCTCTCCTACCTCATCCCCTCCTATGGCTATAAAGACAGTTCTAGGGCTATGCTGTCCTACCTACAGCCCATCAGGGGCATGGGGAATCTTTCAATAGCATCTAGCAAGCTTCAGAACAGGTTCTCAGGTCTGACATGGGGCATCCCAGGCGTTAAATGCGGAGCTGTGCAGGACTGAGTGCCTGTGCAGCCCGAATTATGCTTAAAAAGGTAAAAAAACCCCAAACCCTTAATAATCCATGTTTTTATGCAAATTGACAATTATCAAAGAGAAGCAGAAAAAGAAGAGCTGTGGAATACTCTGGCACATCCTCTTCATACCAATGAATTTAGACTCTGTGTGCTTTCTTTTGTGTCTAGTCTGCTGCAAGGGCTTGGCGCGGGCCGGGGCCAAGGCAGCCAGTGGGGAGCGTTAGCTCGGACCTTCCCACAGAGCTCTTGGCTTGCACTGCAGACTCGCAGAGAAATGTCTCTTCCCTCTGCTCCCCTCCTCCTCTGCAGACAGACAGCCAAATCCCAAACTTAGTTTCATCACTTCGAGGGTGAAGTAACACAAATTACTTCTACAGACGAACCCAGGAGATACACGGATGAAAGCAGGCTCGGGATCTTGTCCCTGTGCTGCATGTGGGCTCGCCAGAGCCAAACATAGCAGAGTACAGGGCTCTTCCTTTTGGGGAGAAATGTCTGTTTAACAGGAATGAAATCATCACAGCCCTACAGCCTGAAACAGCAAGAAGCTCTCCAAGTTTCCCCCAAACTGTCCCCCACTGCAGCTTAACTCCGACTTGGAGGAACAAACTAATCCGCAATCACCAAGCCCCTGAGCTCCCGGAGGAGGCTGCTGGCAGAGTACATTGGATACAGAGCAAGACAGAGAGGTTTCAAACACGGGTGCTTAAGCACTACCAAGGGAAAACAACCACCACTCAGTCCTAACATATCGTCATTACCGATGAGCCACCACGCCAAATACATTAAGAAAGTTTATATAGGAGAAAAGCTACAGCAGGTCCTGACGTCCACCACTCACACCAGTTTTATGCTATAGTTCAACGTCAATTCTGACTTCTCCAGCTTGTGTTTACGGTCAGTGCACGGCAACGTCCTTGCTGCAACCTGTAACCTACCCCACACTCCCACATATCAAAGGAGAGCATCAGCTGGAGGAATGCGGGAACTCTGTGACTCAGCTCCTCCCTCCGCCTTAGCCTTGGGACCACCAACCTTGAGAAACAGGCTGAAGCAGGAGACCTGGCTGCGAAACGCCAGCAGGTTTGGGGCTAATGGCAAAGCATCTTCCATTAAGGTCACTTCGTTTCCAACCCTCAGATAAATCTGGTGACCTATCCCTCCTCCTGTTTTTAAGACAGGGAAAATATTGCTTCCCAGAAGCTATCAGGCCGTCAGCAGTTAGGATAAACAGAAGAAGAGATATTCTTGTCTAGTCTCAACCTTCAAATTATTCAGGGATTTTGCAATCAACTTTTTAAAAAGGCTCAGGTACTTCTGTGATTAGTCACTTACATTTTGTTTATTTGTCATTTATTCAGCAGAAAACAGGAATAAAAAGGTTTCCTAGGAAGCAGGGGGAGTAGTAAGGTTTCAGATCATGAAACAGATGCATCTAACTGCAAGTCACCAGCATCCGAGGAAATATCACTCCCTCTAACATGTATTTGAAACGATGAAATCATCCTTAACCAACACCAGAGCCCTTCTGGTGCCCAAATGTTTTGCAGTTCTACCAGTAATTTGGCTTCAGGGATCTTAAACTGAGCCGTAGCAGATGCTGGGTCTATGAATACCTCTGCTACTTTCCCTCTCTCGTCCGAGAGCAGGACAGCTGTTTTATTTTGCTAGTATCACTTTCCAATTGCTAGGGTGGCTGTACTTGACCTCAGCAGTGGTACTGGAGATTGAATCACCCTGTCTACGCTCCAGAGTCAACCCTGACATGCTATTCCACACCTCATCAGTGAATGCCCCATTTTTGTTTTGTCTGTCCTGCAAAAATAATCAGATTTTCATGACCTACCGAGTTAAATCCCTACAGAGCTAGGTGAAAGCAAAGTTTCCAAAGAGACATTTTGGCTAACAGCTGCCTGGGGAACACCAATTCCCTTTAAAGCTTCTCTGCCATGTCACAAATAGCATGCCAAAGATTTCCTCCATTAAAAAAAAAATAAATTACTTACCCTCTTTTCCTCCATGAAACAACTGGGGTGAAGTTGTGCCTATTCTGTGACAGGACATTAACTATTACGCAACAAAGAACTATATAATCTTTGGTAACCTCTTGCCTAGAAAGCAATTCTGAGAAGCCTTAAAGCAAACTCTGCACAGATCAAAAAATTAAGTTACAAGTATAGGTATCCTGGCCACAATATGGTTTAGACACTATTTGGCGTTAAACAACTAACTGAAGACATTCCGTACCGGATTTTCACGATCTTCTGTCCAGCTGACCTTGGGTTTCCCCTAAAAGAGGTGCAGCGAGCACCATCTACAGGGTTTCAGAGCACACTCCCCAAGGACGCAGGGAACCTCGAACTAAAGCTTTATGCTTTAGTTAGATCTGAAATTACCACCTGCCAGCAATGACTAACAGCAACAGCTCTCACACAAGGCGCAATCTAAAACTGTCAGCGAGAGATGTACTAATTACCCTACAGGTCGTCTCTGATGCTTAACATCTAACACAGACACTACTGGCTGAAAGCGGATATTCCGACTAGCAGCATTAATGCCACCCGGCAATAGCATTGCTTTGCTCCGTGTCATTTTAGAGATGCAAAGGATAGAAACGTAGTTCTTTGCTATCAACTTTATGATGCCAGAGCAGATTCCAAAAAACCAAAGGAGTTCAAGAACTTTCAAGGGAAAGTCATTCCTAGGAACAAAGCAGTTGATTTAACAATTTGGTCATCTACAAACTTTTAACCCTAAATTGCCCAAACTTTTGACATTATTGTTTCTGTGGGAGTCACATCTCACCGTTCATTTTGCTCAGGTCATAATGAACGACGATTCATTTTCCAGTGCCTGGGGACCCGGTACATCAGAAAAGTTGGGTCTACCCATTCTAACAGGTAACTAAAATACTTCACTTCTCATAAGTTCAAAAATTCTTTATCATTTGTGCTTAAAATTATCTATAAATTGTGGTGGTTTGCTTTTGGGTGGGGTTTTTTTGTATACTTCTCTGCTAATTCAACTTCCGATACAATCCCTGCCTGATGCCAGACTCCTACCCCACAGCGGATTAGTGTCGAAAAACCTCACTGCCTATGGAGAAGATGCTTTAGAGAAAACGTTCTCATCCTCAGCAAACATTGTATATTTGAATTCCAGTGATGCCCATGAGGGTTTTTTTAAACAGATTCCCAGAAGCTCCAGCTGGGAAAACACAAGGCAAGCAGCCGTACAACTGAGACCAGTGATGTAACAAAGCCCAGGAATCCCCCAAACCCACCCACCAGCCCCACAAAAACCCCACCCACCATCCCTCCTCTTGGCATAAGGTGATAACGAACCTTTCATAGACTAAACAGAGTAAAAGCAAAATGACTCCACAACCTTTACTTCCAAGTAGCAGGTAAAAGGGAGCAAAGCACTAAAATACCTCATTCGCTTAGAAACAAACTTGCCGGGTTTATAATTTCTGCAGCACAAGTTGCACCCTTGAGGCTGCAGTCAAAGTCAAAAATTCTCCACGGGAGCCCGACTTCTGCCTTGCTGTTGCTTCCAGCTTTTGACTCTGATTCACAGGCTTGGATTTCTTGGAGAATCCTGTGTTCTGGGAAACCTGTCAGAGGCACATTAATTATTGGACCAATGGCAATTAAAGAAAAGTACCGCAGCATCTGCTTTAACAGATGCTTCTTCAGAAACGTTTTAATCCATGTTATATAACACGCTTTTCTAGATTTTTTCGCTTTCTTCACACTCAAGCCCATCAAGCTCCTGTCACCTTGAGATAAGTCCCATGAACTCAACACCTGACTTGAGCTTTAAGTTCCAGACATGACCACTTGAAAAGACACCCATGCGTTGAAAAGCCTGAAAAGCCAAAAGGATGTTTGGAAGAGGAAGTGCTGGCATTTATTGATGAGCCTGAGGAAAACAGAACCATTGTAACGCCAAGCCTACAGAACTTCTGTAATGGTTTTTTTTTTTTCCTCTTTTGAGGCTTCCAAAATTTCAGTGATGATGCTGTAAATACGAAGCTAACAGAACAGTGCCTCCCCAAGTCTGAACAGCTCCAGTGGCTCTGCTTTTGCCTCAGTAGCATTCAGAAAAAGCAGGAATAAGCTGAGCAAGTAACACTAGAGCAGCTCCTAAGACGCTGCCAGTCTTTGTTTTGCTGTTATCCTCACAATGCTACATTACTTCCAAGACAAGAAAGTAAGAGAGTTGTCAGTTCTGGGGTTCTTCACACGAAATGTTCCGTCTTATACATGCCATTAACCAAAGGCAGGTTAAGGAAAAGCACGGATTAGATTAATAACTCCTCATCGGGTAAACACCTCTCTCATCAGAGAGACAGTATGACAGTAGAACATAATTTTCTCGATGGATGGCACACCAATATTAAGTGGGATATATTCTAGGATACGAAAACAAAAAGGAGAAGGAATAGATAGCAATCAATATGATTAAATAGGGAAGGTCAGAAATTGATCAGAAAAGCTAAAGATGTCAAAGAAAAATAACTACTGAACAACATAAATGACAAATTTATAGATTAGAATCAATGAGATTAAAATAGGTCACTTGTATTGAAAAGCAAATATACACAGTAAACTTTTCTTTTCTGAATTTAAAAGGAAACAAAGTGATGTGCTCACACCACATGCATGTGAGTAAAAACTATCAGCTGGCATTCACGGATGACATCGAACAGTACCTACTATTTACAGCATTTTCAGAGTCAACAGGCCCAAATAAAAAACACGATGGTCCCAAGGGAAGTGGCGGAGGAGATGTCAGCTGAGAATACGTTAGGCATATTCTGTTTATTCCCTTTCTAAATTGAGGACTTATTGAAACTGAATTCCAGCACACCAGAAGTAGACAGCTGTAGACTGAGACTACACAAGGAGAATAAGCAGGAACACACAGGTAATTAAGAAGCTGGCAATGATTGCACAGGTTGATCAGATGGAACATCAGAGTGCTCAGAAAGCCCCACCTACCAAACAACCCCACCAAAGGTATATGACCAACTGCACGCAGCTCCAGGTATGGTATTATATGAAGATGTGGCATCAAATTCCAGTCAGAAGTAAGGGACGTTCTGCGTTAAATGTAGTTCACTCTAAGAAAACTATCACGGACAGGAAAAGATCTAGATGTTCCCAGCTAAGGTNATTATATGAAGATGTGGCATCAAATTCCAGTCAGAAGTAAGGGATGTTCTGCGTTAAATGTATTCACTCTAAGAAAACTATCACGGACAGGAAAAGATCTTCTAGATGTTCCCAGCTAGGGCTTAAGTCATTCATATCAATGTGGGGATACAAAGGTAGTTTAAGGGTCCACAAGAAAAATCAAACTAGATGATCCAAGAGTCTGAGTGAACACTAAACTCTGAATTACAGAGAAGCACAGGATTTTTATATTTCCAGCTTAAAATAACTGCACAGAACTTATGCCTGAAGAAAATTATACCGAAAATCCTCAAAAAGAAATTGAAAACATTGTACAAAAATAAATTTATTACTCAACAGTGGAGACAGGGATTTATTCACTATCTTCAGCATTCACAGATATGCTCTTCCTTGATGGGGGAAAGAGAAATGAGTGTCATCAGGAACCCACGATGAAAACATGCAGATGACACTAAGATCAAAGACTTTGGGAAGAAACCCCTTAACTAAGTTGAATGCTACAGGTAGGCATCAAAATATTTTATATTACAATTAAGTTACAGATATCTTCTTCCACATTTTAAAATACACCTATTGTTTTACATCCTGTGCCATTATTTCCCTCTCTTTCAGAGTCTTTTTTGCCGTGCTAAGTTTGAGTGTTTGAAATCTGCATTCCTGACGAACTGTTCTTGAGTTTGGCTGGAACCAAGAGTGCATATATCCGTTGTAGAAGTCAACTGCTGTAAGCTTCTTCTTTAATACGACTGTTTTGATTCCAACCCAGCCTTCCTAAAAACGAAAACAAAAAAATGGCAGTAAGCTTCTTCCATGTTTTAAAATTATCTTTAGCTCTCACTAGGCTGGCTTACAGAATGTTTTATTTCATGTCATCATGTTTACATTACAAGTCAAATTTTCGCTTGCAAGTGAAAAGCCTTTTAGTGGAAATTAAAAGTTCTTCAAGGTAGCAAATAAAAAGACTAATGGTAATCTAAACTAGTTCAGTGAAAAACAATGGACAATTAAGACAAAAGTTATGTAATACACAAATACTACAAACCTCATCTTTAGGGCAGTGAATATAAAAGAAATGGGAAAAAACCTACCTTGCAACGAGCTATCAGTGTTTGGGACACTTTATGATATAGTAGTGAACCAGGAACAGCTCCACAGTCATTTAATATTTGACCTAAAAGCAAAGCAAGATTGTCTTCCATTTTTATGCCAACAAGTACAAAAAAGTTTAAAACACTTACGTCTTTGAAGCACGACAATCATCTTGAGTCACTATTTTGCTCAAAAATATTTTATTGTATTCTGTGTTTTATTATACCCAAACGAGCAGGGGAGAATCAGAACAGTCACTCTCTGGCACTGCTCCCCACCTGATGCATAAACAGTCATTAAGCCCTGTGTGCTTTGGCACAGCACTCAGCACACAAGGCGCTCAGACTCACAGACTACCACAGAAAATGGTTTAAGCGATAGTACACAGGGACAGCTTTCCTCCTGAGAGATCCCCACACAAAGGCATTAGAAGATGATCTCCTAACTAGAGGATTAAAATCCTCCAATGTCAGGATTCACAGGACTATAGTTACTGCTTGCTCAACGTCATCATAAAGCAGGAATATCCTTAAAA